>JACBWW010000005.1:5319182-5566135 GCA_020086605.1 Lanius collurio
TAAAGCACAGCTGTTCCCTCTCTAGCTGGAAGAAGCAGCCAAAGAAGTCGCAGATGAGGTCACTCGTCCTCGTCCCTCAGGGGAGGAGACTCTCCAGGACATCCAAGTGATGCTGAGGTCGGATGCCAATGCAGCCAACATCCGCAGCCTAAAGGTGAGGTGAAGTGAATCGGCTGCCACGCAGAGCAGTGCTTGTGTGGGTGTGATTGCAGGGGACCTTTTGCTACCTGGTCACATAGCTCAGGACATGGGTCACAGACAAATTCACAAGCAGTGAGTGATACACTGCAGCTTAAATCTGACTGCAGAGGGCTGTTATTGCTGGTTCCTGCTGCAGGGACATTGTTGCTGTTAGTGATGTTCTGCATAGTGTTCTGCCTTTTGCTGTTATGCTTTATAGTTTCCCTTCCATCCTCCACTGATGGCTTCCTCACCGTCCCTTCGCCTTTTCCTTTTCAGTCTGACCAGATGTCCCACCTTGTGAAGATCCCTGGGATCGTAATTGCAGCAACCCCTGTGAGAGCCAAAGCCACTAGAATCACCATCCAGTGCCGCAGCTGCCGCAACACCATCAGCAACATCGCGGTGCGCCCAGGCCTGGAGGGCTACGCTCTGCCCAGGAAGTGCAACACGTAAGGACTGACACAGGCATGCACCAGTAGGCTGGAGGGAAAAAAAGTCTGCATTCCCTCCTCCTGCTCCATCCCATCCACTGCAGAATCTGCTCCCTGTTGTGCAAGGCAGCAGCATCTGCACTGCTCTGCCTCCACCCTTCGTGCTGCCCATGTGCCAGTGTGCAGTTGTGACTGGCAAGTTTTAGTTCTCCATCTGTGGTCATGTTGGTTGTGACCCTGCAAGATCAGTGCTGCATGCAGTGTTGAGTGACCATGTAAAGGGAGTTATTTTTATTCATAGAGAGTTTTACCTGTTGTATGTAAAGGTCCATTCCTGCCTCCAGCTCTCCCATAATGCTGTGTTAAACTACTCTCTTCTTTTCCAAACAAACTCCCTGCTTCCACCTCCTGAGGGGACTGTTCTGTGTTATTTTCCTTAGGGATGCTTTTCTGCTAGCCTTTTTATCCTGCTTTTACAGCTCTTTGTGCCTGTGAGAACTGTGAGCATTAGGCTGCCATCACGCTGTAGCTCTCAAGGCAGTCAATCCTGGTGGGTTGTGTCTTTGGCTCATACCTGCCAGTATTTACTTTCTGTACCTGAACTCTAATGCAGCTTGAGAGGGGTTTGGGCTAGGGATTATTCTGTGTGGTCTGTACAGCACCTCACTCCTGATCCCTGACTGCATGAGTGTATCTGCCACTCTCGTGTTGCCTGAAAGCCCTGCATGGAGTCAGGCATCAGTTGTACCATTGTGAGATGGCAGCAGGTCATGGAGCTGCTCTTTGTCTCAGAGAGCTTGTAATCTAGCAAGGCAGATATGTCTTGAGAGACTGGGAGGTGGATGTCAGCCTTGTCACATTGCTAATTGCTTTCTCACCAGAAACCACTTAACATTTGCTTCGTGCATGAGCTTGTAAAGAAAAATGCCCTGCCATGTCACTGAGTCTGTACTGTTACCTTCTGTGTAATTAATGAATTACCTTCCTCCCTGCTTACAGCTAGCAGGGGAGGGGAGGGAGGCAGGGAGAGTGCTCAGAGAAGTGTCATCCTGCCTCTGGCTTGTTCTCATGTATGCATTTGGCAGCTGGTGAAGACAAGACAGAGGGCTTGGTGGCCTCTGGTCTGGCCCCTTGTGTGTGCCCTTACCTGCTGATGTGGCACTGCTTGGAAGGGGCAGCTGCTCCTTGCTGTCACTCCTGTCCCCTCTACAGGTGCACTCCAAGGAGTGGCTCCTGGGTGCTGACAGCCTTCCTTGGTTGATCTCTCTGCACAGAGAACAAGCTGGTCGCCCAAGGTGCCCTCTGGACCCCTATTTTATCATGCCAGATAAGTGCAAGTGCGTGGATTTCCAGGTCCTGAAACTGCAGGAGTCCCCGGACGCCGTGCCACACGGGGAGATGCCCCGGCACTTGCAGCTGTACTGTGACAGGTACTGGCACAGCCTTCCCACCCTGGCCCTGACGGCTGTTGCTGCTGCCATCCTTTCCCACTACCATCCTCTGCTTTCCCCTACTAGGTACCTGTGTGACAAAGTTGTCCCCGGGAACAGAGTCACTATCATGGGGATCTACTCCATCAAGAAATCTGCGCAGAGCAAGAGCAAAGGCCGTTACAATGTGGGGGTGGGCATTCGGAGCGCTTACATCCGCGTGGTGGGCATCCAGGTGGACGTGGAGGGCTCAGGTGAGGGCTGCTTTTGGTGTGCATTTGGTCTGTGTTGCTAGCCTGGTGTTGCGAGGCACTCCCCACCCTGTTCCTGAACAAGGTGATCCCTGTTTGAAATCACAGCCTTGGTCTTTGTCTGGTGTTTATATCAGACGGTTCTGGTGTATATAGCAGACAGTTCAAGTCGTTCCAGGGGTCTGACTTGCCCTGGGCTCTCTCTAGTTGTGTCCTGTAGGACTTTTTCTCAGTGATATTAAATGAGGAGGTCTCAGCCTGAGTCCTCCATGGTGTTTAAGTGATTTTGTCTTACTAATCTTAGTGAGAATCTGCTAAGCCATCCCTGAGGATCCCAGCTGAAGTCCATGGTTAAAATTGTATTTAAAACATGGTCCTGACTGTAATTCTCCCTCTGGTTCCTGCAGTGCTGCTTTGCCCAAGATCCTTTTTCTTACCAGCCTCTAAGGACACAACCTGCCTCGCTGCAGATGCTTACCCTCTCTACCCTTCCCACCTGGTGGCATTTGGCCTGATCTTCAGGAGGGGATTTTGGTTGTAGTGTGTGTGGGGGAGTGGTATAATTTCCTTTAAAACGTCCATTTGTTCACTGTTGCATCATTCCCCTCATCCCTGTACAGGACATAGCTTCACAGGCTCAGTGACCCCTCAAGAAGAGGAAGAACTTCGTCGCCTTGCTGCCATGCCCAACATCTACGAGACCGTTGCCAAGAGCATCGCTCCCTCCATCTATGGCAGCACTGACATCAAGAAGGCCATTGCCTGCCTCTTATTTGGAGGCTCCCGCAAGAGGTGGGGAAGTCAGACTTTGTTACCAAAGTCAGTGCTTTGTTATCAAACTAGAGGCTCACCATCTCTCCTCCCTCTCCCCAACTCTGTCACTCCAGGCTCCCAGATGGCCTGACCCGTAGAGGGGACATCAACTTGCTGATGCTGGGGGACCCTGGCACAGCCAAATCCCAACTGCTGAAGTTCGTTGAGAAGTGTTCACCCATTGGGGTATGTGGCTTGGGGTGCCCACTTGAGGTGCACCCCTTTTCTGCCTTCTGCCCATTGTCTAGCACCAGAGACACGACAGTGGTCACAGCAGACACCTGCCCGTGCACCACAGGTGGACTTGCTGGCAGAGGTGTGAACTGCCATTCGCAGTACTAGCTTAGAAGGGATGGGGGATGAGGAAGGGAAGGGGAAGCAGGTCATGTCTTTTATTATGCTATGAGCCAGATTTTTTTGCAGATGACCAAAGATGTGCCTAGTGCTGCTGTTTATTGTTGAGACTTGATCAGCAGAGGAGATGGCTAGTCAGGACAAATTAAGTTGACTGCAGCTCAAGCATGGACCTCCAGCCTGAGCCGAGGCACAGAATTATGTTTTCAGCTGTGTTTTTCTGTAGTCTCTATTAAACTCAGCCTCTGACTGTATTGTTCCCTCCAGGGGAAAACAAAGCTAATGCAGCAGCCCACCAAACAATGAATCACTCCCTGTTCTGTATTTAATATCTGTGTTTGTGTGTCTGCATGCCCTCCGGTGTGTCACAGCTGCTTAGTCCAAGGCTTGGGATGAGGCAATAGTCCTGCTCTTTACCCAGCACATCTTGCTTTTTACATGTGCTGAGGGCTGTTCCTGAAGGGCTCGTGTTTCCCCCAGGAGCTCTGGACTTTGCAGAGCCAGGGGTGCTTTGTCTCAGCTGGAGAAGTGGGCTCCTGGGTGCTGCAGCAGCTGATGTGCTGTCTCTTTCCTTGTCCCTTATGCCACTAGGTGTACACGTCAGGAAAAGGCAGCAGCGCTGCTGGCTTGACAGCCTCGGTGATCCGCGACCCTTCCTCCAGGAATTTCTTCATGGAGGGAGGAGCCATGGTGCTGGCAGATGGGGGAGTGGTGTGCATCGATGAGTTTGACAAGGTACCTGTGGGGCTGCCTATGTGGGAGTGGGAAGGAGAGCCCTTGGGATGCCAGCTTGTCCCAGGAGAGCCCAGAACTGCAGGAGAAAGGGCAACTCCTTTGAGACTGCCTCACTTCCTTTCAGGGAAGGTCAGGGGGATGGGGCTGCAAGGGAATTCAGTTACATCCTGCTCTCTTGGGTGGAGGTCCTCACAGAGCTTTATGCTGGGGGTCACTTCAGTAGGTGTGTAGCAGCGGTGTGGCAGAGGTGACTGATGGTGACTTTTTCTCCTTGCCTGGTTTCTCTCACCTGGGATGAAAAGATGCGTGAGGATGACCGCGTGGCCATCCATGAGGCGATGGAGCAGCAGACCATCTCCATTGCCAAGGTGAGCTGTGGATTGATTCATGCTGCCCTGAGGCGGGAAACTGAGAGCCCAGCAGCCAGTGGTTACACATCTTTTGCCAGAACTGCCCATTTTAGAGTCCAGGCAGTGGTATTGGTGATAGCTGGTGTCTCTGGTCTGAGACCAGTCAGCCCTACCTGGAGGCTTTGGGCAGCCTGAACTTCATGGCTTCTTGCTGGTCACTGTCAGGCTCCTCCTGCAAAACTGTGCTTTGTGCCAGAGCTGCCCAGGAGGACTCAGTCCTGGTTGCCCAGTGTTTGGGATTACAAACGTGAGGTGAGGTCTCCTCTGTCTCTGCCTTTGACAAGAGGTTTTAAAAGAAATTACTCAGTGCTTAAGTCTCAGCTGAAGCCAGTCCCATTCAGAAGGACCCAGTACCCATTCAGAAGAACTGTGAGTCCAGCCCCACCATTACAGAGCAGTTGGGTGCTACTTAAGGAGCTTTGTTTAAATGCAAGTGATGATAGAGGATGAGTCCTTGAAAACAGCTTTGGACTTTTCACTGAATTAATGGCCTTCTTGCCCTGCTGTGACCTGGAGGTGGTCTTGATACCATCCCTTTTTTTGCCTTCTCCCACAGGCAGGAATCACAACCACACTCAACTCCCGCTGCTCAGTGCTGGCAGCTGCCAACTCTGTCTTTGGGCGCTGGGATGACACCAAGGGCGAGGAGAACATTGATTTTATGCCCACCATCCTGTCCCGATTTGACATGATCTTCATTGTTAAGGATGAGCACAATGAGGAGCGAGACATGGTGGGTTGAGCTGCGTGGGTGCAGCTGGGATTCATGGTGCCCCTCTCTTTGGGAGGAGGAGGCTGGGGGGTTCCTGCTGTCTGACTGCCTTCTGCTTTCCTAGACACTGGCCAAGCACGTGATGTCCTTACACGTGAGTGCCTTGACGCAGACCCAGGCGGTGGAGGGCGAGATCGAGCTGAACAAGCTGAAGAAGCTCATCTCCTTCTGTCGGACGTGAGTGACAAGCGTGTGTTTTTGGCAGCACCCAGGCTGTGCGGTGGGAGGCAGTGGTGAGAGGCAAGAGGAGCTCGCAGTGGTGCTGCAGCACGGCCCAAGGAAGGAAGTGGTGCCCAGGGGGCTGTCCCCAGTGGCACTGCCTCCAGCTCCTGTCCCCCCCTTGCAGGAAGTGTGGCCCTCGGCTGTCGGCGGGGGCAGCGGAGAAGCTGAAGAACCGCTACATCCTGATGCGCAGTGGCACCCGCCAGCACGAGCAGGAGAGCGACCGCCGCTCCAGCATCCCCATCACCGTCCGGTGAGCAGCACCCCCTCCTCCTCACCCACCAACCCTGGGGCTGCGTTACTCTGGGGTAACCCAGGAAGAAGGTTGGCACGATGCTGGGGTGTGAGGATGTGGCCCCGAACGGGGCAGCACTGAAAGTGCTGTGGGTGGAGGCAGGAGGTGCCTGGAGGGGAGTAGATGGGGATGAGAAAACACCTGTATAGCTGCAGTAGAGAGGGAATGTCTCCTGTGGCCACAGGCAGCTGGAGGCCATCGTGCGCATTGCCGAGTCCTTGGCGAAGATGAGGCTTCAGCCCTTTGCCACCGAGGCAGATGTTGAGGAGGCCTTGCGGCTCTTCCAGGTGTCCACGCTTGATGCGGCCATGTCGGGCAACCTGTCAGGTAAGGAGGAGGTGTTCTGAGCTGGGGGTAGGAGAGACATGCTGGGCCTGCTCAAGGCAGGGAAAGACGAGCTCCTCTCCTGTGACCTGGCTGCCTGGGCCAGATGCTGGACCTCCCTTCTGAGCAAAGACAAAGCAGTGCTTGTGGCAGCAAGGGGCTATCATGGCTGTGGGGCTGTGCCTCACAGGGAGGGCAATGGCAAATGACACTGAGGGTCTCCTGTGCTGGTCAGGGGAGGGCTGGTCTGGCCCCTTGCAGTCCCAACGGCAGAGTCTGGTGCTGGAGGTGGTTCCCTAACCTGTTAATCCTCTAATACCTTTCTCTATGGGGGTGAATGTTTCCTTGGGCAGCAGCATGGAGCAAAGGGTTTGAAGAAAGCTCCAGCAGTCAAGTCCACATTGGTGCTCCACAGCCTTTGATGGTGCGGTTCTTCATGGGTTCCCTAAAGTCTCTAAGCTAAGCTGTGCAGGTGTGGTGGGAGACACAGCAGATGAGCACCTTATCTTGGAGAGTAACATCTAGGTGGCACAGAGAGTTCACACAGTGTCTCCCTGCAGGGGCAGAAGGCTTCACAACACAGGAGGACCAAGAGATGCTGTCCCGCATTGAGAAGCAGCTCAAGCGCCGCTTTGCCATTGGCTCCCAGGTGTCGGAGCACAGCATTGTCCAGGACTTCATGCGACAGGTGTGTCAGGGACCCCATGGAGGGCTGGGCTGTAAAACCAGGGACCCCAGGCTGCTGCTGGGGGCATGAAACTTCTTCCTCAAGAGCTGACTGTAGAGCCTTTTGGTCATGCCTTTGAAGTTGTTTGTAAGGAATGGTGGGCAAAGTGATTGCAGAGTTTGAGGAGACTGAGGCGAATTTCTGCAAAACCTCTGAGGTCTAGGACTGGTTTGGGGTTCTACCCTTGAAACCAGAACCATTTGCTTTGTGACACTGGTGCAGTCACACCTGAAATAGTGAAAGGGGAAGGGAGCCATCAGTGTCTTGGACTTCTGGGTTCTCTCCTTCTAGAGTCATAGCCAGGCTTTAGCAGAGGTTGCAGGTTCCTGCTGAGCTCCTGTCAGCTCTTCTGTGCTGGCTCACCTTCCCCTGCTCTCCCCTTTTGCAGAAGTACCCAGAACATGCCATCTACAAGGTGCTGCAGCTGATGATGCGGCGGGGGGAGATCCAGCACCGCATGCAGCGGAAAGTCCTGTACCGCATCAAGTGACCGCCCTGTCCCAGGCTCCAGGAGGGAGCTGCTGCTGCTACTTGACACCTGCCCAGGAGCAGGCAGAGTGCCCGAGGGAGTTGGGGCCTGCTCCTGAAAGAAGCATTTCCTTTGGGAGCCAAAGAGCCCCAGGCCTCCATCTTGAACCAGGGTTTTGGGATGGTTAGGGTTTCCCTTGTATGCGCTGTTGCTGTGTCATGTCTGTGTTTCTTTGAACTCCAAAAGCTTTTAGTTTGTATTAAAATAAAAACTGAGAGTGGTAGCTCAGGATCTTTGGCCCTGAGGGGCAGAGGGGATGGATCCCCTCCCTTCTTTGGAGGTGGTGCAGGATTTTGGATAGAACGGTGTCCCTCATGCCTGCCCTCTGTTATGCACTTGCCCTCAGTCACGCTCCAGCCTCAGGGGCAGCACCAACAGCCCTGAAGGCAGAAACTCATTTCTCACTCAGGGCTTGTCTATTAAGGCATAAAACCTGTTGGCACAGGCTCTCCTCCGCAGGGTGGGAGGCACTGTACGGAGTCCCTGTGTGGTCTGCTGCTTCCTTTCCCCTTTCCCCTTGGCCAGTGGCAGTGAAGGAAATTACTTCTGTCCTGTTTGTTCCCTGCTCTTTGCTTACCCTGCCTTGCCTTCTCCCGGGGCTGGTAAAGGTGAAGCCCTTTACCCTGCAGTGTTAAAGGGCTGTGTGAAAGCCTTGCTGGAGGCATGGGCAGAGTTCCCTGCTTGCTGCAGTGAGGATGCGGATGCAGGATAATCCCCCTGAGCTGTGTGCTGTCCTCCATGTAGTCCCTGTCACCTCCTTCATCTATGCCAATGGCTGTGGGGAGGGTTGTCCCACACACCAGGAGCCTCTCCTGGACACTGCCCCAAGGTGCCCTTATGCAGCTACTTGCCCTTCTGCATTTGCTGCACAACCTTGCACTTAGAAACTTGGCAGGTTTCTGTTATTTCTAGCACGGTAGTGCTGGCTCTCTTAAGTGTTCTGACAAAGATGTACGGTGCTGGTTTCTCCCTGTGCTTGGCAGCTTGGCTGGGAGAGCTCTGGTGGGGGCCTTTGAAGACTGCAGTGTTGGATGAGTGCAGGTGGCAGAGAGGCTGGTGCCTGTGTCTGCTTTCAGCCTGAAAAACCCCAGGAGAGGTTTCAGTAGCAAAAGAAACGTTCAGGGCCAGCAGAGGGTACCAGAGTCCCAAGGATGCTGAGCTGTGGGCCTGCTTGTGGCACTGCCTCCTCCTAGAGGGGAACCCAAGGGGTCCCAATGGGCTGTGGTGTGCACCCAGTCTCGCAGCTGTCACACGAGGGCTGGGCCCCACTGCAACACTTGGGAGTTCAACAGCATCCCTCTGCTTCTGGGTGTTTTGAGAGGCACACAGTCCCTCCTTATGTGGTTGTGGATTCAGAAGTCTGTAGGGGCTGGGGTGGTGGTAGGCTGGGAAAGACTGGCTGCAAACTGGGGAAACAGCCTTCTGCTCTTCATTCTCCAATTTTTTGGATGGGGACAGCCTTTGTGGAGGGCCAGAAGGAAGAGAAGACTGGCCCAAAGACTCACAAGGGATGGGCAGGGATAGGTCTCTCATTCTAGTGATTTTATTGCCCCATATTTTTGCATGTGCCAAGCACCTCGGAGTGCTTCAGGGAGCAAGTAATGCTGGGGCAAAAGGAGGCCCCTTCCTTTACCCTTAGGAAAAAAAAGACACCTGCTGTCCTCACAGTGCTCCCTGGATGGAAAAACAAGAGGATGGTGCTGCTCCATGGAAGGGGTCATCTCCATGGAGGAGGAGGGAATGTGGGAATTACAGGGCCACATCCTCCCTTAGAAACCGAAGTTCTCAAAACTACCGCTGTCTGTTAGAAAGCATCCTGCCCTCCTCACAAGCTCCTGCACCCCTGATCAAGCACTTGCTCTTTCAGGATCAGGAATGGCTCTAAGAGCAGGGTCAACACGGGCCTGAGGTAGGAGCATGGTGCCATGGCTTTTTTTCTGCCACGAGCCACAGCCCCTGCAGAGCTGTAGTGATGGGTCCTGCAGGTCTCTTAGCCCCTGCCACCTTCCCACAAGTACCTCTGTTCTTGCTTCGAAGGTGCAGGCAGTACCTCTCTATGGACCTTCTTTCAGAGGGGCAGCAGGAGGAAAGCAAACAGGGAAGTGACTGTGGGAGTATGGCATCAGTACCCATAGCCTGCTGCCTCCAGATGAGACTGTGAGTCTCTGTTCCCAGGCTTGAAAAGAACATCCAGTGATGGGGCTGTGTGGGAAGAGAGATGGAGATGGGCTAAGGGAACACAGTGCAAAGGGCTCTACTTCCATCACGTACCTTCCTTCCCTCCTTCCCTTCTTGCCTCCTTTCTTCCCTCAGACACCCCCCCCATCATCATAATTTTTTCTCTATCCTGGAGCAGTAGGACATGGCTGGATTTTGGCTGCTGCTATCTACCAGTGGTGGTCATATGTCATTCAGAGGTTTTAAATGAGCCATTATCCCCAGGAACATCAAGCTGTGCTGGGCGTTAGCAGGTGTGGAGGTTGGAAATTCTAATTTTTTTATATTGTTTTCGTGACATGATAGAGAGCTGAGGTATATTTCTGTGATGGGGATCAGAATGATTGATCTCTTCGTGCCAAGAAATGTGTTGATTATATGGTATGAGGTTATGTAAGCGTACATACGACTTGAAACAACATTGTTTGGCAATTAATGCATGCAGTGTTATCACAAGGAGCGGAGCTGGGATGTGCGCAACTGGTATTGTTTGAGATCACTGATTAGTGCTGACTTGTGTTGAACATAGCACTGCAGGTGGAAATTTTGTGAGGAACAGCACTTCTCAACTGGATAAGTGCAAGGTGATATCTACTTGATAAGGGATTGCTGGTCCTGCTGGTGACGATGACCAGATTTTTCCTCAAATGATAACTACTTGATAAAGGACTGTCATCCTCCTGGTGAAGGTGTCTCCTTTTGGTCTCATCTGAAGTTCTGCCATGCTGAGATTTGGAATAAAGTCTCTGTCCAAGTGTCCTTAGATGACCAAAAATACTATTCTCAAATACAATACTAACAGAGAGAGTAAAAGCAGTCAGGCTTAGCCACTTGGACCTGAGCAGCACAGCATTCCCTTACCTAGCCTGCTGACCTGACCTTGTCTCTTCCTCACCTCAATGCTGTCATTGGCACAGGAGGCCCCTTCCCCACCCCTGGCTTGTCTCCTTGGGAAGCACAGTTGGATGAATGTAATCACTCCCAACCAGGAAGTCACCAACAATGCTCAGGTGCCTTTGACTCAAAGCTTGGGCTGTTGCAGAAGACACCAACCTCTTGCCACAATGAATTAGTACCCAAAGAACTTGCAGATTACGTCTAATTCTGCATGAGACGTGTTAATCTATGTGAGTGGATGACTCCGAAGAGATAGAGTCCACTGGGTTCTTGCCAGCATTTTTGGTTGTCCGAGGACATAGCCTTAAGATGCACCAGGGAAAGTTTAGATTGGACTTTAGGAAGAAGTTCTTCACAGAAAGGGTGATTAGACCTTGAGATGGGCTGACCAGGGAGGTGGTGGAGTCACTGTCCCTGGAGGCATTTAAGAAAAGACAGGACATGGTGCTTAGTGCCATGGTCTAGTTGACATGGTGGTGTTAGGTCATAGGTTAGACTTGATGATCTCAAAGGTCTTTTCCAATCTAGTTGATTTGTGATTCTGTGAAGCTCATCAGAATATTTCTGTGAAATGTCAGTGAAGCTCCACTACTGTAAAATCCAGCAAGGCTGAGTCATCACATCTGCACCACTCAGATTTCTTCCATCTCTGTGTAGGACGAGAGCTGTTGCAATGCAGCAACACAACCTCTGAGCGTGTTGTGAGTGTCACTTCCTCCATAAAATGAAACAAAACCGAACTGCACAGTCCTGAGGGCTATTGCTCAAGGATGTGAGATAAACACTGGCAAGTGGATGTGCTCATATGGGCAATGTGAGAAATAATCTCATCTGGTCCAACAAGCACCAACCTCAGACAAATGAAGCTGGGACTCCTTCCCCGTTTCAGCTGCTGACTTACTGGACTAGTTGAGCAAGTGACTTTATCTCCTTGCCTATTCTAGATAATAACCTTTTTGGAGCACAGATCACTTCTTACCATGGTTTGGTGCAGTGCCTGGCAGAACAAGTAGCCCAATCTCAGTGGCAGTTTACCTGCTGGCTTAAGTAATAGTAACATATTCTAGAGCTTCTTCAGCCTTTGTTAAGATGAGAAATTATCTCCTGCAGGCAAAGAAATTCCTGAGATTTGCTCTGGACAATGCCAGAAAAGATCAAGAAACCATGGGAGACCATGGTACAGCAATGCTGTGCTGCCATGGCACGACCCTGCGGAACAGCACGTGTCGTGGGTCGGGGTGCCTTTGAAGTGCTCTGCTTGGTGGGAGTCTCATGCTGAGTCTCACTCACATCCTCTGAGTTTGGTGAACAGCCTGTATCCCCTGATTCTGAGCTAGGTTCCTTCAAAATCCCAAACCACTCATTCTCCCACAGTGGTGACGTACAAATGTCTGCTACTGCTCTTTGCCATGTTTTGCCATCCTTTTGTGTCATCCTTTGTTCTTTCCTGGACACCTCTGCTCCAGGTCTCTCCCAGCAATGCCAGGCAGTCCATTTATTCCTCCTCCCCTCCACTGCATGCCTCATGCCTGCTCTCTCTTCTCACCTGCATGATCATCACCTCCTATTTCCTTTCCTGGCCATTGTGGTCAGTCCCATACCACCTTACGGAGTGCTTAGCAAAAGCCTCCCTGCTTCACAGGCAGGCAGGACCTCAGGGTGTAACTCAGCACTTCCTGTTAGGAACAGGACACCTTGGGGCATTCCTCAGAGACTGTCCTTGGGCCATCTGCTGCTTCTTGGCCATTCCTCTCCTCCTTGCTCCTCAGCTTTCACCCAGCCAAGGTGCTCCACCTCCTCTCCCCATTATTTATCTTCACCTTATCCCAGCTCCATTTTATATTTTTTCATAAGGCTTTTCTTTTTCTCAGACAGGTGTGTGTGAGAAATTTGGCCAGCGATCCCCCAGATCTCTGGCCAGGAAAGCCAGGCAGCACTGGTTTATAAGAATGAAAGCAGGAGCACTATCTTGCTTGCCTTGATCCCAGTACCCATGGACTACTTACTGAGTGGGAAGCAGGTCTATCCACAGCTGGCCACACAGTGTGTGCTCATCAGCACCCAGCACCTCTGCAGTATAAATATGCATAGGCATTCTTCCTTTCTGGAAATCCTTCACTTGATAGATAGAGTCTGTCAGGTTTCAAACTGCACCTGGTACTTTTTGGACTCTAACACAAATGATCAGAAAGGTGAACTTCAATATTTCACTAGGACTCTGGAGCTAAGTGCACAGTGTTAAAGATATTTATAAGGTTTTTAGAGAAACAGGTGACAGCTCATCTAGCATACAGGTAAAATCACTGTCCTAGACCCTTGCACCAGAATAAGGTGCACATTCTACATTATCAGTTATCTTCCATTTGTGTTTTGTAATGAGCAGGTGTTTGGTGGTCTGCCCAGGAGTGCAGAGACTGTCACCAGTCTGGGAGGTTTGCCATTCATGCAGGTCCAGCAGGTGAAGGGTGAGGGCATGAGCTGGAGATAACTGAAGACCCAGAGGAAAACAGCTTTCCCAGTGCCACATGGGCTCTCACAAGCTGCTCACTGCCAGAGTCCTACATACCTGGCGCTCAGTCCAGATCTTTTGGCAGCACAGCTGCTGGAATGGGGGAACTACAATGACTGATTTACCTGGCTTCTCCTGAGTCAGGCAATTAAAATATCATGGTTTCCACAGCAACATCACTTTACTGTACCTTATTCAGGTACAGATGCAACTTACGGTAATAGATAAATCACATGGAAAGAGGGTGAAGCTTCTGCTGTTGCATCTCTTGCACTGGAGAAAAGGGCAGTGCTGGGTGAGAGAACCAGCTCAGGAGAAGCCCAGCATTCGAGTCCCTCCTCTGAGAAAAAACAGAAGACCTATTCGTTTGTGGCTCACGCTGCACACCCCAAACCCAGAGACACAATTTACAGTCGTGACCCCTTCACCTTTCTTGCTCCTCAGAGGATAAAATGGTTTCCTGTTTATTCCAATGGGCAGCTGTTGTATCCACAGGGGAGAGCAGCACTCATGGTTAATATGGCTGATGTCCAGACACGTTTTGCAAAAGTTGCTTGTTTGTTTGCTGGGCCATCCAGCAGCTGCTGAATGTCCTGCCTTTGGGAATAGGAGACTCCCAGGCAATTCTCAGATGCTAGAGCATGGGAGAGGACTTTTTCCCCCCACACGGGGATCAGCAGGGAGGGAAGAGGTCCTGAGGTCTTCTTCAACATCTGCCATGTGCTGAAGTATTTTAGGAGCTATTGGACCTCCTTTGACTTCTTCACCTGGTTTATGTATGCCCCAGGGATGTTCTGTGTTACCCATGGGAGAGCAGAGGCAGTGCTCTGCCTCAAGGTCTCATAACCTCAGCAAATGCTGCTAGATGTGAGTTGGGGTTCCTAGCTAAGGCTATGAAACATCCAGGACCAGAACATCCAGGACCAGTGAAGGAAAATCCCTGGAGTCAGTGCCCAGGCAAGAGAAGTCTTGGGGTGTAGACAATCTCTGAAAATATTATCACCATGGGAGTCACTCCTCAGGCTGCTTTTGTGATGACTTGGACAGAAGAAAATCTCCCAGGATGTGAAGGATGCAGCTCCCAGGAGGTTCTGTGCCAGACGTGCCATCACCTTAGGCCATTTTTGATCTCCTCCATCAGCTTGGAAGAGGCAGTTAAAATTGAATGCCCATGGGAGGGAAGCATCAAAGACAATTAAATGCAAGATAAAGACAAAGCTTGTTGCCCTCTGTCTTTGTATGTTTCTCTGTTGACATCAAAAGCACTTCTCATGTTTACTTTTCTTCTTTGCATCTGCCTGGCAGGGCTGTGTTGGCTGTTTATGTTTTTTAATGCTACATTGACCCAGATTTGGAACAGGCAGGTGGTGATCCAGGCAGTGGGTTTGTATCTGCCTCTGCTTATGCAGTCAGCTATAAAATGCTGAAATGGAAAGAAATCAAATCCTAATCTCCAGTGACCCTTACACAGGTGTCAGAGTCACCATCAGTCTGGAACTGGGGCACTGAGATACAGGCTGAAAAGTGGAGACCTGGCAAGAGCTGGCCTAATGAATCAGTTGTGCCCTCTGGTCAAGCCATAGCTGGTACCAACCCCATATATTTACTCACTGGCTTTGCTTTTCAGCAGCACATCCTGTGTGCACCTCCAGGCTGGAAAAGATGCCAGCTCACAGGCATTGCAATAGCCAAAGGCTTTGGAGAACTCCTTTTGAAGCAGTAAATTGTTTCATACGCCTGCTCATGACATAGAAAAGGATGTGAATGGTTCTGTTCTGGGTTGCAGAGTAAGCAGCAAGAGGCAGGTGAAACCTGTACAGTCCAAATGACTGTAACTCCTCTGCTAGCTAATTTCTCTGCTTTTTCTGGCCACTTTTGTGGGCTCACTCATGTGAAGATGACAGCAGAGCAAAAGGAGCAGTTAGAAGCTGGGTGCTGGTGGAGGCAAGGGAAACACAAGGCTAGTGGGAGCTGCTGAGAGGGGAAATCTTGCATAAAGCATGCCTGGACAATCCCACTTCCCAGTCCTAAACTGGTTCCCAAACTGCTGCCCAGGTCTGTTATGATCGTTGGTAGTGATCACATTTATTGCAGCAGAACGTCAGGAATAGTCCAGATCCAGACCTTGCTATCTGGAAAGAAACCCTGCTTCAGTGCATTTCAGCCAAATACGTTGACAAATAGCAGAGGTGAGGATTGTAATATGTTAGTGAGAGAAAAAGGGGTTGCAGCGCTTCTCTGCAGAACACAAATGGGTTTCTGTTTAAGTGTAAGTTAAATATCAGAGGAATGATGATTTTACAAATGAAACATAACACCCCCAGGGGCTTTTTCCTGTATCAGCCACTAATTTACTGTGTGACCTTAGGTAGTTCATTCAAGGTCTCTCTGCCTCCATCACTTTTTTTGTCAAACCATCCCAGTGACAAATTCCTTTCTTGCAGAGGTCTTGTGAGGACTATGCATCTCCACAAGATCCTCACGAGATACATCAAAGGCAAAGTGTTTTCTCAACGAGATCTCATTTAATCTCCTCAGTGATGTAATGTGGCACATTAGCTCGTTGTGCTAAGCCTGGAGCCTCCCACTCAGAGCCCATCCCACCTGCCTCCCACAAAGGCGTGTGTTGCCCTTCCGCAGCCGCTTCTCAGCACACTTCCTTCCTCTCCCCCTGCTTCCTTTTTAGCCTCCCTAACACCTCCTCCCTTGCCATAGCACGCTGGTCTTCGCAGAAGAACCCTTGCCTTGGCACAATAGGCAGAGCCAATCACTTCCCTTTAAAGGGAGATGTTGCCTCAGCAACCAAAGTTTTGAAGTTGGGCGAAGTCCTGAAAAAAAATTCCAACCAATTGTGATGGGAAATGACACTCAGGAACAAATGTACCACGTTGCCATGGCAGCCTGAATACTTGCACGGAACTTGGTGTTTTGAAAATATAAAAAGACTGTGCTTCAGATGAGTCCAACTAACTTAATGCCTTTATCAGGTAGCTGCACAACGCCAAGGGTCTGGCATCTGTGTTTTATACCTGGAGTGTGAATGACTCCATCACTTCTGAAATGGAAGTAACTTCTGCTCTCAGTCTGACAGATGAGTATTTGAGACCACAGGTTCTTCTAGGTTGCCTCGTCTGGTATTGATCTGTTAGGGTTATTTCTGTCATTTGAACTCCATCAGTTCTTGGTTGTCTTGGTTTCCACACCTGTGTTTCATTTGTTATTTCATTTGGTGCACTTCTACGTCTCAGTGTCTGGACTGAAAACAGCAGGTGATTTGTTCAAAAAGATGGGTCCTCTTGCTAATCCTACAGTCTTTCTTTTCAGCCATGAGGTGCATGAGTGGGTTTCAGAGGCCACAGACTTTTTCATTCAGCTCTTTGAGCTCAATCAAACATGATTTTTCTCCATCAGTTAGATGCCTTCTCCTAATTACAGTGAGGAAGAGGAATAATCAGTCTGAAGGTATTCCTGTGCCTGTTGGACACTCACTTTGCAAACCCAAATGTGAACTGAATTCCTCTGAGAGTCTGTGAGACCATCCAGGTCTGGAATTCATCACCATGAGAAAGGCCTGATTCTTGTTTGGCAACTTCTTGGTAGGGCTTCCTGTGACCTGGGAAGTAAGAGCAGAAGGAGCGTGAGAAATTGAATTTTGGTGATCTGTTGCTATTATTCTTCGCTGTCTCAGGCAGCCAGCCCTCTGGTAAAAACATTGTGGGTCGGAAAAGGGCTGTGAGATGCAGCAAGGAAAGAGGCACTGGTCCAGTGCTGAGAAGACAATCCCAGGTGGTTCATAGAAGGAGGCAGATTCTCAGTATTTAGCTGAGAAATAACCCGGGACCCTGACACCACATTTCATTCCTTGCTAGAAGCGAAGCGTGGGGACAGCTCTCTCAGCTGGCCAGAGCAAACATATGACTTTGGCAAAGTCAGCTCTCCTGTGCTAGCAGAGAAACACCTCAGCTGAGGACCCACCATTCTACAGATGCAGCGAGGCCACAGATGGACCCCCATGTGCCAGCTTGGGCTGAGTGTGTGCACAGAGCACCGTGACATGAGGACTTCCCACCCTAGGCTTGGCACAACTCAGAGATCATGTTCCATCATCTGTGACTTTTCTTTGTCCCTCTTCCACTGGAATGTGTTTCTAATTGCCCAACTCTCCCTTGCATCATATCATCTGGGGTTCTGTTTCATCATCCTTAGAATCATCCCCATTGCCTTGGGTGGTTCAATGCTGGCTGCTCTTACTTGTAGGCTGTGTGGGAGTAACCTAATTTGGAGAAATTGTGGAAGAAGCATCAGGAAGCCCACAGGGAAGTAGGGATTTCTGTGCTCCTTGGCAAGAGCTCAAGCCACGTATCCATCCCCTGCAGCTCCTGGGCACTCTTCCCTGGGTCATCTACTCCTCTGGTCCCTGTGTTCATCTCATCCCAAATGCTTCTCTCCAAGGAGACAGTTTATCTCAAGAGAGGGAGTCACTGTTCTTAATTACTTGGCGGTACAGAGGTTTCTGGTCTCTCATTTTCCCTTGACAGTTTTATTATGGAAATTTTTTTTACTTTGGGCTCTCTCCTTTGTGTTTCTGTGTGGTGTTTACAATAGGGGCTCTTCAGTGCTTACTCTCAAGCAGCTCCAGTGAGAGACTGGCTTCAGACAAAATGCACAGCTGTCTCCAAGGAGGCAAGCAGAGAAATGCCAACTGTTTCGTAAGGACGCACTCTGGTCAGAGCCAGATCCCCAGCCTCCAGTCCTACACCTTTTCCTACACCTTTTCTTCTCTTGGCCTCCACAACTGCAGGAGACTCGAGGGGTGGGACCAGTCCCATGCCCAGTGACAGGTTCCTCTTTGCAGCCATGCTCTGCCGTGACATTTGGGGTTGCAGGGCTTTAGCTTCATCCCTTATGGAACTCCTCTCTGCCACTCCACCTAATTACTGTTTCTTATGTACTGTTTGTACAGAGCCACACCAATAGATGGAAAAGTATGGTACGTACTAAACAGATGAAGATGGGGTCTGGAAAATAAATGGAAAGAAGGTGAGGTCACCTAAATATTCAATTCAAATGGATCCCTTGATCTGAGTCTGTTGAGGTCTGTGGCAGTTTTGCTGCAGACTAATGCCACAATTACTTTATAAAGAAATTGTATTAAACCCATAATCATCAGGAAATTTGGGTTGTTCCAGTTTACTAGACAAGTAAGTGCTCAAGCCTACAGCAATCCCATTTAGGAGGTTTATTTTGTGCCATGAGGGCTAAATAAGTTTCTGAGCCACACACTTTATAGACTTAGACAGAAACCTCTTTTCAGTTTACATAAGAAAAAGCACAGAGAAGCATCATTAACCAAAATTAAAGTATTGCCTTGCCCATGATCCTGTCCACCACATTTTGTTATTTTACATGGTCTGTCTCCTCTCTGTGTACATGGCACAAGGGTATCACCATCACCATGTGAGAACAGGGCTTTGATAGTAGGTTGTGTTCGCCAGCCCATGTCAGTCAGCCTGCCCCACCAGTGGAGGCTTTCAGGGAGTGGGATCTGTGCTGAGTGTTCAGATAAGGAGTGAAGGTCTGTTTCATGTTATGTTAGTATTTTTCACTGGTGTTGTAGTTTCTGTTAGTAGTGATGAGTAAAGTTGAATTGGTGGGAATGAAGCAGAGCTGGTTTCCTAGAGAAGTCCCAGTGGATCTGTGGTAGCTGCTTTGCTAATACTTTATTGCTCAGAGTTGACTCACTCTGTCCAGATCACCTGATCAGCAGTGGCAGAATCTGCCTTGCAGGACAGAGCCTGGTGACGTGGATTTTTTCCTGGGATGGTGAAGATGGCCAAGTGCCATTACCTCTGACAGTTCCTCAGAGGACCTGTCAGGAAGGTTTCTGCAGCATGGCTCTGTGGTTGCCTACAGTTTTGGTTCTTGGGGTTTGATACACACACAAGTTTTTGTGTGTGTGCACTCATCTGTAAGTTGTAAATTATTGTGCTGCTCAACCAAAAGACACTGTAGCTCCTTCTCCACACCCTCGAGAACTGCTGGCTGAAAACACTACCAGCATAAATAACCAGGGGGACTTGCAATTTCCCACATCCCAAAATAGGAAAACGGCTTCAATTTCTCACCATACTTAATTTATTTTTTTTTAAAGGGGGTTTGGACTGAATGTATCCCTGCTTTTTGGTCTCAGCAGCTGGCAGAAACCACTGTTTATAGTGTGTGTACACATGAGCAGAAGCAGCCGCAGTGCCAGGGCTGGAACATGGCCCTGCCACCCCCTCTCTGCTGAACTGTAACTGCAGGAATTTGTTATGAGGTTGGGGAAGGAGGAGAGGGAAGAACAAGCTGAAGGTCCCACAGGATTTTGGTACATGTGTGACACAGCAGAGAGGATGGCATCGCTGAGAGTGCCAGAAAGAAGGAGAAAGGGCAGATGAGGGACATTAGGTGTTGGTTAGCAGCAGCTTCTCCTGGAAATTTGCTCTCCACCTAAAAGCTATCTGTCCTCCAACAAGGCATGCTGTGACATCCCCAAGGCAGTAGGACTGGATACATCCCAGCTCCTCGCAACCAGGCCAGAGCTGTTCTTGTGCCCCAGGAGAGGCAGGGCTACACTCTTCCTTCTTGTGTGTGTCCCTGGGGGCCTCCAGGCTGTGCCCTGGTCTGGGCTTCACCTGTGACCATTTGCTAAAACCCAGTGCGAGATGCAATGGTAACATGGGTTTCCCTTCCTCACACCAGGAAGGCCAGCATTTCCTCTCAGGACTGGTTTGCAGCCAGCCTGGAGCCTGAAGGCACTGCTGCTTTGAAGAGACGGTGGCAGCAATATCTCCCATATCCAGAGGAACGTGCAGAAGAGAGCAGGAAGAGATGAAAGCATGTTGATTAACACCCAGGACCACCTGAAATCAGAAAGGAGGCGGGAAGCATTATCTCTGAGTATTGAGGCCATCAGGATGGAGCTGGAGTACTGCTGAGTGGAGCAGGTGAGGACAGGTATACAGAAATAAATGACTCACTTAGAAAAAGGTCAGCCACACTTGATTTACCAGAGCCAATTTGTGGTGAGCGTGGAAGCTGTGACACGCAGCAGTGACCACTTTCAGATGATTCGTTTTGAGGCCACTGTGAATCTCCCTTCTTGGAAACCATTGCCCTGAGAGCTTTCAGACAGCGACGTCTCACCCTGAGGAGGGTGGATTTCAGCAGAAATGGGATGGAGATGGTCACAGTCCAGGGTCTTTATTGGCAGGCAGACCTGCTCAGCAAATGGAAAATTTTAGTGAAATAAAAAAAAATAGAGGTTTTTTTCAAAACTTCATGTTTGTATTGTTTGTTTTCTCACAGAAAAAAGAAAAATGCTGGTATTTCAGAAGAAAAAAAAAAAAACAAAAAAAAAAACTTGTTTATTTTCAATACTTACTTTTCTACCAAATCCAAGACTGGAAACGGGTGAAGATGGTTTCATGAAGGCTTGAATGAAAACTCATCTTGGAAGTAATAAAACAAGTAATTTATGAACACATTAGGGGGAAAGTGAGATGATTTTCCTCTACAGTTTTGTCATGCTGTGTCCCATGTCTTTCTCACTTTGCACAGAGGGTCATTCCATGAGTACTCACTTAGGACGCCCTTTGGTAACAACATCCTCTCAGCAGGATTGTCCTGGGACATCTCAGATACTAGAACAAAACATTTCTTCTTCTAAAAACAGCTCCCAGGCAGTCTCTGGGCACTCTCAATCTGATTATTTAAGTGGGGTTTGAGTACAAAATGTGATTTGGTCATTACAAACTCCTGTCCTTAAATAAATTTACATTGGTGTTTCACAGGAATGTTTACTCCTGTTTCCCTGAGTTCCAGACATTAAACAAATGGGTTTTGCTTAATTAAAAGTACTCTGCAGGGGTGCTCCCTTAGTTGGGAGATGAGGAAAAGAAACAAATGGGGAAAAATCAGATGGATTTCTTCTGCTCTTGGAACTGCAGATCTGTGTCAGGATCTCCCATTCCACAGGCTTTTTTCTACATGAGGTTGTTTGGCTTCTGAGTTAAAAATTCATAAAGCAAACCAATTAATTTTAAGTTTCCCATATGGATCTCAAAAAGAACAAGATTTTCCTTTGTATTGCAGCACAGCTGGGAGTCTTCCATCATTTCATTTTTTTTCCCTGTTTTTTCTTTCCCTGCTCTGGCAGGGTGGGATGTGTTTCTGAAGGGTGTTATACCTCTCTTTCCTGAGCAGGACTCCCTGTTCCATGGCAGAGGACAAGTCCAGTTGAGAGGGGTCAGGACATTTAGGAACAAGGGTAGTGTACGTGCCATACTCATGGAAGAGCGCTCTCCAGAATCCTGGATCCTGAAGGGATGGGAGCCCTCACAACTCCGTAATTTCCAAGGTAGGTTCATGTGATTCATGGCAGTGGGGCTAAGGTAAAGAAAGACATGGTGGTACGAGCCTGAGATTCCAACTTTCCCTTTTCCAGCAGGCAGTTTTGCATAAGGATGAGTGCAGTATGCAGGGTAAGTCTTGGGTGGTGTTGCCTCAGGAGAACCCTTCTGAAAAACAGTAGTTACAGGAATTCCTGAGCGAGGAGATGCTTCTGGGTGACTGCATTCAATAATCTTAATAATCACTGAAGAAGCCAGTTACAGCTACCACAACACCTCATCAAGAAGTTCCACTGAGCAATAATTAGCATTTTTGCCAAGATCCAGAGAGCTCTTGGTGCTGTCATTTTAACTACATTTTTATACTTGGCAGTTTTCAAAACACTGTAAAATTATATAAAAGTGAATGGAATGCTGTTCTGCCTATGCTGGATTGTGAGCTGGAGCTGATTTTGCTGTTTCAGCTCAGCCTCTGTATTGCTAGAGATAAATACTCCCAGCACCCTGATGATGAGCAAAAAAAGCCTCCAAACCATAAAGGAAATTGAGAAAACAAATAACTCTCAACTCTGTTATTGTTTATAAGACGAGAATGTTTCCTATTTTTATGAAATAATATGTGAAGTTATTTTCATAGAAAACTTCTGCAGTGCATCTCAGTGTTGAATTCTATGACCAAAAATGGTCTCTTGGTGTTTCTGAACTGCTTTTCCTAAATCTAGGTAGCACGTAGGATTTTTCACTGATCTTAGAGACTTATTTGGCTCCAGAACACCTGGCAAGTCACAGTGTTCTGGAGCCAGATGGGGCTCCTAGAACCTCTCCTGGTACTGAGCTTTCCCCTTCATGCAAGCAAAGGTTACTGTGGAGCATTCACCTCAGGAAAATGTTCCTAGAGTGATGAAAGAGGAAAAAGTTTAAACAGCTGTTGAGAAAAGAGGGTTATGTAGGAGCTAAATATTTCACATAATAAGCAAAACTTAAGAAGTAAGCCAAATATTAGGAATAACCCAACAGAAAGAAAAGCAGAAATATTTTTAATCGCATCAGTGCATCCTCATAGTGATGCCCTTTATACAACCTAGTGCCATTGGATTTTTTCTCTCTTCACCATTTAAGGAGCTCCTTGCATTTTATGTGCATTGTTGCAACATTGATCCTAGCATGCAATGAGTAATTGTGTTTTCTTTTAGTGAAAATCCCCAGCCCCCAGCTTGGTTTCTATAGCCATGTTCTTGCAACCATTCTTGAGAGGGTGCCTGATATTGTTCCACTTATTCATTATTAACATGTGTTGTTGCTTTTTCTGATGTAAACATCAGCCAGGCTTTCATTAAGTTTTTAATAAACTTGTCCACCACCACATACATTAAAATGAAAAATTATCAATGACCCCTTTTGCAATTCATTAATGATGACACGCAATTTGGCTGATGAATCACGAGTTTGCTGTAGATTTAGGCTATGTTTGTGTCCATCTCAGCGAAGTCTGTCCCCTTCTCCATGGTAACTACTCTGCCTCTGACATCACTGGCAAAATAGAGCACGGAGGTTATAAAATCCTGAGGGGGTGTGGGGTGGGGAACAGTAGAGACAGACAGAATGAAAATACATTTCAATAAAGGAAACTTCCTTAACACTTCAGTCACAGGACAGTGCCCTGTGCATTATCAGGCAAAAGATGTCTGAAATCTGAGAAATGGGGATATCAGAATTCCAGAGCTGGATATTTGTGTAAGGTTGTTGAAACAACTTGGAAAACAAAACAAGCTGTGACTTCTTTTTGGACTGAGTCATGAAGTACTTTATCCATATGATTTTCTTATTTGGCATCAAAAATCCTCTTCATCACAAGAAGAGTAAAGAGCCTAATGCTGGGAGTCAAAAAAGCTCTTTGATAGCTAGGGAAGGCCACAAAAAGAGGAATTGCAGAATAAGTGTACTAAAACAGATGCCAACACTGCTCAGTCTTTATCACAACTTTTACCTGTAGCCTGGGATACTGCTTTTCCAAAACCCAGACCCCAGAATGCATGAACTAGATGACAAAAAGAAAAATGAAAGATGAAAACAAAATAAAAAGAAAGCAGAATTTTTAGGTTAAAAGAGAAAAACATAACAAAAATGACCAACATGGATATTCAAAACAAGAAGAGAAAAACAATGAACCCAAGGTTTCTCAGCCACTAACATTTCACAGTTCAGAGTACAACTGGGAATTTCCAGGGCCCCAGTTTAGTGCTCTGGAGCCATCAGTACTGCAATTTGGATGCCACTGGAGGACTGGATTGCTTAGAAGGACTAATGTGGGGTAGGGGAGACAGTAGGTGTGGGGAAAGGTCAAGAGAATGGGAGGAAGTTTAGGCTGATCTCTGCTCATTTGAACAGGGCTGTTAGTCCTGGGAGGGTTAAGTGTTTCCAGGGGAATGGAAACTCAGCTCGAGCCTTGTCAGAGCTCTGACATGACAACACATATAAAATAAACACCAGCAGAGTGTTAAGATAATGCATACACCAGGCCTGTGCAATGTCGGGATCATTTTAGATCACTTCACAAAGCTATTATCCCTTTTTGACTTGCATTTTTAGCCAGTTCTAAATGTCCTGAGGACTATTTAATTTAGGAGAAAAAAACTAATAATGGAGCCCTATATTTTCTTATTGCAGACCTGCTTTATTTGCACTGAAGGTACATGAAACCCTGTTTCTTTGGACAAAACAGGAATGAAAGAGCGGGAAACAGTTTCTTTGTTCACAACTCTGAGGCAGCATTTAGTCCCAAAATCTTTTTCTCTATGTTCTCTCATTCCTATGTTTTCCTTTTCTCAGTGCCAGCTTTTTTTTTTCCTCTCATAAACCAGATGTAGCAGAAGTTTTGTTTATTTTTACTGTAATAAAATGTCTTCTAGGAAATTTAGAAAGCAAGCTGTGCAGTGAACAGCAGAAAGAATGCAATGTGAGTTCCTGTAAATCTGTACCCACTGCCCCTGTTTCTATATCCACTCAAGAGCCCAAACAACACAGACAGTGATCATGTGGCTGATACCTATTTGCAGTTTGGCTTGACTGCGTAGCAAACAGGAAAAATAACTGTTACCTTTATGCTGTGGCCTTCCCCTCAGCACATTCCTAGCTTGAATATCTTCACTTGGTCATTGGTTTTCATGCAACTTGTAAGAACTTGTTATGTTTGAGGCTTTCACCGTAGAAACTAGGAAGACTGATGGCTAGACTGCATTGCATCATGTCTTCTTTCCTCAGGAAAGCCAGATGAAAAACAATATATAAATCCACTTTTTTTTTTAGTCTCAATGAACTAAAGAAAGAAAGAAACAAAAAATGATTGAGGAAGAGAGGAAGGAAGAGAGGAAGGGAGGGAGAAGTATAGTGAGCAAAGGAAAACTTATGTTTTAAGATAATCTGAGATGGGAAAAGAAGAAGACAACAAGTAATTGAGAAGAAACAGAGATAAAGAATCAAAAGCAATCTACACATAATTTAGGTAAAGGAATTTTACACTGCTTATTTTATAAAATGAATTTAACCTGCCTTGCAAATACACGTGCAAGTAAATCATGTTTCTCTATTAAAGACAAACATTAAAGGTTAAGAAAATTTAGTTATGCCAGCTGCAGAAACAGCTCTCAGATTCCAGCTGTTTCTGTTTCTTTTGGTGAATCTGAGTGAGTTTGGACCATTGACTGTATGCACACCATATATATTAAATTATATTAAGAGGATGGGTGATGTGATTTGGTTCTTTGTCATGATGGTTTTAGCCAGATGTTTAAACATGCATGTTCCAAAATGTTTTTGGCAGCAAGGGTGGATATTACACTGTGGTCAAAGACTCAGAGCTGAGGTTTGGACTGGTGTCCAGAAGGACCAAGGCCAGTGGCAGGGGGCTGCTGAAGAAGAGGCGGGAGGTCCCAGCCTGGGTTCATAGCTCAGCCCCAGCTCTGTGGGCTGCCAGGCCAGGCACCTCCAACCACCACTTTGGCCAATCTTGCCCCTTTGAGATGAGGGTCTTCTAGATCCTGCAGAGTATCTGCTGCCACATGGCCTCAGACTCAAGTCAGGGAGATACAGTGTGGCCAGCCACTCTCCCAGCTTCCTGTCCTAATCCATGCACGGAGGAGCATCCCCTCCTGCCGCCGTCCCTCACTGTTACCTGTCCTCCCTCTGACATGGTGGCTGGCCCTGGTCAGCAGAGAGACTGTGCCACCCTCTGATGGAAACACTCTGCCTCCTTCATGGTCATGCACCTGTGAGACCAAGGCTGCACTGGCATGGGCGAGGATGGGCAGAGGTGTTGTAGGTGGTCACTGGTGTGTGCCCACACAGGACACTGTCTCTACCTTCTCCAAAGCTCAGGCAAGAACCTGGCACAGAGCAGAAAGGGGAATGCTGCAGCCAGCATGGGGAGATTCAGATGTGAGCAAGGCAAGACCAGAGACCCAGACATTAGCTCAGGGGTGATGAAGAAATGTCACCATCCCTTTCCAGATCACTGTGTTTCACGGGTGGGCAAATGCTGCAAATGCCAAGCATAGAACTCCCACCTCATCCTCTCCTCCATCTTGCACTTTCACCACGCTGTGATGCGTGGTCTGAGCTGTGCAATTCATCACTGTGCTGGAACCACTCCGTGGGCTCACAGAAAGCTGCACCTAGAAAAAAGTAGTGGAGCATACCAGTATTTTTAAATTAGTGAAGAGGAATGGTACAGGTGACAAGAATCAGCCTGAGAGCCTGGTCCCACTAAACACTGCATCTGGATCCAGCTAAAGGAGCAGAGTGAGTTTATGGGTACACCTCCAGGAGTGAGCAGGCAGGCTGATTGCCCTTTTAAGGTAGAGATGGAGCTCTTTTTTCTAGACTGATCAGATAGTGTTGCTGCCCATCTCAGATGAGGGGCAGAAAATGTTTTGCTCTTTGGGTTCAACCATCCTGTTACTCTTCTGTGTTTCAAATAAAGCATTTTCCAGGATGCTCAATTTTATGCTGATGAGGCTGGTACACTCATTGGTACAGAGCTTCCTGGAAGCCTGAGCATCTTCATCAGGTCTCCATGTCCCACAAGAGCTTCCAGAGAGGGAACTTCCAACTGCTACCTAAATTGTAGGTCTCTCCCTTGTCCTAGGTTAAGCTGCAGATATGTCAAGTGATAAGTGTGGGTTTTCTCCAGCCATGTGACAATGAATAAACCCTGCCTGTGTGATTCAGATGATGCAGATGCTGTGTGATCTGAGCGAGGATGCAGGGGCTGATGCGTAGGTTGGAAGAAAATGGAAGAACCTGCAAACTGGTATCCTCCTTATCAGGCAGGGAGGCTGGTGCTGGCTAAAACACCATGTTTGTTTCCTCCAGCAGTGGTTTACTGTGACATACTCCCTGTGCCCTGAAGTTTGATTAAGGAGACATAAGTGATTCAGGTTTCACAGCATTCAGTTTGATTTCAGCAGTGTGGGCCAGGCGAGAAAGATGGGGTGGGTCATCCTGACTAAGTCCTACAGGATTCACATCTAGCAAGGAAATGACAAAGAAAGCAGTGAAATTATCTTAATTGTGGACTTTAAAGATTCCCTGCTGATTTTTTGGCAGCTGTACTCAATCGTCCCCTGAAGCAACAGACACACTTCTGAGAGGGGTGTGGAAACGATGCTGCTGCCTGGTTGGGATGAGCACTCCTTGCTGTGGAGGGCCAAGTGCCACTTGGTTGTGGGGAAGGTGCTTTGGGAGGCAGGGGGCACCTGCCTGCTCATAGGCAGAGGATGTGATACAATACGATAACAGGGCTCACTGCCATTGGACCCAAGTTCTATTACTGCAGATAATTACAGGTGTTTCAAGTTTGTCAGTGTGCTTTTTCCAGAACTGTGTGTCTTAGCACATTTCAAAAGAAGCAAGCAACCCACAATAAGCATGCTAATTAGCAAGCTGCAGTGATGAGAGACACCAAAGGGATGCTGGAGGAAAAAAAAATGCCACAAATCGTTGACAGGATTGCGCATTTCGACTCCTGGCTTAGTGGGGAGGCATTTCCAGCCTTTGAAGTCACATTTTCTGCTGACACCTTTGTGTGGTGAAGATGGGACCACACTGCAAGCCCTGATGTGCAGAATGGGTTGCAGGTGAGATAGCACAAGTCACTGCTGTGGCAGAAAAGAACAGTGACAGCCTGCAAACCCCTGAGGTGGGCAGGCACCGGCTGGGGACACAGCACCTCAGGTATGGCTGTGGCTCTGGGTGCTGCTGGCTGCCCTTTGTCACCCTTGCTTTGAGCAAAGATGCCCTTGGTCAAGTCAGGTCAGGCACAAACTCTGCACAGAAGCTCCTGGTTGGAAACCTGACCCCTGGGAATGCCAGGGGGCTGCTAGAACTGTTCTCGGCTGAAGGAAGTGGCATCTGACTTCAGAAATGAATCAGTCTTCTCTTTCAAATTCCTATAAACCACTTAAAATGCATCCTTCTTTGCCTTCTTTTTCTGGGCTCTCTCCCAAGTGATTTCTCCGAATTTCCATGAAAGTTAACTCAGAGCATAATGAAAACAGAATTAAAAAATACATCCCATCTTTTTTCTTGATGACCTCAGCTTTTTTAAGGTGAAGGTGTCATGATGGATGAGTGGGGAAGTTCATTTCCATTTTAATTTCAAACTTCAATGGAGTGGGTCGCCTGCTTCATTCTCTGAGTGAGGCATCGAGCTTAAAGCTGTTACCTCTAGGCTTGACTGCATTAAAAGTGCATTACATTAACTTCAAATCTTTTCACATTGTATTTAAACTCTAGGTGTGCCTACTGGGCAGACTTTCAAAGGCTACTGTTAGCCCAGCAAAGACAGTCTGCCTCAGAGAGCTGACCCTGTTGCCTAAGATGAAAGAAGCTATACAAAATTCTGTTTAAAATGGTAGAAATCAAGGCCCTGGCTTGGACTGAGTGAAAGAGGATCCTTCTTAGTGTGTCTTTTCAGTGGGATGAGTACTGGAGAGGTAGAGGAGATTGTTTGGGTCAAACTGAAGTAAAGAATTTTACAAATATTTTTCTCAAAATAAAAAAGTCAAAACCTGAAATTAAAGGTGGTTCAGGTCATCCTGAGGCCTTTTTACTCAGACCAAGAGAAAACACTTCACCATTGTCTTGTGACAAAGAATCTTCTGCAAATATTTTTTTTTAATGCAAAATTTCTAGTCAACTATCAAAACCCACTGTTTTGACATCTAGTATTTGGAATGCTATTGGAAAGTCTGGAGTCAGCCTGAAAATCTTTGATGTGATTTAGGGTTTTCCAAAATGGAACATCTCAATTTGCACATGTCTAAGTGACATTGCATGGCATTTTCAAAATTCCTCCTTCTCTTCACAACTTTTTTTTTTCCCCCAGCCAAAATTATTTGTTGATTTTAACCCAGTTTTGCAAGTAGTTCCATTTAGTGCTTGTCAAAACATTTTCCAGATGATCTAGCTGAGCTGGGGTGAGAGGTCAGGAGGAGGCATGGGATGCAACAAGGGCTGTGTGAGGAAGGAACAGAGGGCAGAGGTGGGAATGGTTGAGCAGGGGCGCAGCTGGTTTTTGCCACCATCTTCGTAGCAGATGCTTAAATTCAGTGAACAGGGTGTCACAGCCAGGGCACCACTCGGGGAAGAAGAAGTGGGAGGAAAACTTGGAGTGCAGAAGACTCCAGGAGAAAAACTGAGGGGAAAGGGAGAAAGAGTTAATCGGACAGCCAAAATAAAACATGAATGTGTTCTCTGGTGATAGTAAAGCCACACTAATTAATCACAGCTCAGTGAGGAACTGAATGCCACAAAAGTGATATCAAGCAGACCCAGAGTCTATGCAGACGGCCATGCCGGGGGTTAGCTCAGCCAGCTGTGCAGCACGTCTTTGTCTGAGCTGGCCCAAACAGGAATGGGGAGGGGGTAAAGTCCCAAATGCTGGCTCACTTATTTTGCCCATTAGACTGCCAGTATTAATAATATGAGCTCTCAGTCTCACTTGCAATAAAACAGGCATTCCTATC
Source organism: Lanius collurio (assembly GCA_020086605.1). Taxonomy (NCBI): domain Eukaryota; kingdom Metazoa; phylum Chordata; class Aves; order Passeriformes; family Laniidae; genus Lanius; species Lanius collurio. The sequence continues at coordinate 5,348,696 of JACBWW010000005.1, forward strand.
CCTATCGTGGCTACAGAAGCCAAGCCCCGCAGTGCCCAGACACACCCTGGAGTGGGAGATGTGCTGTGGACTCTCTGTGGTTCCAACGCAGTGAAAGCACAGAGGATACCCCTCAAATTCACTTCTGCCCTTGGATAACACCGTGCTTATTGAAGGGAAAGCCTCTGTGTTCAGACACTGGCTGGGTTTCTTCACAGCCCAGGGTTTGAGCCAACTCCCCGTGGCCATGCCAAACCCACAGCACGCAGCAGAGCTGAGCTGTGAAAGACAACGGCGGCTGCCTCTGCGGGCAGCAAAGGAGAACTGACACAGGCGCACACTAAAGCATAAAGATCAGGGAATCTGGGAAAGAGTTTCGGGAAACAACGTCTTAAAAACTTGCAGTCAATTTTCCTCTCTTCCCTCTTTCAATGATGTCCCGGTTACAGGAGTAGAGGGCCAGTTTAGTGCTATGGGGGTGTAACCAAACTGCGCATTCTACTCCTCTCTAGGTCATTTCTGATGAACTGTTAATGATGGGTGGTTTGCAGGAGCTGCCCAGTGCACACCTGACACCTCAGGCTACAAACTGAGTGTTAAACGAGATAAGGAAAAAGGCGCAAACTCTGCAAGGCAGGGTAATGTTTCTTTTCCTTCACGAATGATTCAGCTGTGATAACTCCCTCCGGGAGAGCACCAGCAGAGTTATACCCACCCTGAGGGGATCATCTCTTCTAATGGGCCATAATGGACTCAATGGCACCAGCAGAATAGACAGCTGCAAGGACTTAGAGCATGAGCAAAGCACCCAAAGCACCTCATGACTCACAGAATTACATCATTCCATTGTAAAACTCCCTGCCCTGGGGGAGGTACTGAGCATTCCCCACCTGAATCTGAGTGTATATTATCTTGGGATGTGGAGACCTAGGACACCACCTCTCAATGGATCCAGAAAACCAAAATTTCCACAGGACCGTTGCTTTCAACAGGACTGCAACCACTCAGGTGAAAACAGTGCCAGGTTGTACTCTGTGGGTGTATGCCAGTTTTTCTCTGTATTGTTGCATTTATTGTAATCTCTCTAGTAGATTGTAACTCCGACCTGAAATCTCTCTTAAGGTAATTGAGTGGGGTTCATTTCTCCTGCCGGTTCACTTTCAAACCAGAATAAATAGCCATCCATCCCTCTATGCTACTCAGGGACAGAAGAATCTGCTGGGGTACACAGCACTGAGATGCCACAACAGTTTGAGCCAAGCAGATTTTCAGGGCCCGTGGGGACCTGTCCTCTCTCCTATTATTTACTTCTTGGAGTGGCTTCCATGGTAAACTACTGTATCTCTTCATGTCTGTGTTTTTCTGTGATATTTAAGGAGAAGAGACATCCATGGGAAAGAGTACTCACCCACAGGGCTGGGGGAAGCCCACATATTTTAGATACTCCTCAAGAATACAGAAAATATCTAGGGATAAAGGAAGCCTGGCAGCTTTGTATTTTGCAAGCAGTAGTGGGAGGAGGTACAACAATAGAGGCTAGTGATTAAAATGTGAAACTCAAATTGCCTCTCTCTTCCTTGTGGTAGGCTGGGTATTCCATACCTTGTGTGTAGATATAATTCTCTGGCTATTTCCTTCCCCAAAGCCCTCCAGGCCCAAATGGAGATGGATGTCCTGGGTGTCTTGATCCATGGTGCCTGGGTGGGAGAGGCCCTGCGGTACCACACTGCCACAGGACATACACCAGCCTCCACAGCTGCTGCTTCCCACTGCAGCCCCTTCCCTGTCCTCCCTGATATGCTGGATATGTCTGTCATCACATAACATGATTGCTCAAGCATTTCACAGGAGGATGCTTGAGAGATCTGGGTCAAGGAAGATAGGGGGTTTTTACAGAAAGGAGGGGGAACAAATAGTATTCGTCTCTCCAGAGCTAATCAGAGAGAGTTATTGCAAGCTCTAGTTTCTTCTCTTTGTAGAGGAATAATTGTGTAGATTCTCAGCTAGGGTAAATCAGAATTGCTGCACAGTCAAATAAGCATCTGTTAGCATACATAGCAAGTTGTTCTCCTGCTGTCTCCTCTGTCAGCAAATTGAGGGCTTCCTTCTCAGCTCAACATGAGATCAAAATCCTTAAATCCCTGATGGCACCGTTGGTCCAGTCGCTGTCTCTGGCTTTGGATGTGTCCTCTATACTCTGCCTTATTTCCCTGCTTCTCATGGGTCCCCTTTTGTTTTATGAATGCTTTTCCAGTGAAAACAGCAAAAGAGGTAGAGAGATTTTGGGTATGCTCAGAAAGGAAGAATGACTCCACAGTGAGGGCCTCACCATTTTCAAGTCTTTGCTCTAGGCTGCCCAGGCTTCTAAGCCATGAAAATAGACGTTAATAAAATAAGTGTCTAAACTCCCCTAGCTTTGAATCCGCAAAAAATATTTCATGTAAAAATGTCAGCTAGAAACACAGAAGTCCAGTTCTAAGGAATGTAGAAGAGTCTCACCACCTTCATGCAGTTTCCACTTCATCCTACAAGTGTTTAAGTGTGGTTCTGCCCTGCCTGAGTGGTGCAGGCAGAGGGAGGAGGCTCCCTCAAGCAACAGCTGGAATGAGGAGTCAGGCTGTGCAGAGGTTGGTGTTGTACCGGGCTGATCTCTTAAGTGGGAGGAAGCAGCACTTGGCCAGCTCTTAGCTTAGGCTGGTCACAGAAAAGCATTGCCTCAGCAGGAGAAGGGGACAGTGTAGGCCCCATCCTGACTAGCAATTGCTTGGAAATGTAGAACTGAAGAAGGATTAGACAGCGCAGTGTTCTGTATTTACAAGCAGGGAAATATAGGCAGGAGTAAAAAAAAGCTGATGGAAATATGTCAAGGTTAAAATGAAATGTCTGAGCAATGTGTTTTTAAACAAAATATAAAGATCTGGTGAAAAATGTAGAAAGGTTTTAATTCCAACAAAACAGTGCTGCACTCTAGGTTAGCTGATTCTTTGTCTAATCTCATAGTTTAAATTCACAAAAAAAATTCACTCTGTGTCATGGCAGCAGCTGCAGGCATGTAACACCAGCACTGCCATGGATCCAGGGTATCCCTTTCACTAAAGGAGAAAAGTCACAATCCCCAGCAGCCTCTCATGGGTACTTCTGGCACCCACTGGACTCCTTGGTTTGCAGATTTGACTCATTAAATTGGAGGAAAATCAGTTTAACCAGAAAATAAAAATGGCTATTCTGTACCAACGTATAGAGCTGACCTGACCTCTAGCATGGGAAGGACAAGGACTTGTGAATGGGCTGGTTTGGCTCAAAAGAGTTTGGGAGGACAGCACTAACAATCACAGGGATCTCTGAAACAAGTTTTAGGGGGAAGATGAATGATCAGAGGCCTGGTGTACTACAGGGCACATTGTACAAGAGGTTTGATTCTACGCAGCCCCTCTATCCAGGACTTTCATGTATACAAATGACATACGTTTAAGGCCCCCTTCCCATCTCCACACAAGACTTCTGCTCTATTTCACATTCATTCCACCTCAGGGTGGCTTCATTGTACGTGGCTTCAAGTTATTCTGCCTAACTTGGTCATATCCATTCCAGGTATATCCTCTGCCATCCTGGGATATTTCTGTTGCTATCAATGAGTACTAAACCCTATTTTCAGTGGCAAACTGAAGGGATTTTTTTGTCAGATATAGACTTATTGCCTTTTGTTGGCATGTTGCTTTCCATTCCTCTTACCCAAGCACCTAATTGACACTCTCGCTTTACTCAAAGTAACAAAGAAACAGCTCTGCTATCTTATTGTGCAGAGCCATTAGACCTAAACTTTTTAAACAGAAATATCCTTAGGGGAGTTTCACAAGCTTTCAGAATCCAAGAACCAACTTTCCCTTCTGAAAGGGCTCCAAGGACAACTTATATTGTGTTTCCATGGAGGCTTTAATTCACAAGCCGGTAACAATTAATCCATTAGCAATAACTCCATAAATTCAGTTGTGTATGTATTTCCCAACACCTACATCAGAAGAATGCTGAGTGAGAGTAGGTTAGGCAACAAGGGGATTTGCAGGCATTTTCCTGGTCACAATCTGAGGTAGCTCAACCACCTTCCGATGACACCATTCTTTAAGGGAGGTTTCTCTCCTTTGCTCTGCCATCATGGGTAGTCCAGATGCAAGAGGTGTGAAAGGAGCAATGTTGGGGCAGGGCTGTGCATCCCTTGGCATGCCTTTTGTACTTCCAGTGTCCCTGGAGCTCCAAGCTTTGTGGCTTTCTTAATCCTAACCCTCTCCCAAACCCTAATTGCAGCCTTTGGCTGAGACTCTTGTGGCTATCACCACAGACTGTCCAGATGAGAAAGGTGTTCGCCTCCCCTCCTTCCTGATGGAAGGGGTGCTCATTTGACCCCATCAGTACCCTGGTTTACAGAAAAAAACCCAACTCTTAAAAACTATTTTTTTTGACCTAACTCTGTTATCTGATTCACTCCAGGTATAGAAAATCAACAGTATCAGGGCAAGGGAAAGGATTAGGGGACCTAGCTGGGGACAAAGTGCAGGACAAACTTGCCAGAGACAAGTGGCCATTGGATTTGAAACCACACGTTTCAGACCGTATTGGTCCAGCAGGTGGGGAATGCTTGCCAGGATGCTGATGCTGTCTAGATGCTGAACTGCTGGTATCTTCTGTTCACCTGAAACTGCTGGGCCTCACTGACCTATTTCTTCCCTCACAAGAGATATTTGCTAAAAATTGTCATATTAAAACTGAAGGGGATTTTTTTTAGAAAAGAGTAATAACCAAACTCTCAACAACATAAGAGATAACAGGTTTACAAAAAAAGACTGAATTTAGGGAGTGCTAATACTTTCCACTGCCAGCAACTCATTTAAACACAGCCTTGGTCATTAGTAACTAGAAGTGGTTCCTGCCTGGTGGATTTTTTCATTGAACTACATAAATAGAGGTGAAATGGAGAGAATCCTTGACACAATGGCCAGATGCCAGCATCACAGACCCTCAGTATAATTTTCAATGGAATTGAAATGGTTCAAATGTATTATGAACAGCACCTTTTTCACTTGGTCTAAGCGTTTTCCTCCACACTCCTGGTGGTGAGTAGCTTGCCTTCTCACTATCACAGCTGTAGCTTTTTTGTGGGTAAGTGGAAGATTTCACTCTTGTGGGCTGCCAATCAGGTGGCTTTCAGTAGCAGCTAGAGTCAGAGGGATGATTAAAATAAAGTGCAGCCTTTTGTCCTGTTCTTTGCAAAAGGAACGATCAGCCATTTCAGAGGAGAATAAAGATTTATCCCACCTCCTGCAGTCCAAAAGATGAACAGAATAACTTTCAAAATGTTAGAAATATATATTGATTTACCACAATTCTCGATTCCCATTTAAAGAGACAGCTTGCCTTCTTTTGTATGAACCCTGGCATTTTATTTAAGTGTTTTGGCTTTCTCCTGGACCCCTGTTTATGGTGTTAATGGAAGCTAGTGACCAGTTTTAGCCTAGCTCTTAGAAAATAGACACTTCTTTTCCTGTTACTTGGCATAATTGTAGCATTTTCTTTCCTCAGAAATGTAATAATATCTTTAATAGGAGGCTGACATTCAGGTATCAAAAGACTTTCTAAATTCTGATTAGACAAAAACCCAGGCTACTCATCATTTATGGTCATTTGCAAGTACCTTCTCAAAGAGCAGTGGTCAGACTGCTCGTGTCCTGGTCTTATTCCAGTCTGGCAAATTTTAACTGCAGTTTTGGGTGGAATTTTTTTTTTTTTTTGACTCTAGAGAAGCTTAAAACTCTCTCCAGACTGTTACACAGATGCCATGTTTCATACCAGATGTGAATTTCCTAAATTATATCCTGCTCTGTATAGAGAGGACTAATGTAAAACCTTTGAAGTAAGCAGCAAAACCTGCTGTTGAATCTGGATCAAATATCTATGGGCTGTAAAGATACTTGCAAGTTCTTTGGGATAAGAAGACCACATAGATGCAGAACATCCCTGCAGGCCAGTAGAAGTGCCTGTGATTCATTTGAGATGGAAATCAGCCTGCTGTCTTCAGTGGGAGATGTATTTCAGAATAAATATGTATAATAAATGTATTTTTCCATCCTTAGAAGTTTTTGGAAAGACAAATATTCTTCTATTCCTGAGTTGATATGAATCTACTGGGGGGGTGGGTCTCTCTCTTCAGTTTCAACAATGACAAAAAATACAGAGCAAAGTGCTGAATGACAACCAACCTCCCACAAAGACAAGTTTCAACTCAGATGATTTATCCCTGAAAAAAGTCCTCATTTCAGTGGATGGGCATAAAAACATTAAAAAAAAAAACCAAAAAAAAAAACCAAAAAACTTCTTTGGAAAGTTCCTGACCAGGAATTTTCTTACAGAGAGTTCTAAGCACAGGCTGATACTGAGAAGGAGACTGGGAGGTATTTGGCTCCTGCCAGGCATTGTTTCTTAGTTTGATTAAGTTCTTAATCTTGTGTTTCCTCTGTGAGTATCAAGCTCCAGAAAACTGCCTTATTCAGATGCCTAAAGGGAAATAAGATTCAACTTCAAACCAACAACAATCACTGCTCCATTTTTGATAAAAATCTGGGGGGAAATGTATCATGAAGCATCATGCCTTGATACCTCCAAAAATCAAGTTTGGGAGTCAGAATTTAAGAATCTGTCAAATCTAATCACTTCAAATAATGCTGCAATAGAAGATTGGACTCGCCACAAGAAGCATTTGCAGTAGGAGATAAAAAGATTACATGCTGAATGGTCTGATGTGAATAGGAAAGATGCTATTCTTAAAGCCCTGAGCTCCCATGATGCAGTATTACAGCTTTGAACTGAAATGGTAAAGCTAAACTAGATAACGTCAGAGCAATCAGCCTCTGGGATGAGAGCAGAATTCCTACTTCAAAAACAATTTTTTTTTGTTGAATTGCGATTATTAGTATTTAAAACAGCAGCAATTAGTCACTGAATCCAACAGGCATTGTGCTGGGCTTTATTCTGTGTTTTATAGTGAAGAGCTGCTGCCCCAAGGACTATAAATGTGTGAACCGACAAAACAGAAATATGAATGGAGGGGATACAGAGGAGGAATGACCTACCAAATGCTTAACATCAAATCAGCACCACAGCCAAAAATACAACACAGGGTTGTAATCTGCTGCCTGCTTCAGCCATGAACCCCTGAAGCTGCCTTCCCTATGAATTCACCTTACACCAAAGGAATCTCATCTCAATGAGACTTTATCCTGGTGGGAATGGGGAAGAAAATGACAGCAGCTATGATAAGGTAAATTCCATGGGTTTGCATTCACCTCTGTAATGAAAAGCCTTTGGAAAGAGACATCCCTAGGGGACTAGGAAGTGAGCCCAGGTCTTCCTAGGATACATGTGAGTATCTTTTCAAGGAATTAAAAGAACTGCTCAAGTATCTAAAGAATAGTGGGTATCAGCTGCGGTGAAACTCAGGCTGGCAGGTTGCATTCAACCCTAGCTGAGCCATGTTCAGGAAAGGCGAATCCAACAGACAGAGAAAACATGTCCTGGGGAGTTTAAGGAGATGCTGTCATACAAGGAGAGACTACAACAACCTATCTCTGGAGTCTGGCTTCAGCTAAACACAGCAGGAGGAAAATATCAGGTTGGGAGAGCAGCTGTTCCAGACACAGGATGATGTTAAAAAGTGGCAAATGAGCAAAAGTTTTCTACAAATGCATTTAACCTTTGAGCAACCCCTGCTGATAGGACTAGTGAGGCAAAAACTAGCAATGCTTTTAAAGCGGAGCGGTGAACTAGATATTGCAATGCACTTTGCTATGGAAAAGGGAATAGAGTTAATTGGTCCTCCCAGGCCTTTGTTCTAAGAAGATACTGCTGCCCTTCATAAGATACTTTTCTAGAAAAAAGCAATGAATTTTTTAAAAAGCTCTGCGTTCCACAGAAATCTTGTAAAGTCTCTTTCCTATTGCAACATCATGATATATTTTATAAATGTGGGAATATCTGATAACTTCTTGAAGAGGCTCTCATGATCACTAAGTCATTTAGTCTTTATTATTTTTCAGCTGACCAATTAACATTTTTTAGAATTATACTTCTAAAACCTGAATCCTTTTGGCCAAAAACACCCCCAAATTCCCCTAAAATGCAGGAAAGTGGAAGAACAAAGCTCCCCACCTGGAAAGCAAGCTGGTGAACTGCAGTTATCCTAATGTTTGTAACAGACATATTTACAGCAATCTTTTGGCCTACTCACTTCAAGATGATAAATTTTTGAGACAGTTTAAAGCCTGCCTTTAAAAGATGTCTTCACCACCACAAACACTCATATCTGCTGCCTTTGGGGGAAAAAAACTAATTATAATACATTGCGTTGGTATTGGTGTATTAATCACTCATATATGATGATTATTTTTGATAATGCAGCTTAACAATATAATACAGCATTAAGGTAGAGGTCGGATTACATGTCATTCAGCAAGGGTTGAGCCACTATATTTAGATGCTGACTAATTTGGGAGAGTGCTTATCCATCTTCCTGAGGAATTTCTGCAGCTCCTCTTCCTGTGGGATCTGAAGAGTTCACACCAGCTGAGCATTTCACTCCCAGGGTTTCTGCAAGATTGGAACATGCTGACCTCCCCATTCCACACTTGCCTCCTGGGGCTCCCTCCCTCTGCCTGCCACAGTGTCTTGCAGGTACCAACCCTTCTCCTGGCTCTCTCAGGGGTGGCAAAAATCTGGTGTCCCCAGGGCAAGGGTGAACTGAAGGATATATCCCAAGAAAACTGCATCTGTGACAATTGAGATCTGGTGTCTGAGGTGCAGTATCACCCAGGTGTACACCTAAAATATATGTTTAACTTAACTGAACTCGATTCTTAGTTAAAATATGGGCACTTTACTTTTCCCCTGTGGTGTATGTAGGAAGGGAGGAGTAGAGAGTTCTTGAACAGGTGTAAATGCTCTCCTTCAATTCCCCCTTAACTGTGCCCCGTGTACTTCCAGTACAGGGCACTGTGCTCATCTGCAAGCTATCTCTAAGGAAGCATCCTTACCTAGGAGACACGGGCTTCCCACATCCGCACTGCTGCTGAGACACATTTGCTGTGAGCTAGAAGAAAACATTGCTCACGTCTAAGATGAGGAGCCACAGTTACAAAGTCCATGGGCACAGCAGAAGTCAACTCAAGCAGTGACTTTCCCAGATTGAAAAATCCATGTCCTGGACAGACCCAGGGATTTATAGCCAAAGCCTTTTTAGGTGCTTGTGAACTGAGCATGCAGACAGACTCACCAGTGGCAAAAACATCAAAGGGCTGACAGAGAGGCTGGCAAGGGGAAGCTGCAAGAGTAAAGCTGGACCAAGAGAGCCAGGAATCACCCATCATCCAGCCCAGAGCTAACAGCAACATGAAAAGACAAGGCAATCAATCTTTCTAACTTACTTGGCTACATGATCAAGGAACATTAAGCACTGCATCACAAGGCTGCTGTACTTGGAAAGGTATTTCAGGTCCACAGTGTACTGAACCAGAGCGTACTGAGCAAGGCTGGGTGGGAGGTGATTGGTTGACTCTTTCAGAGATGGCAAACTCCTCGGCATAGAAGAAAGGACCACACATAAAGACCGCACACATGAGCTATGCAATTCCTTCACTCCTTTAAGCAGGCCCCAGGATCCAGGCAATGGAGCACATCTGAACGTCTCTGGCAAGAACATGATTCCACAGAGTACAAAGACAGCATGGTGCACACAAGGTTAGAGATAGCTGAGCCAGAGGACATGGGAACTCAATCTCATTTCAACACAGGGACCTGTCTATCCCTGCTTTGTAACAGGTGGACAAGCAAATAACAGGATCATATTTGATTGCCCCCCTCAGAAATGTCAGGTCATCATTGCCAGGGCAGCTGGCCGAAATGAAATGTGTTTTTAAAATCACTGCATTTAGCCGTGACTAAAGCTACCAAACAAGAAAGTTTAATCTATTATTGTTATTCATGAGTTTGAGTTTTTTGTGGTTTTTTTTGTTTTGTTTTTTGTTTTTTTTTTTGTTTTTTTAATTTTTTTATATTAAATTGTTTGTCCGGAAAAAGAGAAGTAGCTTCCCACCCCCATCCCCTGCTACTTGAAAGTCGGATTTGCAACTAGTTACACCATGAAGAATAAATAAGGTATTTCTTTTTGCAAATCAAGAGAATAACTTGTGGTCATGCTTAAACATCTTAGTATAGTGGAACAACCATTCACCATTTTTTAAATAGTTACATCTTGAGAATTCCTAATCTGTGTAAATTAGGAAACAGCTGAGAATCCAGAAAACTAGCATTTAACTGGTATTATTAGCTCAGTCAAACAACATTACCTGTGCTGGAAAGAAGTCACTTATCAAATTATTTTACATTGAGACGTATGGTTTGCTACCCAAAGAAAATATACTAATGGAAGTTATTTTCCTTTTGGTGTTCATCAGGTCTGTAGAGCTAGTAGATATCAGCCTAATTTTGAAGAAGACACTTCCCCCTTTCATTGTCTGTTCTGCTTCTTAGCTTTGAGTGGGTTAACTGTTGGACTGATGGAAACTGGAAACAAAAGCAGAGAAAATGTTATTCAGCTGCAAAAGGGATCTCAGTTGTCAAAGCCATCCACCACTTCAGTAAACTCTCATTCCTGGGAAAAAGCTGTTTCAGCCAGTTTTTAAAGTTTATAGCAATTAATCTCTCCTGACAACTGTTAATTTTAAACCTTGGTCCTTCACCTTTCTTATCCCCCAGAGGAAGCAGTGTGGATCCTTAAGGCTAAGAGCAGCCTCCACAGCCTGTCCCATCTGTGTCCTCCTGCTCCCCTGCCAGGTACAGCTGGCATGGGGAGAGGGAAGGGGAAAAAGGCAGACGATGCTACTAGCAGATGCTATAGGAGAGGAGGAGATGGCTGCCCATGTGGCCTGCTCTGAGTTAGGTGCCTAGGCAATTCATTAGGATAATTAGGGTTTGCAACTGGTTTCCTTGTAGACTAAGTGCCTAAACTAGCCAATACACATCTGAAAAGAGAGTAATGGCTACATTCCATCCTTCCCAGGTGCTTTGCTGACTGAGTTGCTGGGTAAATACTGCAAAAGATCAAGGTGCTTGAGTACCACTGCAAGAAGCAGACGGGGACTGACTGTCTTTAAAGCATGTACATAACCATGACTTATTTTTGTTCTGAAAGCAACTTATGTTCTTCCCATATGGGTGTTTTTGAATGCAGCCCCAAAATAACAACTTCCATTTGGTTGGGAGTGAGAGTACAGAAGAATGAGCAAAGCTGTAAACAGCCAAATTCTCCAGGGAACTAAGTAGCAGTTAGGAGCTCCTAATCAAAGGCTGTTTCATGTCTTTATAGGCATTACTAAATTCCTAAAGGAACAAGTTACTTGGAAATTCCACATCTAAGAAATTTGCTCCAGAAGGTCTTGGATGGAAGTTACATGGCACCTCACCATTGAGTTTTAGATCCTGGGGGAGCACTGATCAGCAGTTGCTGAGGAAATCACCTCAAAACCAGTTCCCATAGATTTGGAAGATGCATGAAACTCCTGTAGTTGCTGGGCAGAGTGCCCAGGGATTAATCACTCCAAGGCTCACACCAGACAGTCATCACTCTGGGCCAGAGAAAGAACCAGAAAAGCGCCCTTGGCAGAAGATGTAAGCAGTCAGTGCCTGGGGGCACAATACTGAAGGGCTGTATAGCACTGAGGAAGCCAAGTCGAGTGAGGACTCCACCATTCTGCCTGAAGGGTGAAGATAAATGTCCATAGAAGAACACACAGCTTTTGCCTCCATAGCAGCTGGTTTATCTGCTCCAGCAGAGGCTAGGAGTAAGCTAACATACATGCAGTGTGGATGTTTCCATGACCATGCTCTGCAAGGAGAGCGCTGACCCAGAATCAGACCAGCCCTATCCCACTGTTGGGGTGTAGGACAGACAGAGCTCATGGCCAAAGCAGCAGACTATTTCCTGCCCAAGTATTGGAGTCTCTTGAACTGCCTCTTAATATGAAAAACTGTTTTTTCTCCCACTGTCTCTGATGCTGCAGTCAGGGAGGGGCCTCAGCCTGTTCTCAGAACAGGATGGTTATTAGCACTTAGGCTGCTGCAGGCTCACTGGGGGAGCATCATTCCACCACTTAGGTGGTAACTCCAGCACAATGTTGCCCCAGCCCATGATTTCCCTGCTCTTCTCCCAGGTAGGCTGTGTGTTAAAGCACCCTCTGCACAAAGCTGACATGCTGCACAGCTTTTGGGAGATGTCAAGGCCCATCTTCCCCCACATGCACGCACAGTTTTCTGAACTACGCCAATACTGAACAGAGATGTTCCATCCAGCAGCCTCTCTCTCATATTTGTTTTCTTCTGTCAAAAACCAAATCCAAGTCTGAAGGCTTGAAGGAAAATCCTGGAGTCCAGATCCAGGCTTCAAATAGAAGGAGTAAAAGTAACAACATTAATTTATATTAACGTGTATAGTTTTTTATGTGTTGAAAACATTTTAAGAAAGCCAGAATTATTAACGAAATAGTAGATTTTTGCTGTATCTTTAATACTTAACTCTACATCCATGTTCCTGTTCAGGCTGGCTAATACGTTTTGCAGCCATATGGAGATGCCATATTTTGGACCTGGTGTAAAAAACGTGGCATCAGTAAAATGCCATATTCCAGTTAAAAAGAAAAGTCTTGAAAGAATAGTCTGATCTACCAGCAATGAATACAGACAGGAGGATTTGCACCAATCTGCCTTTACCAGTAAGGAAGAGATGGAAACTGGAGAGAACTGGCTGATCTCCATGTCCCTTTTGGGACTGGGCTCTTTATGGCAGGTTTGAATAACCTCTAAGTTCTCCCTGAGCAAGTGGAAAAGGCATTCTCCAAAACCGACTCCAACTGGTGTATTCAATGGGTCCAGGTACCCTTGATATGTCTCTTCCCACACTTTTTTTGCTTAAAACCTTCATTTGGAAGAACAGGGAAGTGTATTTTTTCTGGATTGCTAAGTGTATTGACACACAGACCACTCATGAGCCAGACTCTGACAGTGGTGCCAGGCTGTCACTCAATGCTTAGGCTATGGATATGGTTTATCCCAATGGAAACCACAGCAGTTTTCACCACTGAGCAACTAATTACCCATAATGTGCTGAGATGCTTTGCAGTTGCAGATGGGGGCAGAACTGGCTTCTAGAAGTAAACTGTCTGTAAGTCCTGCATCGTCACTCTAACAGTAAATAGACAACCTCTCACTCTCTTGTGGTTAAGGTCTAGTGTAAACTGTGATTTACAAGATTGAATATCTTTTCCAGAGTGGATTTACAGGCTCTGACTTTACCCTCTTCTTTTAACTCAGATGGGGATTTGCAGCTGTGTAAACGAAATGAGAATTGCATCTATATCTGTGCCAAGAAAATGTGCTAAATATACAAATAGGCTGCAATGAATATGATTTAATCCTCAAAGCAGACACATTTTGAAGGATTTGATTTCCTTTCCCTTCTAAAAGTCAAGTTCTTGCTGTAAGCCTGTACCTGCAGAAAAATACTGTTTACGGGAAAGAACCCCCGGTTCTTTCTTTGGCTTAGGGAGTACCATGACCCAGAACAGCTCTGGCAGCCTCTGTCTCAAGACTCTTATAAAGAATGGGGAAATCTGGGTGGGATGAGAGGAGGAAATCCCTTCAGTGGGCAATAGAGTATGAAGGGATGCTGCCATTTTGGAAGAAGACTCCTAACCAAAAGCTTTGCAAGCCATTATTTCTCAGATGAATCACACAGAGGGAGTCTCAGGACAAGGTGTCTCCTGCTCAGCCTGGATTAGCTCCGTGACAAGGACACTGTTTCCCTGCACTGTGGCATTTTGCTTTCAAGAAGCCAGAGAGGCCATGGCTCGTTCATCCATGTGCTGGTGGCCTTTCTAGAGTCACGTCAAAGCTGGGCTTGGGGCCATTCTGGCAGCATTGTTGGCTTTGGTTAAATCTGCCTGTTTGTTAGGGTAAATGTCCCCTCAGCTCCCAGTGTGCTGAGAGCTCTCAGTGTGCTGAGAGTTTCCTGTGAGTGTGCAGACAGGTGTGTGTGTAGGTGTGGTGCAGCAAGACTGTGAGGAGAGAAGCAGGGTATGTTATATCCATATGGAGCAGGGAAGGTTATATCCATATGTGGCAGTAACTCAGTCTGGGAAGGTGGGATGAGCAGGCAGATGAGGGCACTCCTACTAAAGCCAGTGCGGGCCCCAGCTCATCCAGGACATTCGGGGGAGTTTCTGCCACGCCTGTGTTTGCACAGGGACAGTTTCACATCAGGTGTATGGTTTAATGAGAGGGATCTCCCTTCCCTGGCAGCAGGCTGGGGCACTCACTGGCTGAGTTGGGAGTACTGGGATGCAAAGCTGTGGGGCAGCAGTCATTTATCGTGAGCTGCCCAGACTCTGGCAGCTGAGTCTGAGCAGTGGGTCCAGATGTAGACAGCAAATCTCTATTGCTTAAAGAGAAAAAAGGAAGCAAGAAAAGAGGTTAATGCTGCTTACCCTTGATAAAGCTTTTAGCTGCAAAATGTCACATTCTTCAAAACCCAGTCAGCCAGTCATGCCTTAGGCTTTAGCAGCTGTAACTCTAATTGGACCAAGAAAATTAGTTGATCTGCAGCATGAAAACACAAAACACAGCAAAAACCCCCTACAAAACACATGCTAATCAAGTTAACATGGTTAGAGGGTCTGTATGACATGAATGTTGAATTCATGGACCGTGTGGCCTTTACAGCCCCCTTCAGAAGATAAAGCCCACTCTGAATTCTGCCTCCAAAGTGCCTGAGTTCCTAAGATGCAGCAACCACACCAAGTTGCCCCATAAAGAAATGCAGTTTTAATTGCTGGTATCAGTCAGCCTTGGAGCAGCAGAACAACCAGTTCATCTGGATTATTAGCATTCCTGCTGCTGGAAGAGCAGGAGTCCAGCCTTGTGGAGGGGATCAAATGTTGGCTGACACCTTCCCACACTTGTTGTGCTGTTGTCTCCTTCCTGAGGAGAAGGGCATGCTCTCCTTTGTCCACATCTGACAGCACCATACATCACCTCTCCATTCCCTGCAGTATTAATCCAGTGGCACCACCAAGAATAGCTCCAGGCCTCAGGGCAGGGAGGGAGCTGCCCAGGGTCAGATTGTGGAAGCAAAAAAAAATTATTCCAGGAGACAGCCACATGGACAGCTTCCCATTTTAAGCTGTGCATTCCATATTTTTTTATCTGCACTGCCTCCAAGCAGTCTTCATAATGGCAGATTAGACCTGGGTTTCTGATTGTGAGAGTCCCCTTGCCCTGCTGTGTCCAAAGGTTGAAATGTGCTGCAGCCTGCCCTGGAGGACTCCTGGGACTCTTGTTCGTGAAAGGCAAGGCTGTGAATCTGCTTGGGTTATTTAGGGTCAAGAAAGGCTGGTGTTTATTTCAATGGTAACTCCTTGCCAGAAGAGGACTGCTCACTACAGAGCACCTCCCAGAGTCTGAGTCTGTCAAGCTTTATACAAGCAACAAAAAGCAAAGTGGCTTTTACCAATCTCCCTGGAGATTAGTTCAAAACCAGATGGATCCCAGCATTGAGGGACTGTCATGCCATTGGACAGAATGTCTGCTCCATAAACCAGTCAAACAGTTCTCTCTTTTCCTTAATGGCTGCATCCTTGAGGCTTTTGTGGACTATGGTTATATTTTCTTGGTGTAATTAGCAGACAGGGGTGAAAGGAGACACCAGGGGCGGAGATGGGACAAACAACGAACCAGATCAGAGCCCGGGCGGCTTGAACCTAAGGTAGACCCAACTCAGTCACATGGCAGGGACCCGGCCGGGGGGGTTGGCCAGGGGGGTCCACTGCAACAGTATCCTCTATTTATCTCACTGTTTTAGGCATTTCCCTTATGCAGAGGCCTTACTACCTATGGAGGGATGGATCTACAGCTGCTATGTCTTTCAAAGGGTAATTTCCACCAGGCCAAGAAATTGTTACAGCAGTTGGAGATTTTTGACATGGTCCTGTATGTTTAACAAGGAGGTATGGAATCCTTCTTCCATGCAGCTTCTTTCCTCTTGGGTCCTACAATCTTTTAAAGAGCATACAGCACAGCAGCCTTTCTCCAGGCTCTCTTCAGAGCCATTCTTCCATGCATTTCTTGTTCCAAAGTTGCTGCCTGCTTTTCATGGGAACAGTGACAGGTAAGTCTTCCATCTGCCTTTAATTTGGGCAGAAAAACCTATTTATATTTGAGGCAGCAGATGCTCGTATTTTAGTTACTCATTTCACAAAGCAGTTATTTTATAGGTAAGGCTTTATGGATGTCTCTTCTTGGGTACCTCATACACAAAGTTTCGTAATTCCTGGATTTGCAGAGGCATCATTGTATCACAGGACACCAGAGGAAAGAAGTGTGCCAGAGTCCATAGGATAGTGTCACAGTCATCTCCTCTTTCAAAAAAGGGTAATCCCAGCAAGATTTGGAGTCTTCAGCTCTTGAGTCATCAGGAATGTGATCATCAGGTCACACTACCAGCAGTTTGGGTTTGTCCCTGCTCTAAATAGGGAAAAATAGGTATGTAAAAAACCAGTTTCTTCCTTTATAGATTCCTGTGGTGGATTCTGGTGTGACTGAGAGGAGAGAGAAGTGACCCTCTGAGAGATGGAGTGATCTGAGCTGGACTCTAAGCAATGAGTTTCCCCAATATCTTTCTGGTAAGTGCCCACACTCAAGGTAACTATTCCATAAGATTGCTGGCCACAGTCATCTGAGTAGTAAGAGTTGCCTCCCAAGGCTGTGGCAGAAAGCAGTGCAGACCAAACTGCTTGCGTTTAGTTTTCTGGCTGACATTCATGACCTGTGGAGCCAAGACCAATTTGCTGCCCGAGATTGCTCTCATGTCTCTTTAGACACTGTTGCTTGATATTTCTCCCTTCCAGGGAGCATCTGTGCTTTTTGCTGTTTCCAAAAGTTAGCATTTGACACAACTTGCAGTTGCTGGCTCGTCTACATATCCCTTCTCTCTTTAGACTGCTGATGTAACCATGCTTGGTGCTTTTGAACCTGGGCTGGTGTGCAAATCTCAGGGTTAGTTGTGACTACAGGCTAGGCTTCAAAAATTAAGTGCTTTGTTGGAGTCCTGTCTGAGAACTGGAGAAGGATCAATTGTGTCCACTATGCAGCCATCCATCTCCCTGGAGTTTCATAATATTATCCCTCTGTTCTTTTGCTTTCTTACGAGAAAGTATTGTGGGGTTACAGAGGTACAAGTTAGCACATCTGGTTGTGACTGTGTTTAAAAATATTTATTGTCCATTTGTGTGCAGGGAAAAATCAATTTCTGTTAGCATGGTTGTTTTCCTTCTGACACCTGCTGTCTGCAGTGCCCAGCTTGGAACAACACGTGTTGGAAGAAGGGAAGAGCTTTACATCAAGTGGACCAGTGCCTAACTTAGCATGGGACTGGTAAGAGTCAATACTAGAGAGTAAGAGGGATGTTTTGGGTGCAGAAAGGTGGCAGAGGAAGGGGAAGTATTTGTAATGTTCCCCCTTCCTACCCCCAAATGCCACTAGAGACAAAGCCTACAATGATATGATGCCGTGCTTGGGGTGCACTATCTAACAGGGCTCTTTTAAATGTGTGCTCACTTAGATCTTGCTGGCCAAAGAGGGACTACAGAGGGAGGTTTTGCAGAGAACAAGTGCTGCATTCACCACAGATTGGCATCTGTTTGTCTTACAAAGCTCCTTAAAGGGCTGATGGCAAGAGTGCCAGCCATTCCCCACAGCCACTGACTTCAACTCCATTACACTCTATCCGTGATCTTTTACTCTCCCTGACAATGGCAGACAACAGAAAGCAGCAGAGATGTGAAGGAATCTGGCTGTCCTCTCATCTGAGGGCAGCTTTGGTCATCAGGCCAAATCCAAGAAAATGGCTGGCATAAAGTGCTGATAAATCCCTTTGTGAGCAGAAAGACTGAGGGGGTAGCAGCTAGACAGGAGAACAATGAGCAGCTCTGCGCTGTCCCTTTGCAAGGCACCCCCTCCAAGAGCCACTCAGCTCATTTTAAATTTATTGCCTGTCAAATTTGTTCAACAGCAACAAAGCACTGTGAAAGGCACTCACCGTGTCTCCCACAACTCCCTTGAACTCCTGGTATTTGACTTCCTAACTGTGTCTGTATGCTGGGTTAGTCTTGCTGCTATGGCAAGGAGGAAATGCAAAGCAGCCGTGGCTACAGAGACACTGGAGAGAAATAGCAGGCAGCAAATCGTGCTTGTCTGTGCAGTCCATGTGTGCTTGGCCTACACTTTGCACTGGACTCTGTCATAGCCTCAAAGGGCAATGGTGTCCCTATATAACTCCGGCCTGTTGTGTCAGACTGTCTCTTGGGACAGACGGTGGTCGGTGAGGAAGGGGGATGCTGTCTGTGTGAGGTCGGTAGCAAGTGACAGTCTGAGTGAAGCTGAGGGATCTCTCCATTACCACACACAGATACAGGTGATATTCCAGGACCTCTCTGTACTGCAACTGTGAGACAATTAGGGAATGCAAGACCTTTAGCTTAAAGAAGTGAAAATAGCTCTGTAACATTTTTCTTAGCTATTTAGGACTTTGGGTGATCTCATTGTAGTATGGCCTGGTACACTGCAGCCTTAGATCTGCATATCTTCCTTCAGCAATAACCAAAGGGTAGGTGACCGTACCTGCCATGTTATTCTTAGGGCAACCTGCATTATTGTTTTGTAGCTTGGAGTTGATCAAAAAGGAAGCCTGAAGGAAGCTTACAGACCCAAGCCACCAAATGTGAGAACCTTTCAGTGCAGGCTGGCTTGCATGTAAATGTTAGTTTGCCCAGGTGCTGGTGTACAGACCATAACCTACTTCCTTAGAGTGAGCCCAGTGAATGCGTGCTTGCTCTGGGCAGGCTCAAGCAGGAGCAGTGTTCCCCTCTAGATGTGCTGGCAGATGCTCACGTGCTACAAACAGGACAGTTGTGAGACAGGAATTGAGGCAGAGGGCTAGAAAGGCTGTTAAAGGCACCTCATGTAGCTGTTCCCTTTCCATAAGTACATCCATCTTCAGAACAGCTGGGATGAATTTGCCAGCTCCTGTCACCTTCCTCTGCTTTCTCTTGCCCAGAGCATGAGAAAAAATTGAAGTACCCCAAAAGAATGCATATGGACTAGCTTTGGTTCATTGAGTCATATAAAAAATTCCCTGAAGCTCAGTGTCAGGGGTGCTGGAAAACTGCACCCTGACTAGAGATAATTTCCATACAGAAAAAAGCCACAGAGCAGTAAAGAACTGTCTGAGCTCCTCACCACCTTTGATGATCTTAAAGAGGCTTGGCCAGGTTCACTGGGAAACACATCAGGACATATTTGGCAGGCCAAGGCACAGAGGGATACTAACCTGGGCAGCCAAGGCTCTTTGCATCTTCACAGTGGCTATGTGGGAAGTCCTAGCACCTCTGACTAGGACATTGAAGGTGTTTGTAGCAATGTCAATGCTGGCTTGCCAAGCCTCTCAAAGCATGAGTCACCTCTTTCTGAATCTTGAGACTGGCCTACAAGTTACTAATATTTATTCTCTGCCTGAAAATAGGAATGACCTGCATTTACTACCAAACCTTTCGATCTGTAGGATTAATTCCAATGAGGCTTAGAGAATTTTCTCTGCATTCACGAAAACTTTGTTTTGTTGTCTTTGTGTTGCTTTCCCTGCTTTAAAATAAAAACAAAACTGGGAAGTTTTTTCTTCTCATCACACAGATCCAAATCCTGAAGGACTCATCAGCTCTTAGGAGATTTACTGTAAAACCACAAGATTTGCAGTGGTTATTGAGCAGCCATATGCTCAGCTCAGTGCAGTGACCTTTTGCACTTCTGACCAAGCTGCCTATCTGCCCACTTTAAAGCTCTCTCTGCTGGCAAGAGTTTACATTAGCTCAGCTACAGCAAGGACATCAGATTTCTTCCCTAGCTGCCCTTTTCAGTATTCACAAATAAAATTTGTCCAGCATGATAGATGCAGTTGCTAGTGGTGTCTATAAAACTCACAACTGAGACTGCAATAAGCCAAGATGGAAGCAGATCTCCAATCAACCTCATGAACTATTCTGTGCTGGAAAAGTATCTTGGAGATTCATTCTGCTTACAAAACCCCTGGCTTTTCTTCACCTTTTCCTTCGCTTAAAGAGGGAGGACAGAAGAGCTGCTTAGCTGTTCACCTGAAAACACTTAGTACCTAAAACCTCCATGCTTTCTATTGGCAGTGAGAGCAAAAAGCTGTCATACATCCTATTTATCTTCTCCTTGGAAGTGCAGGATTGCATCTCTGTGGTGCAGACCTGGAGCACATGGCTTGGTAAGGCTGACTGCGTAAGGGGTAAAGCACAGCACTCAGTGGGTCATCCATCCTATTTTTAGTCATGCACTCTGTACCTGCAGCACCCTTGGCTGACTGCTGGTGGTGAGTAAAACCTGGAAAGCCAATAACCTTTCTTGGGTCATGCTCTCATGGGTGATGGATGGGGTGAAGAGCACTTTGCAGGCTCTTGCTGTTGCCCAAAATCTTGTAAAGCCTCCAGAAGGAAAAGCAGGTCAAGGGGGAGGCTTTGCAGGAAGCTCGAAGCTCTGGCAGATCATTTATTTCTGCTTATTTGCCAAGGATGTGAAGCAATTGTTGACGAGGCTGCGAGAGAAGGGAAGTGCCCTTTCCCACCTTCTCAACCTGTTTGTGGTTGCATAAGCCTCAAAGCGCAGAGCCTGTGGTTGCTATGCCAACTTGCCTAGTTCCTCCCATCCACCTCCCCATCTGAACAATGCCGTGGGCCTGAAGGAGCGGGAGTCCAGCCTGAAGCATAACAAACGATCGACCAGCAGCAGAGGTTCTGCTCCATCAGTGTGTACCCACGGCCCTTGTGCCACCGATGGGAGACTGCACCAGAGCAACTGGTTTGCAGCACTTCTGCGTCCATGTCCCGAGGGCTTTACCTTTGCTGCTGAATTTGGTTTCAAGTCCTCATTGACGGTGCAGAGTCTGTGCTGTTACCCATCAAAGGAATCACAAGTTCAGCATGCGTCTGTGTGCCTGCTTTCCCTTGTCTAGCATTAAAATAAAGTGCCTTTCAAAGGTACTGGGAAGGAGGAATTGCTATTTCCAGGCACTTACATAAGTGGTCTTCAAGTGCAAAAGTGGAAAAACTTGAACTCTTTAGGCTCTTCCCCTAACCCCTCCCTTAAGAAGGACACTATATGGACCTAGGCTGTATGGGAAAAGGGTCACATTCTTGAAAGAAAACAAAAAAAGCAGTGGGATTTAGGTCTATACTGCATGGAAGAAGCTGGCAGATGAGGCAGCTCCCTGTTTTTGCATTTTATCTTAATTAGCAGTGATTTCCAACACAAATTCATATGGTTAGCCCCTTTCCTATCTTTGTTTGACCTCCCACAAAAAACACAAACCCTTTTCTCTACACCCCAGCAATACCAGGAATGGAAATCCTGACGAGTTAGTTTGCCACTAATTAAATTTGTCCCTTCTGTTCGTTTCACAGATGCGGTTGCCCTCTGATTTGAAGCAAAGTACAGGTCAGTGCCAATGGGAGCCTTTAATAATCTAGTAGTCAGATTGGGCTCTGAGGAGGGAAAGTTTTTTGTTAATTGGACTGTTGTGTAATTATCTAAGAGGAACAAGCTCCTCTGGACAGAGGAAGGATGGGAGTGTGCAGAGTGATGGAAAAGGTGATGGGTAAATTTATACTCCTGTACAAGTCCTCTGAGTCTTCATCCAGAAAAAATACATAGAAGATGCCTTAGATCTGATTTCCTTTGACTCAGCAGCTTGCTTTGTCATTTATACCGAAGTAAAAGGCACTTTGATAGGCTTTCATGTCAGAATGATCACTCTTTGCATTGTTAAAACTGGGGTGCCAGGCTAGCACCCCCTGCAGCCTGAGCAGGGGGCACGGGCTGGTAGCAAGGAAAGGCTGGTGCTGCCTTCCTGCTTCTTCTGGGCAAGGCATGAGGGGGATTGCCCCAGCCTTAGAATCTGGCCCTTGAGGAGGCAGGCAATGGCACCACTGGCTTCATACCTGACAAGACCTGTAGATGTTGCTAAAAAAACCTGAATTATCCTGATTACAGATAATCAGAGAGATTTGCAGGCAGAGGAACCAGGTAGGTTCAGGAAAATTCTCCAATTTCACATTAATGGAAGGGGCCCATTCATATTTGACCCCTGTCAATAAATATGTGCAAATAGAAAAGCTTTAATAAGAGTTCTGATTTTTTAGTTGAAAAATAAGATCCTAGTAATTTCCACTGCAGAGAAAAACCTGACCCTGCAGCACCCTGAGGATCTCTTTCCTCTTATCTGGTTAGTTTTAATCTTGCAGTTTTCAAGCCTGTTTTATGATTTTGAGGACCTGACATGTATTTGTGGAGAGACAGTAGCAGGCAACACTGCCTTTTAAAAAGTGGGCCAAAGCAGTTCTGTGCTCTGGTTCCTTTCAAGGATTCAGATGAGGTTATTGACATGTCCATTAACTGTACTTCCCTGGAAGGTTTTGGTGGTCGGCAATAAGTTGTTATACACACATCTCTGTGTGCTGTGTCACCTCCTGGCCATACAGATGATGCTGAGGACTATTTCCAGCCTGGCAGCCTGAAGGCTATTGTTTGTGTGGCCCTTTGCAGACAGATAAAACTCACTCTGTTCATGCTCTGAACTAGCCAAAAGCTATATAATCTCTCACCAGGACTGATTAACTCATGCTCAGCAGCTGGCTCATTAGTAATGGCTGCTCAGTTTTCAGTTAGTTTGGTGTGTGGGCAGGGGGAGCTTAAGTCTGGAGATGCTTACTCCAAGTAACCTGGGAGTAACTGTTTAAAACCTGTATGCACATTCAGTTTTTCCATCTGCAAACTGCTAAAATATTTATGTTCCTGCTGCATAGGAGAGACTGAGCCT
Source organism: Lanius collurio (assembly GCA_020086605.1). Classification (NCBI taxonomy): domain Eukaryota; kingdom Metazoa; phylum Chordata; class Aves; order Passeriformes; family Laniidae; genus Lanius; species Lanius collurio. Next base: position 5,371,713 of record JACBWW010000005.1, read on the forward strand.
GACTTCCTATATATTTGCAGAATGTGTGGAGATATTAACAAAAATGCTACACTAAGAGTATGCAGTATTACCATCATTACTATTATAATGGATTTTAATTTGGTTCTTGAGTACATGATTGCAGTCCTCTGAGAGGGGGAAACAGAACAAGAACAAAAAAGAAATATAAAAGAACAACCTGTCATTATCACCTGTTCTTCCCTCAGAATGATATTCCCATTCACTGGCTTCCTTTCATGAAAAATAAAGGTGTATAATAGCTCTCAAATCAAAGGGATGAGGGTTTTTTTCAATCCTTAACACATTCTTATTTTCTTAATAAAGGAGCTGTAAATACCCAGGTTCTAACATGGAACTGGTCCTTTAGATAGAGGAGGGCACAGAAACAATTAACCCTGTGTGAAGACACAGAGCTCTAACTCACATGTTCTCATTAATAGCTGCGGTGAAACCAGGTCCCAGAAAAAACCTGTGCAGAATCATGCCCTTCTAGAGCCAGAGCCACTGCAGAACTTCAGGGTGGTAACCCAAAAAGATCACTAAGTATTAGACAGCTTTAGTGCTCAGGCTCTGGCTCCAGGAGACAACCAAGGGAATTGTCAGAGAGATCAGCTTGTCCACCCACATGGCTTCAGGGCACTGAATTTAGAGAAGTTTGGCAGCCAGGTATAAAAAGACAGTGGTATGAGCAGAGGTGTGCTAGAAGGATGTACCTGTAAAGACTGACAGGTTTCACAGGTGAGTTAACCCTGTTTTCTGGAGGCACAGGCATAGATTGAAGGTGTTGGTGGAGTATAAAGGAATGGAGAAACCAGATCCTTAGAGAAACAATTTTCTGTCCTCAGCAGCTCACTAGGCAAGAACAGCTTCTGACTGGGAAAGTTTATACAGAACCAGCTGACACCAAATATAGTGGCCAGACCCAGATTTGCAATTGCCACTTCTTAACGGAGACCCAAATAAAATAGCTGGTCAGAGGCAGCACCACATAGGATGCAGAGGGCTCAGGCTTGTCAGTCTCTTTTTCATGCACCTCTTCTTTTTCCATTTGTTCTTTGTTTTCAGCTGCATCTAATGAGGCTTTATTTTGCTTTTGGTTAGCTATTTTTCTGTGAAGGCTTACAAGGCTCTCGTCCCCGATCCTTTTCATCTTCTCGAAAGTCTTCCTTCCCTTTCCTCCCCCTTCTGCTCTCCTTAGTTGTCCATATTCCCATTGCAGGTAAAAATGTTTAAGAGATGATCAACATCCCTGGTAGGGGGTCAGAAGGGATGGTAAAAGAGGACGAATAAGTACTTATCTTGGGTATCTAAGCAACACACTGGGGACACAGATGTAGAAATGGCCCAAAAGGAATCATTGTCCTCTCTGTCTTTTAAAGGGTGTCAGTCAGGGGAGAGCTCCTGGGGCCTTTTTGAATGAATCCCTTCCTACCAGCATCATTCAGCAGGAGAGGTATGTTGGGTCTCTGACAGGTGTGCAGTTATCTGTGTGGACACAGGGCCTGGGAGCAGCTAGGGAAATGGGATGCTAAATGGAAACTGGAAATTGTGAAGTTTACCTACAGCCACCGCTTCCTGAAGCATTCTGTAGTCACCGTCAGATGAGTGCCTGACTTGCCCTTCTGCTCCAGCAGGATCATAAGCTACAAGATGGATGTGTTGGGTATTGTTTTTGCTCCATCAGAGCCTGAGATTATAAACAATCTTACCTTGATATTCTCCAAGGGCAAGGAAATTTAGACTTCGGGTGTTTTTTTCTCCCCATGTTCTATCCTGAAGCTTTTCCAAATAAGGGGAGGGAAGTTAAGCTTTAATTTTGCCTTTGAGTAGTTTTTTCCAAGTTGGGGGGTGTTTTAAAAAGTTCAGCAGTGAAATAAAAATGAAAGGATCCATGTATGTCTGGTAAGGAAATCTGAACATGCTGTGCCAGTGGCAAATGGAAAGGAGAGGGACTAGAAATGCAGTCTTTTCTCAAAAATATTTCACTAAAATGTAATAAAAAACTGATTCACAAGAAATGCAGCAAAGAAGAGGTGACTTGAATTCATTTTACACAGCAATGTTTTTTCCATTTTGCAGGGATCTCAATAAATACATTTTACACCCTAGGTTGCTGAGAAATTACAGCCATGCACAAATTCTGTGGCAGGACCAAGCATATAAGTGAAACCACCAGTTTCTAAATTGTATGCCTTCTCCAGTGGCATTCTCTCAAGTATTACTGTTCTCACTCATAACTGATGATCATTAGTTGTTTTCCCAGTCACTGTAATACCCCTGGAGAGCCCTTCACTGAGTTTAAATGCTGGAGGGGAGCAACAGATAATTCAGAGGCAGTAACAGATCACCTGCTCATCTATTTGCTGTTCAGAATATGACTTGGTACCTGCAGTTTACTGGCTCCTGAACACTAACTTTTCAGCACTGCAGGAGGGATGAATGTGGGAGAGAGGTAGGGAAGGAAGGTGAGGGGGTGGAAAAATGAGTGCTTTACTGAATAATGAGGAGAATGAAAAGGAATGGGAAAAGAGGGGGAAAAAATGGTTTAAATATTTAATCTCAGTTGCATTTTCTTTTGAAGAGGAGACAAAGGGCTTGGAACATCCTTTGTCTTGAGCTAATTCTGACCAGAGATAAATGGCATGTGATTGTCACTTCTGTCATTTGCCTTAAGGTGGAGAGAAACAGATTGGTCCTGCTGCATCAGCCCAGCACATCAGTCTCTGTCTCCAGCCACAGTCGGTGCCTGAAGCTGTAGAAGGTATTAAATTACTCATGACAGTGAAACTTGGCTTCATGAGCCCATATTGCCCTGCATCCTGGTGCCAGTGTGGTCAGCATATGTGCTGCCCAAGAGCTGCACCCTTCTGTGGAGAAGCAAACTCCTTGGAGAGGTCTGAGGAGCAGTTGTGCTCCCCCATATAGCAAGTCACTTCATTTAGGTCTTCACCACTTGAAACAGGTGGTTTGTACAACACACATCAGCTGTAATTTCTTCTTGTCTCTCCCCATTCCTCTGTACATCTTTCCACCCTGCCTCTTTCTGCCACACTCTTTCACTTCCCCTGACTCGCCCTCTGTAGTCCTCCACTCTGCTCATTCATGGTCTAGGCAGGGCCTAAACCCCCACAGCTGCCTTGTCTACCAGTCACAGCCGCACAATTTGCAGCACCTTCCGCAGCTGAGGCAGCCCCACGGATGAGCTGGCAGGACCTGCCTGTGGGCATCAGAGACAACAGCTATGTGTGCTAGTGGCCATAGCATCAACAAACCACAGAATCACTAAACAATTTCTTTTGGAAGGGATCTTAAAGATCATTTAGTTCCAACCACCCTTCCATGGGCAGGGACACCTTCCACTAGACCATGCTGTCCAAAGCTCCAGCCAACCTGACCTTGAACACTTCCAGGGATGGGCCATCTACAGCTTCTTTGGACAACCTGTTCCAGGGTCTCACTACTCTCAGAATAAGTATTCTTTCCTTAAATCTAATATAAATTCCTGCTTTTTCAGTTTGAAATCATTACCAGTTGTCCTATCCCCTCTTCTTCTTTTCAGTAGGCTCTGCTTAGGTATTGGAGAAGGAATCCCTTCTCCAAGACAGACAGTCTCTCAGGCTGTCTTCACAGGAGAGGTGCTCCACCCCTCTCATCATCTTTGTGGCCCTCTAGACCCACCCCAACAGGTCCATGTCCCTAGTATGTTGAGGGCCCTAGAGCTGGATGCAACGTTCCAGGTGGGGTCTCATGAGAATTGAGTAGAGAGGCAGAATCCCCTCCCTTGAGCTACTGACCACGTTCCTTTTGAAGCAGCCCAGGATACAAAGCTGTGAGTGCACATTGCTGGGTCATGTCGAGCTTCTCATCCACCAACACCTCTAAGTCCTTCTCCCCAGGCTGCTCTCAGTTCATTCCCTGCCTTGCCTGCATTTCTTCTTGAGACCACCCCATGTGCAAGACCATGGACTTATCCTTTTGAACTTGATGAGGTTCACACGGGCTCGCCTCTCAAGGTCCCTCTGGATGGCATCCCCTCCAGCCTGTCGCTCAGCAAGGCAGGCACAGCCCTTCCTAGCAGTGGTGGTTCTCTGGACACTGCCTGTCATCCTCTGAGACAGCTTTAGCTGGATGAAAATCTCATTTAGGCTTTCTTTATAGACTGGAGGAGTGGGAGGGAGAAATGCCTCTAGAGAATAATACGTTGGAAACCTGGCTTTTAAATTGATAAATATCTGTAAGCTCTAAGAAAGCCTGATGGTCTCAGCCTGATGCTGAGACTGGAAACTTCTCCTCTTGCTTGGCAGAGACTTTGTCTGGCTGATTCACTTATTCTCTTTATAACTCTCAAAGCAAAGGGGTACTGCCATCCCTGCTCCTCAGATAAGGGCTTCTCCAGCAGAGCCACTCCTGGGAAGTCTTTGAAAAAGTAGGGATTTTTTGAGGTCTGGTCTCCTGAGCCCTGAGGGAAAACAGGAAAGCTCAGCTTTTAGCTTACTCCTTAACTAGTAGCACACCAGAAGAAATGAAACAAAAAACACCTACCCAAAAAGCTACAACAACTTCTTTCAAGCCTCTGAATCCTTAAAATTAGCAATTATTTTTCAAATGTTATTACTTCAAAAGTAATTTATTATTTTGTTAGCTATTTGATAAGAGATCAAATAAAGCTAAGGTGCCTAGTTAAGTATGTTCTTATTTTCTTTTGTTATCATTTGAGGAATTTGGTTACTTGAAAGACTGAAGAGAATAGCTGTGTAGGAGTTTGGGCTGAGTAAAGCCAACTAGCCAAGAGTTTTGCATTTGGTTTACTAAAGAGCTTGAGTAGACTGAAACTCCAGGCTGATGAGGTGGTCTCCACTATGGCTACACTTCTTTCTTGGTAGAGAACTCAGTACACTTGACTTGTGAGCTATAGGGGTGAAAGAGTTTATTTTCTGTAGCACTACAGGATTTCACTTTGCTGGGTTTTTTGGCCATTCCTCCTCCTATGGCAATGATAACAGGATGCTGGTCACTGTTTGGATCTAAGCTACACAAGATCTGACAAGACACCAGAAGTGGTCCAGGTTTGATCTGAACTGATGACTTAGAAATGAGAAACATCATATCTCATGTCAAAAATCTATCTGAACCATAAAAGTGCTCCCCACCTTTTGCCAAAAGGCTCAGGAGCTGACAAAGAAGACCTGGTACAATGGTCCAAAAAGAGTTCATTTCTGTTCATGACCCAATACCAGTTCAATACTGCTGCACTGTTTCAGTGGCACTCTGCCACGTCCTGCCTTTTCTTCCCAAATCTAAAGTTGTTTGCAGGATCTGCTGCTTCCAAAATTTGATCAATGTTGTTTTGCCTTTGTGTTAGCCTGTGAGTCCCCAGATGCACATCCTGCTTAGGATGACCATGACCCTGACTTCAGTGGGAGCTGCTTCCTCTCGCAGAGAGTTCCAGCTGGACTCATCCCACAGCCTGCGTTGTATCCTTTGAGGTCTGTGGGCACAGAGACACTCACAGGCTTGTCAGGGCTGTGCCTGCAACAGCTGTGGAACCCTCCTCAGTGGTTGCTGTGGATGGCTACTGTGCAGCACCAGGAGTGCAGGCAAAGGAGGGAAGCTTTATTCCAAGGGTGGCAACAGAAACATCCCTGTGCTCTGAGGAAAAGGAGGAGAGAAAGCAAGGCGTCTTAGAAATTCCTCAAAAGCTGCAGGAATTGGTGAGGGGAGGAGGTTTTGGGATGATACATACATGGTAATTGAAAGAATCTTTGTGTTCAAAAAAAGAGTAAATTTCTCAGGGGAAAAAAAAAAAAAGAGGGACAGCTGTGGGAGACCTGAAACTGTGTTTGCATTTGGAAGACTGTGCCTTCCTTCCATTTTCTTATTGTCAAAATATCTTGAAAATCTCAGTGTTTTTCTTCCTTTCTCAGTGTTTTTTCCTTTTCACCCCCAGTTAGGAGTTTTGAGTGGGAAATGCTGAAGTATTTAATTTCAAATCTTTCAAAAGCAAGCTTTTTGACATGTTTTAAAATAAAGGCATAGATTTAAACTATTACTTCAGCTCAAAAAGGAGAAAAAATTCAAGTCAATCAGCAATTAAATAAACTGCAAAAGCTATGTTTCACTTGGGATTGAACAAATTCCTTGAATTCACCCTATTTTTAGTTTGTTTCTCTCTTTTTCCTGAGCTTCAGTTCCACACACTTTCAGTTTGTTTGACCTTTTTTAACATTTCTATTACTCATCCCTAGTTTAGTTTTTCGTTTATTTAAATATTAATGAAAGAACAACAGTTACACATTATTCTCATTTCTTAATCAAACCAACCCCTCATTCTAATGTAAATGCCTTGAGGTTGAGCAAACAGGGGAAAGCATTCCATACAGCAAAAGATTTACAGAAATCATGGGCAGAAAGCCCCTGCTTGGGGAATGAGTCAGTCTGCTGCTGTCTAGCAGAAAAAAATGAGCACGGAAGTATAGAGCTTTTAGAAACAGCTTATGAATTTACAGCTTGCAAAGTAAATGAATTCTCTGTGTCTCTCATACACATATGCTAACTCATTCCCCACACATGCATACATACAGGTCTCTGGTGGAAAGATGGGGAATATGCAGTCTGCAATGCACATGAACTTTCTGTTTAGAGGAGAAAAAAAAAGATTTTTCCAACAGGCACAAAATCCCACCCCCTCAGCACCCCTCCTTCCCCTGTGTCTGACACTGACTTCAAGGGAGGAGTTGAGCCAATTATCTGTGAGTCCTACAGAAGGAAAATCTGCAATTTGCCAGTAGTTGTGAGAGAGAGAGGGAGAAAGGCAGGGAGGGAAGGAAAAAGACTTAACTGGCAAATGTGAAGAAAAGCCCCTTCTGTCTTAGAGAGAAAATATTTTAAAGCAAATCTCAGACCAGAAGAAAAGAAGCTCGTGGGGAGGGATGTGCCAGGCAAGGTCTGGGAAAGCATAAGGTCACTGTAGACAACTTCCATGCCCACCCTGATCTTTCTGCAGAGGATCTGAGGTGGCACAGAGGCAGGGTGGGCCAGCTGGACGCACCCACTACCCTGCACAAGTAGGTGCTGCTGCTGAAATTCTTTGCCTGCAGCAAAGCCTACGAAGTACAACTTGCAAGAAAAGGCAGTGGGAGAAGGAGAGTCTCTACCTCTCCTTTTCTTGAACTGAGCCTGTGAGGAAAAGAGCTCATCTGCCCAAAGGGAAAAACTGTCACCAGTTCTGAGGCTCTTCTTTGGCCTGTGTCAGTTGCCTGATCCGGTACTTACATGCATGGGGGAATGCCCTCTGGAGCCCAGCGGTCCTTCCCAATCCTGCTAAGTTCTTGGGAAATACTGGAGAAGAACTGAGCCCAGAACAAGCAACGTGGGATCCACAGAACAACAGCTTTTTACAACAGCAACCACCTCTGATTCAAATTAACAGCTTCATTAGACTGCACCGAGACCCAGGACTGCTCCTCCAAGGAAAGAGAGGTAAGAAATCAGCACGGAGTTTGGGGTGAAAGTAGGAAACAAGCATCCCACAGGAGTGATTTTGGTGTGCATGAAAATTACAGGGACACTAGTAGTGATTAAGAAGTGACAGGTCTGTTTGCATGATACAGTTTGTGTCTGACTATGTTCTTTTTAGCTGGGTGCAGTGGTTAACACTGGAGTGGCAAACAGAGACACAATCACTAGCTGGAGACAGAGGAGTGCAAGGGAGGTTGTTCAGAAGACTTTTATGAATGAGGAGTGGTAGGGAGAGCGTACACCCTGATGGGAGGATGGAAAACTAAGGTGCAGTAGCTCTGGGCAGGTTTAATAAAGAATATCTTCCTCAGATATCTCCCTGTGGGTGCTCATGATAAAATTTGTCAGTACCTCACTGGAATTCAGACAAATGCTCTCCAGAGCATACAAAAGCAGGTTCATTGTCGTTCACTCCAATGCCTGCCTATAAAAAGAGCAGTCGTGTGTTACCAGGTAGAGGATAACACAGGGAGTCAGGAGAAATGGGGTTTAATGTTGATTTTTGGACCGTGGTTTCAGCTCTTTCTGGTAATATGAGCCTTTTCCTTTATTTAGTGGAGATAACATTAATTGCCTGTACTTCTATGATATTTTGAAATCCCTGCACTGTACCAATATAAAATACTAATATAAAGTTTCTAGCATCAAGCCAGAAGGCAGCACTGGGAATTAATCTATGCTTAAGCATTTAATAAACTGGAAGGAAAAGATGTAGATTAAAGCCAGCTGGAGGTTGTTTGTCTCCTCATTCCCCTCTGATTGATTTTGCTTTACTTAGTACATGAACATGTGGTCTCTCTCGGTTTCCTTTCTTCTGTCTTTAATCTTTTTCACTGTATGAGTCCCTGTGCTCCTCCCTGCCACTCCTGGGTGTTGAGGCTGAAGTTTCATTCCTTTTCTGAGGAGGAAAGAAGGCAGACTGTGTTGAACTAGAGAAAAACTGGACTGAGGGGATAAGAAGAGAAGACACGAAACACAAATATAAGCTCCCAGTTCAATGGCACACCCTGATTCAGATTTGCAGCAGAGGTGATGAGTAGCAGCTCCATGAATCGAAGTGCTGGAAAACATATTTTGAGTGAAATGAAATGCAATTAATAGAGTACAGGAATCCTCTTGACTGAGTATCCTGACAGGTAGAACAAGGACAGTGTAAATTGATCAGGTCCCTCAGCAGGCATGTCCAGGACATAAAAGACATTCACTCAAAATGCTTAATTGTGCTCACTCCCAGATTCTTTTGCACTGATTTGTATGAAACTGCTCTCTAGCAGGTGTAAACCACACAGTTCACTTGCCCTCATGTGGCTACACTGGTCCATCACTGCCTGAAGAGCTGCTTCACCTCCAGATACTAGTCCTGGGCAGTAAGGTAGTTTGTACTTTTTACAACAAATCTATTTCCCCGCTCTTCTCTACCAAATAAATGAGCCTGAGAGGGTGAAAGGAAGCATGTTTTGTCTGCCCATGGATGCAAAACAGTATTGGACCAGCTATGTAGGATAGTGTGCATGGCAGTGTTTCAGAAACTGAATATGGTGTTTCTGCCCTATTGGAGATAGGTCCTGTGGTAAACAAAACACAGAGCCCAGTTCAAATACCAGCTGCTCTCCTTGCTGTCATTCTTGCCACAGTAATCCCAACAGTACCATAATTCTGAACGTGTGTGTCTGTCCAAAGTTGACATTAGTCTGGCTCTAATATTAGGCTATCCTGTCCTCTGAACATAATTCAGAGTGTAAGATACTCTGAGGAGAGTATTGCATTTCCTTTTGTGCTTTAGGTTGGGCTGAATATGCCATTGTCATGCTGCAAATTACAGCAATAATAATAAATAGCCATGTTTTGCTGTTTCCTTGGACTATAACACAGAGATTGTAATGATGCTGGGTCAGAATTCCAGAGACTTCTTTATTTAGCAGTGACTGTATCTTCACTGCTGCTTTGGTGTTTAGCAGATGTTAAACAAAGTAAAATATTTTAAGCCCTTCACTGAGATAATTGTCAGCAACATAAAAGCTTGGGAGATAAAATTCACTCAAGAGAAAGATAGGAATCCAGATCTGGATCCAGAAATGATATTTCAGTGTACATAAAGTACTTGCATTGCAATATTAAATAAACAACACCTAAGTTAAATAAATGGCACAGTGGGAACTTGATTATTCTTTAATAAGAACCTAGTAACCAAAATAAACTGTGTCCAAAATGTGCCTCCTTTGCTGTAACAGGCAGCTTTCCCCACACAGGAGCTGTATGTTTCTTTCAGCACACAATTCATTTGAACTGGTACACAAAAAATGTCCGAGCAGCACTTTTTCTTTCCTTCCAAAGTTTCATGCATCTGAGTGCTATGTCAAAATGCAGTCTCCAGGGTCTCTAGACTCATTTTAAATGTCAGAGGATGGAAATCTCGTCTAATAGCTATGTAAGATGGCTGTCCTTCATCTTTTCTCCTGCTTGTACTTAGCACCCGTGCTTAGCAAAGCCAGTGGCACCCACAACATCTGTATGTATAAAGACTGGAGCTCCTAAAAAATCTGTGTTTCTGCAGTTCTGCCCATTGACAGCCATTCTGCTGCAACAATGATAGTTTGCTTATAGGGAGTTCCCACACTACCAGTCCAAATAACAAAATTAAAATCTGGTTTCTAAAAGGTCACAGATCTTTGAATTTATCCCCAGCCAGTGCTATTTTGTGGCTTACATTCCCTGCATCAGCAACGAATATTGCATGGGACCAACTATTTAAAGTTACTGAGATGTCTAGCTTGCACTGATGTTAAGCATGATTCTTTTTTCTGTCTGACTTTTGGCTGATCTCAGAAAATGAGTATTATGCGCAGCTCCTATTTAGGCAACCAAACGAAGCGATCTAGGTTCTAATGGCAGCTGCAGTGGCTGTAATTTATTGGGGAATCTGACCTCTGTGTTTATGTATCTAAATGAGAACCAAATTCTACTGAAAATTCTGGCAATGTGTAAGTGACGCAGATGGCGGGAAGGAACCTGGTGTCTCAGTTGAAGGGAAGCTGATAAATCCAGCCCTCAATGTTCAAATGTAACAGCAAACTACAATTCAAAAGTATGTTATTTTCGGTGTAAATGCCTTCATTTTGATATCATTTTAAAAGAAAGAAAATAACAACAACAATAAAAAAAAAAAAAAAAAAAAAAAACCCAAACCAAAACAAAAACTCCCTGGAATTGAGACTGAAAAGGTTTAAGCATTTCCAGTGAAAAGATTTCTGTATTGATTACCCTGCTTTACTATGCAGGACTATGCTCCAGAGTGTTCTTTGGCAAGCTTGTGGTGAGGGTGAGGAGCTGCCTTATTTTATCCTCCATTTGGTTTCTGATCTTTCCTCCAACTCTGTTATTTCCTCCTTCAGGACCAAGCAATGATGAAGACTATGTCTGGTGGAAACTGCAACCTGAACGTGCCGGCCAAGAACTCGTACCGCATGGTAGTGCTGGGAGCCTCCAGGGTGGGGAAAAGCTCCATCGTCTCACGCTTCCTCAATGGCCGCTTCGAGGACCAGTACACTCCCACCATCGAGGATTTTCACCGCAAGGTCTACAACATACGGGGAGACATGTATCAGCTGGACATCCTGGACACCTCTGGGAATCACCCTTTCCCTGCCATGAGGAGGCTTTCCATCCTAACCGGTGAGAAAGTTGGGGGGAAGATCATAAGGATAGACATTAGCTTGAGAAGTGTAGCCTGGAGATGACTGGTTTTTGGGAGATAGCTAAACAGACTGCTTGATTTGCTGCAAGATGCATTTCTATAGAGGGATATTTCCTGGTTGGCATGTTTCCATCACTACAAGGAATGCATTAGTCACAGTGGAGAAGTCCAGTGGGTGAAGGTCTGAAACTGAGATTTTTTACCTTATCCATCTACCTTCCCCTCCTGCTTTGTATTTTTATTGATGTCACAAATAAATAGTTAAATGAAATTCTGTGGATATAAAGAGCAGCAAAGGCCAAATTAAGCATGTTGTTATAAGACACATACAGCGGAAAACAAATATAAAATGCACAGAAAGGAAATTCCAACCAAGAAAGTCGCAATGATTTTTTTATTCCTAAAACTGCCAACCTGATTTCCTTGATTTAATATTCCAGTAGAAAGATAGCTCTACTTTTACCCTTTCTCCTTAGTCTGTGGATAATCAAATGTGTTTAAAGGTAAAAAAGGGAAAATGGTGGGATCATTTTGCATCTTCTCACTCTCAAGCCATTCCTGTTGTGAGCTAAAATATATTCTTTAATTATAAAAGTAACAGTAGACATATATTTGGTCACAGCTCACAACAAACCTTCTTTCTGGATTTGCTATCCACTTTTCTAACAGGCCAGTGAAACATGACATTCATATCTGACAAGGCTACAATCCATACTCAGTGAGATCCTAGAACCAGTTTCTGGGATGCAAATGCGAGTTTTAGTCCCAGAAAACTCTCTTAGCATGTTCCACACAAATGTCATTCAACATCAATGATTTGCCTTATTTTCTACTTGCAAAAGGAATTGTATGTCAAAAGGAAATGCCAGGGGATCTGTGTCATTTATGTATTAGTTTTTTTCATGGTCTGCTTCTCTTGAGCAAATGCAATGACAGCAGAGCACACTGAGAAACCTCCCATCCCTGACTTGAGTGCTCAGGACTGATTAGCTGTAAACTTCCAGTTCAGGTGTTGCTTCGTGTATGGTGCAATCAAAGGGCTAAGGCTGAGTGGCTAACAGCTCTCCACTCTTTCTGGTGTCAGAACAGGATGTGTTTTACAGGGAGATACAAATGAAAGGTAGTAAAAAGAAGAGCAATGCATCAGAGCTGAGATAGAAATGTGTTTACAAAAGAGATAAAAACAGGCAATAACTTACAAGCCCAATACAAAATAGGACCGCAATTGGGTAAGACTTGAAGTGACATCATAGCCAGAATTCTTTTCCATAGCACTGTAGAAAGGTGTGGGGAGTTAAATCAGAATGAAAATACAGCTGAGTGAATAGGTGCCAAAGGACAATAAAAATATCAGGAGGAGATGGAAATAAAAGAATTTCCTTTTAAATATTTGCTCCTCTGACACTGTCTTTGACCAACAAGCCTTTACAGTTTATTTTTTTTCATTGCAGGGGATGTTTTCATCCTGGTGTTCAGCCTGGACAATAGAGAATCCTTTGATGAAGTCAAGCGACTCCAGAAACAGATCCTTGAAGTCAAATCCTGCCTGAAGAACAAGACCAAGGAATCAGCTGACCTCCCCATGGTGATCTGTGGCAACAAAAATGACCACAGTGAAGTGTTCCGCAAGGTACGCACTGATGAAGGTGAGAATCTTGTCTCCAGTGATGAAAACTGTGCTTACTTCGAAGTGTCAGCCAAGAAGAACACCAATGTGGATGAGATGTTTTACGTCCTCTTCAGCATGGCCAAGCTACCTCATGAGATGAGCCCTTCCCTCCACAGGAAAATCTCCATCCAGTATGGTGACACTTTCCAACAGAAATCCTTCCGGATGCGCCGATTCAAGGACATGGATGCCTATGGCATGATTTCTCCCTTTGCTCGGCGGCCAAGTGTCAACAGTGACCTGAAGTACATCAAATCGAAAGTTCTAAGGGAAGGTCAATCCAGGGAGAGAGAGAAATGCACAATCCAGTGAAGGAGGCTTGCACTTCTGTCTGAAGACAACATCCACATGCAGTGCCTTAAAGAAAAAATGGTCTGTGGAAGCAAAGGACAAGCTCATGGGGTTTATTCAGAAAACCCAACATGGAGAAAGGATAGCTTCCTGTGGATTCTGCTGAGTCACAATTGTAAATAACATCATCCTTGAAGATGCCTGGGAAAAATCATACACCTGAGATATGAGTGCATTTTTTGTCTTTGTAATGTAGTTCCTCTTCATTCCCCTTTTTGTTCGAAAAATACAGTCCTGAGAAGGAAAGACATTTCAACCTTATCACTACAAAGAAAATAGATCAAAAATGCACAGAAGGCATTAACAGTTACCCAGCATGCAGCTCTTACTAAGAGAGAGGAGGTTACGTGTGTGTATCTCTGTGTGCCCATGTGTACATGTGCATGCACATGTGGAGCTCTCCTTTTAAAAAGTGGGACTTGCATTTCAAAGGGCAGCAGTCTTAACTGAGGATTCCCAGATTGGGAGTGGACTCTATTTGTGGATGCATGACTTTCTCTCACTTCTGAGGGCACCTGCATTAGGAACTTGATTTTATGTTGGTTGGGGCAGTGACCATTTGACATTGACATGAATGTTGGTTTGTACTATAGATTTTATTTGGTATTTGTTGGGTTTTTTTATTGTCTGGGGGTGGGTTTTTAGCAAAATCAGATGGCAAGTGCATTTGATATTAAACAGTGTCTGCTTTCTGCCAGTGAAAGGTGGTTTTCATCTGTAACAATTTCTAATATGTGCATTGACTGAAAGTGAAATTATTCTGCAAAAAACCAATGCATTTGACTGCTTTGCAAGCCTGGTGTGGTGTTGTTTCTAAAAGCAGCCACACCAATTCTGTGTACCATAATACAAATGCCACCCTTTGCCTTGCTGGACTAATGATTTCTTCCTCTGCCTGTATCAGCTGAGAGTGACCAGACTCATATGTAGACTCAGACCACTTCAGAGGCAGGACTGGATTTTTCTTCAAAATAGAAAAATAAGTGGTTACAGGGCTAGCTCCTTTGTATTTCTTCTGCTAACATGCCTCTAGTCATTTTGTTCATGCTTTCCCTCATTGTCCAGTAAAGGTTACCTTGATGGAAACACTTACACTGCAGAAATCCTTCAGAATAAAAGCTTTGTCCTGGCTGTTCAAATAGGATTGAACTGACTGGTCGGGTAAATCTGGGGCTGTCCATTCACTTCTTTCCTTTCTCAGCCCAGTACAAGCTTCCTTATCTTCAGCTCTCTCCCTGTTCTGCTTCTGGCTCTGTTGTTTGATGAGTTCCTGTATGCCCTCAAAGTCCAATATATTCTCTCAAATGTGAGCTTGCCACTCTTGCTGACTGGAATGAGAAGTGTGCACACATATCTGTGGGCAAAGCATGGCCCCAAGACAGTACACAACAGTAGAATATATGTGTTATATATACCTCAGAAACATCTTCAGACGTATTGTCCCTCCCTCACCCTCAAATTCTGTGTTTGGCTACATCTGCCTTGCTGTGTCCTGGGTAGAGCTGTGAGATGGTTTGTGCTATAATTTGACAGGAAACCAAGAATAATGATTGTCTATAAAAATTAGCCTCTGGGACTCAAAATCCCATATTCATTTATCAGTTCCACCCTTCATTTGTACTGTATTGGTAAAATACACTGTTCTTTTATTCCTGTTACCAGGGCAGCACCTTTCTGACCATGTCTCCCTCCCTATCTATAAATATGTACATGGTTTATGATTAAACCTGATTTATTTATTAGCTGTGTCCTGGTTTGGTTTTGGTGTTTTTTTTTTGTTTGTTTTGTTTTGTTTTTTTTTTACTTTCTCCAAGACTAATGAGGAAGGTCCTGTCTTTATGCTGGGCAGGTGCATCTAGGTAAGTGAGTTCTGGGTTGAGAGTGCTGATGAGATCTCCAGTAAGTTCTGAGAGAGCCTTTTATGTCCTCCAGACACCACGGACTACACATTTTCCTGTTTGGAACAGAGCTGTGTCTATATCCTCATCTATCTATCTATCTATCTATCTATCTATCTATCTATCTATCTATCTATCTATCTATCTATCTATCTATCCATCTGTCTATCTATCTATCTATCTATCTATCTATCTATCTATCTATCTATCCATCTACCATCTTTTTGACCATTAACTTATGTATACAGGTATCTACAGAGGCAGATAGTTACTCTTCCCCATGCTGCCTCCACCATGAGAGAGCAACAACTCTGTTCTTTGTGCACAGAGCTGATGTGTTGATCCCTGGTGCAATTTAACGTGGTCCCTGCAGCTACATCAGTGTTTATCTCAGTAATCTCTCCAGGTTACCATCTGCACTTCCCACTTCTATGAGTCCTGGTCCCTCTGAGCACATCCTCACCACTCCACAGACTCCCCACCTCATATGACTATGAATGTACCAGTGATCAAACTCTGGGACTCGTGTGCTGCAGGAACATGGAGGAGGTTTGAAGATGGAGGTTTGGAGTGAAAAAGGCATGAGTAATGGATATTGGTTGGGTTAAGGGACTCTGGAAAGCTAAATGAGAGCTCCTTGTACTATAAACCATGCACTGCCTTACTGACCCTGCATCTGCTCTCCCTGGCCTGCAGGACAAAGCTGAATTTTTAAACAGCCTTCAAAATCAAGTCTCTGCCTTTGTCTTATAATACTGACCGTACCATTATTTTCCCTACTTCTCCACATCTCACAAACATAGTCTGTCCATCTCCACAAAGACACCAGATTTACACACCCTCCCATGCTCTCCCATTCCTGCCTCTTCCACCATGGACACAAAACCACCCAGCATGGAACAACAACACTGCAGTGACAACAAAGGCACAAGTGTAGGGGAGGCTGAAGACCAAGGAGCAGGTGCTCACAGAGTTATGCTGGATCCCACGGGAAGGCCAGTGTGCCCCAGCTGCACAGTCCAGCTTGGCCGACCCATGCCCAAGGTGAGAAGCATCTGAGAAACTGGCTGGGAATGAAAGTGAAGCAGCATTACAGTCACCCACAAAAACAAATGGCAATAAGGAGATAATCCTATTAAAGTAATCCTTTTCTTCTTTGTTACTGATGGTAATTGCTTTTGGAGTTAGATTTTCATGCTCCTGAGGACATTTTTTTTTCCCTTTTATTGTACCATTACAGTCATTCTATTAATATCTATACATTATTTGGGCTCTAAAAGTGCTTAGAGACCCTAAACTAGACAGTATGTATATCAGTTGTTTATACACAGTTAGCAGCCATTATCTTCTGTGGAAAGGGCTGGGACTGGGGAACAGAGAGCAAGGCTATCTTCCTGCACAGGGGACATAAAGTAAGGCACAAGAGGAAAGGGGAATTGCTTTTTCCCTGCTAACCACTGAATGCATCTGGCTGTAGAACAGAACAGGGAAGAGCTTTATAGGAAACTCTTATTATGTGTGTTCAGAAACTGTGAGACCCTGAAAGGAGCAAAGAACAGACCTCCAGCCAGGTCTCAGAGGCACTGGAAAGAGGAAAAAAGAGATACAGACTCTCTTCTTTTTTTTTTTTTTTCCCTTTGAGATTCAAGGGATCTGCATGGAACTTACTTACATGAAAATGCACAGGACTAAGGGCAGGTCTGGAGGAAGGGATCTGTCTGGAATCTGCTGAGAGTGCATGTGCTCTTATTTGGTCTTATCTGACGTAATTAAATTGCTTTATTCCAACAGTTACCTCACCATACTCTGCAGTATATAAACCCTAGCACTAGTGATACAAAGCCTCGCTTGCAGTTTTTGTGTGCTTACTTTTAGGACAACAAGCAGGGATCCAGCTGAGGATCAATCACAGCCCTGGAACAAGATAAGATTGAGATTTATTTTGTATATTGCTCAACACAGCAAGAAAGTTCTTGTCCTGAAGAAATTACGAGTCAACACATAGGAGCTGCTATAAATATTGGCAAAAATCTAATCAAGTCACAGGGTCAGTACAAATCAGGAAGGAAATAGTGATCATGGTGAATTAAGTAAAAAAAAAAAAATGAGGGTGGGAAGGACAGAACGAAGGCCTGTTTTGACATCCAAAAGATTAAATTAGGCTTCTGTTCTGAAGGATCCCCAGGAGAGCTGCTGCCACTGGGCCAGCCTGATGCTAGAGAGAGGCTTTCATGTTGCAGCCTCACAAAGATCATTGTCTCCCTGAGACCTTGGGGTCCAATATGCCTAATTGTCTGTGAGGTCAAAGGTCTTTTACAAAAGCAAGTAGGAAATGGTGGGATAATTTTTAAAAGGGCAGCAGAGAAGAGCTTCAAAAGGGAGGTCACAAAGGTAGGGTGGCAAAAAGAGGATGTCCAGGTAAATAATTGAAAAGATAGGCTAGAATATAAGCTATAAAATGTACCTTTCATCTTTATTTCAAACTTCTTTACACACAAGTCATAAAGAAGACATTTTATTTAGCCTTTTTGTCCTTCCTCAAATGTTAGCCTCTGCTTACTGCTGTGTAGAACCCACCCCCCACCTTTCACTACACCTTTTGCTGCCTTACATTTACTCTCCTGTCATCTACCTTATTATGGGCTGCTTTGCTAGCTCTGTCCCAGTGTCTTTGCTAGGGTAGAAGGTTACAAGAGGTGTTTTTTGAAGTAACTGATGATTATTTGATTTGATTTGAAATCACTACATTCAGGGGCTTTATTAGCATTATTGTTTCTGTAAAATTACATGGTGACAGGCTCAGATTAAAGGATCTCCTTGAAAAAGTATGTAAAACATGATATAATGTACATTTTCCCCCCACTGGTTTCTATAGCAACAGCCTTTTCTCTCCACTCAGAAAGAGCAGAGAATTTGCAGGGGGAGATGAGTAGCAGTGGCTCTGCCCTGCTCAGATCTTTCACTTATGAGTCCTCATGGGAAATTTTCCTCCCTTCAGTTTCTGTTATGTGGAGAAACAAAGACCACCAGGCAGACTGGCTTCACAGACTACTCAGTATGTCTTGTAAAGCTGTGGGATGGATAAGAAAGTTATTTTCTATGATTTCCTTTTCCATGATGTGATTTGTAAACTGGGGCAGTGCTCCTGGTGCAGTGCCTGTTATGGGGAATACACATGGCAAACTGCTGCACTCAGGTTTGGTCAGAGATAACTGTGAGCCTTGACCATCTCCACTCTTCCCTGTGTCTGGCACAGCCTGAGCCTGAGATTTCCCAGAGAAACAATTCCTTTTGCTTCGTGACATCAGCCAAAGACCTTTCCTTGCCTCTACCATCGTTGGTCATCCACAGTGAATAGAACCATCCTGAGTCCCAGGCATCATGTTCCTAGAAAGTTATTGACAGCTTGGAAGGAGACCAAGAACTAGCAAGAAAAACATTTTATGAGCCTAAGGGGATTGACTTGAGTAAGCCTTAAGAAAACTCTGAAAGGGATAATTCTATGCTATGTAGGCAAACAAACTCTAAGAGAGCCTGGCTGAAAACCCCTAGATTTGTTTGAGAGGTGGAGATGACAACTAAGACAGCTCTTGTTTTAGAGTCAGACAAGGGGGTAGTGACTGTTCAGTGGGAACAGGAGTATTAAGCAGTAGGCAAGACAGCAGGGCAGACTTTGGGGCAGTTGGAATATGCTGGAAAATTTTCTTAGAGCTGTCAGGAAAGTCTCATTAGGTAAACTCTGGGAAAAATATTGAAACCTACAGGGCCAGAAGAGGTAACCTGGTGTTGGCAGTGGGCTAGACTGACTGAGCCAGTGGGTAATCTTGATCCCACACCCTTGTTTCTGTGATGGACCCTGAACCCAAGTCTGCTTCAAAGAAATTTCCTCAGACTGTCTGTCCTCGCTGCACACTCCCAGTATCAAAAGTGGAGGGTTGGTAGCTCACTGGTCCCCTCCCAGCAAACCACTAACAACAGAGACAAGATTTCTTATATCAGACCCTGCTTTTCAGAGCATTTCCACAAAGATCCCTGGACTGTTTCGGGCAAACAGCTCCTTTGGCGAATAATCCATGAACAGGTTTTTGTGCATTTGTTTATTGTTCAGAAGTATTTGATGACTGATTAATGCAAATGGATCATGTGCTTTAACTGGGGTGGTTAACTAAGATTGTCAGTTCAGATTCAACATGAAAACAAGGATGAATGAGTCACTGTGTTTCAGGACATCGTGTAGCAAAGTAAAATAACATAAAGGAAAAAAAATCTAACTTGAACATGTGTCCTCACATTACTCTGACCTAGAGGCATTTCAGATGGACTATTTATTCAAGAGTGTCCTCTCACAAGATTTGGCTTTCAGCAGTTAGTATAGAACACTAACTCACACATGAAAGCACGGAATATTTTACACATTTTGTTAACAATATGTCTTGAGTCCATATTTCAAGGTTAAAAAGAAGCAAAACAAAAACCCCTACTGTTTCCACAGTTGTGGTGGATGAAGGAGTGGTGATGGGTAATTCTAGCCGCAAGAAACAATTCCTTCACGCATTGAGAGCTTATCTGGAAAACTGGACAATTCTATTACACTGGACTTGTGGTCTTTCTGCGGTTCCACTGGACACTAAAGCCACACAATATCACAAGAAACACATTCCCAACGGTGGAGCTGCATCTTGCATTTCAGAACCCACTAGCATCAGGACTGTGACAGGTCCCAACTAGTTCTTCGATGTCTTTGCAAAGCTTTCAGGAGTTTCAGAGTTCAAGTAAGCTCAAGCTGGTAAAATAACTGTATGTTAAGTAACACGGATTTATGTCTTATTCTTCAGGTCAGAGGTCTAACAGTCCCTAGGAATAGTTCTACCCGTTTCCACACCTTTACATAAATCAGTATTTTGGTTTCCTATCCCTGAGAGAGGGCAAATAGCACTCAAGGGATAGCTGAGAGAAGATAAACATCTTCTAGATTGTAAGGCACTTGGGTATCACAGTGATGGATAAACACGTTAAAAGGTGAAGAGGCAGACCGGAAACAAATATCACCTCAATCAGGAGCTGAACTGCTGCAGTGCCAGCTACACAGGAGAGCAATTACACTCTGCATAATCCATGATTTCTGCTCTACCTACAGTCTTGTTCTCTTCAGCGTCTGCTGAACCAGGAAGTCCTAGGAGCTCCAGAAGTAAAGTGACACACTGGCAACACCCTGTCCCTCAGTCACTTCCTATCTGAGTGCTAAGCAGTAGTGTGCTGCAGAACAGTTTTAGCTCAGGGACCCTTGGGTGGATGCACAGCATATCATCTTCTCTCACCCTCTCTCTGCTGGAAAAACGAGTGCTTCAGGAAAGTACAACCTTGTTAAACACAACCTGAGGGGTTAGAGGATGGAATGGGGAAGATCAGTGGCAGTGTTTTTGGCTGGTCCAGGGCAGAATGTGTCATCTTTTCTGTCACAAAACAGTTTGTTCCTTGCTGGGTGGCTCATTGCCAAGGTAATAAATAGAAGTTTCTAAAAAGAAATAAAATAAAAAGGAAAAATAAACACAGAGCAACGACTTGTTCTGCAAATTGACAGGAGACTTCCCTGAGGCAATGGATAAGGGGTGACAGGGATGAACAGCTCTCTTGTGGAGCCTTATTAAAGAGAGGAGCAGAGTTCTTCTCAGATACTCTTTATGAGATGCTGCCGTCTGGGAGAAATCCAGATTGCCAATTATCAGAGAGAACAATTCCAGCTGGCCACAACACTGTCAAGGCAGAAATTATCTCCTTACACAATGGCACTGACTCAGACTGCTTGCAACTTTTGTCAACTTTGGGGCAGTTACACAAGGTCTGCCATTAGCCAGAGTGGTAATTATTTGTATTCTGGAGTCATACCCACAGATCAGAACCCCATTATACTGGACAATATACAAATGCACAACAAATAGGAAATCCCATTGTCTGCAAACACCAGGGCAGAATTCTACTCATCAACTCCTGTACTCCACAGCATATGTCATATCCTATGATGGCTCCTACCAGTATCTTATCTGCAACCTAAAGTGAGAAGAAGCTGCTGTATGCAATATTAACTGACTGGTTTCCTGATTAACATCTGACAGCTAATTATTTCAGTAGAGACCTTGGAACTACTACATTGTGGCAGTAGCAGCACCAAGACCCAATACAATTTTGTAATGCTCTTCCTTCAGCTGGTCTTACTGAAACAGAGAAAGAAGGTGTAAGGATTATACGCTGCTTCCAAAAATCTCATGGGATGGGTAAATTCTTTATTCTTCTTGCCCTGGTTCCTCACAGTGCTTTCCAGCTGTCCTTGCCAAGGAGACATCTTTTAGGCAAGCAGAGCATCATTGTGGCATGTTAGTAGTCTGGTGGTCATGCTAGCCCCAGGCCAGTTGTGGCCTATCATGGTTCAGACCTAGCTCTGGACCTGAGACAGGCAGAGAAGCTGTCCTACACAAGGCTATAGTGAAATCTGAATCATGACAGGGCGAGTAAGTGAGGCAGCCATGCTGGCATTGACAAGTCATGGCAAAGGCCTGCTGACTGCTCTTTCCTTTGGTGGCCAGATGATATCTCAAGGAATGCCTGCCCCTTTCCTGCTTGTGATTTGGGACCTATAGATCTCAGGAAAAAGAAATGCATCATATACTTCTATGAGCATATGCTTATTTTGAAATACACATTGATGGAACAGACATTTTTAGTAACCTACAGAATTTAAAATTGAAAGCAGTGAAAAAGCAAAAAGATTGAGATTCTCCTCAGTGACCCCTTGGTACAGCTGTAGCCCATGTAAGAACCGTTATTTGACCTTGATCTCCCAGAGAGGAATACCTCTGGCACAGGCTTTGACAAAACAGTTCACAGTACCCTAGAATTTTGTTTCCTCCCTCCACAGCATGATCATTGGAGAAAGGGCTGCCCTTGGATGGCAAAATGCTCACAGATTAAATAGAATCCAGCCGATGGGCAGCAGCAGGGCACTGTGCTCTGCTGGACAGTGAGCATATGTGTAAGAAATGAACACCCTTGGTTTAAGGGAGTGCCTTAGGGATGCTTTCTATCCCTTAGGGATGTCTTCTATCCCTTCTTCTTGGGACTTCACATCTTCCCCAATGAAGTTTGTCTTTTCAGACAAGAATTCTGCCAAAGAAGAAAATGTCTGAAAGCACCTCATAATTTAAGGAAACTTGAGTTTTGATGATTTTCCATGAAACTTCAGACTCTGAATTGATTTTTGAAAATGAAATAAGCTTAGGCTTACTCAAGCACTTTTTCAGTTTTATCCAAATTTGCTGAGTGAAGAAGGAACATTTAAGGACTGAGATTTATGAGGAGGAAATATTGTATTTTAGTAGTGAAGGTTTTCTTAATAAAACAAGACCTATCAGAGAGGCCCTTCTTCTTTCCCACTCATTTCCATTCGAAAAAAAAAAAAAGAAAAGAGAAGCTTTCTGTTTCTTAAAAGAACTGTGAAAAGGAGTGTATTCCAGAGTGAAATGCTGGGTTTGCATTTTTTCCCACAGTATCTTTTTGTCAACCAGGAATCAAAGAAAAATGAAGGGAACCCCAAACGTAATCTGTGCCCCCACTTGGGTTTGGCTGGCTCTGTATTCCCTATCTCTATCTTCTACCTCACTGACTGTAGGAGAATATAAAGCAAGAATAAATAAAGGAGCTAGTTTTGTTTTGACTTGAGGTATGTGGGGTGTTCCAGGACCCCAACACAGTAGAACAGCATTAGCAAGTGAGTGAGAAAACTATCTCTAAATTAGTTCTATGTTTTGTATCTGCCACTGTTCTTAACTAGAAAGGTTCTATCCTCTTTTATTCCACTTCAGCTTTTCACAAAAAGCCCAGAAGGGAGAGACCATCTGTTATTTCTAGACCTGGTAAACTTCAGGTGAAAGCTTCCTATTTTTCTGCTTAGCCAAAATCAGGAGGAAATCAAATGGCTCTGTTGAGCTGTGCTGATACTGACAGATATTTCCCCATTATGTATGTCAGACTTGTGCTCTGATTCTCCTCATCACCTGCATGTTGTTGCATAATGCAGTGCCATGTTTGTGCCTTATTGCTGGCTTTTAGTCCATGACCTTGATGTATGCTCAAGCCTGCAACCAGAGTCTCCACAGATACGGACGCAGTTTCCACAGCCTAATTCCTTTTGGCACGTCTAGAGAGGTGGCTGAGAAGACACAGGCTTTTTGTACATATGGCAATGCAGTAGGTTCTCTGCAATAGGTTGTGTTCCATCTCAGAAAGCTGCTACCAGATGTCATTTCATGCCATGTCACACAGAGAGCAATAAATTACTGCCAGAACTGAGAGCTTTCCCCTGTCTTGTCCTTCTTCGCACAAGTAAACCTTGGTGCCAGGCAAAGCATTAGAAGCTGTATGGTAAAGAGCCTAGATTACAGGAATCTTTCTGAATTTCCAGGCCACAGTGCTTATCTTGTTTGTGTCCCATACCAGACATAACTGTTTTGGTTTGCAGAGAAAGAAAACTTGCAATAATACCCTAAAAAGGGACTTGTGATGTGCAACAGATGCATGGTGTCTTCCAACAAGTCCATTGTGGGGCACAGCCACAGACCATCCCAGAAAAAAGTGTACAGCCAGACAAAATGTCCTTAACTTCAGAAGTGAGAAGTCAAGTGAGAGCACTTTGGAAGCCTTGCAACGCTACACCAGGGCAGTTATGCAAGACTCAGTGGATAAACAGTGCTGTGTTCAAACAGTTTGGTTCTGGGGTACTTAGCGAAAAACACAGCTGAGCCCAGAGTGTAGGGTCAGTAGCCTCAGAGGGACCAGAGTGTGTTGGCACAACACTAACAAGCTTGGGGGGCAAGTGTAGGGACAAAGCGGTCTTTGAGACCGTGCCAGCAAGGCAGCAACCTCACAAAGGCCTGACGCATGATAACTGGTCCGCTAGTTGTCTGCTGTGGCAGGAAACGTCAGAGGCTCATGCCTTGACATGACTCCAGCTGATTAAGGGCATTAAGCCAGAAAATGCTCTGTGGTGGGATGTACTGCCTGCCTCTTTGCCAGGAGCTGAGTATGTAGAAAAAGGTCAGGCCAAGGGTGACAAGAGTCAATCTTCAGGTTACCCCAACACAGTTAAAGATAATTTACTTCCTGAAGCCTGGAGCAGCAGAGAAGAGGAAACATAAAAAAGTGGGCAAAACATGGGAAGAATTAATCAGACAGAGCTGTCACAGGGTGAAGTCTGTCCTGTGGACAGGAAATGTTTCTTTGGGATAGTTTTAAAAGTTTCGTTTTCTGCCTGTGTTCCAGAGGCCAGAGGCAAGAGCCTGACTATTTTTAAAGATAAGTTTGACGCATTATGAAGGACCTTGTGTGACATGATAGGATGTTGCAGTCAGGAAATGGACACCCTGACCTAGGAGAGGCATTCCAGCACTGCGCTCCTGAGCTCGGGTTCTGGCCGTCTGCAAGCTTCACTCTCTTTTTCAGAAGGAGACAGGAAAAGAAATGAGAAAAAAAAAAAAAAAAACAACAACCAACCAAACCTTTAATTTGTCTCAAAAAGAAATAATCCAGAGGGAAACAGGAAACTTTGGGAAACAAACTCAGATGAACAAAAAAAACGTCTAAGAGTGTGTGTATGTCAGATGTTCCCTTTAACTGAGTGAGTAGTAGTGCTATTCCTGGGATCTGGGGTTTGACATCAGGCCAGCAGTAGTAGCTGGGCACCAATGGCCTATGACTTGCTGGGTTGACATGAAAGCAGAAGCCCATGCAAGGTATTCCCAAAGTCTGTGCCTCCAATTAGACTGTGAGAACATGTTGCCAGGGTGAGCCCACACTAGCATGTAATCTGATGCAAGCCCAAAAAGCTGGAGGTGTTGATCCTGAATATTAAACAAAAACACTGGCAACTAATACCCCAAACATTTGGTCTTTTATATCTGACCATAAAACTTGAGAAGCTGAACAGTGGTTAAAGAGACAACTTATCCATTGGAAGTATAGGTCTAATCCTTGGCTAGAAGTCTTCACTGCTTTCCCCAACCTGGGCACCACAGCCTTACAGTTCTTGCCTCATCACAGAAACAGCGAATGCACATTCAGGCAAAGAGACTACAAAACAGAAGCCAACAAGAAAGCGGGACAATTTCCCACCCGGACAATTACAGTCCCTAGTGTTCTGCTAGGAGGTGGAGTGACACAAGCCTCTGCCCTGCAGAGAAGAAGATACTGTATGGGAGATTTCCACTTGGTGCTCCTTTTTGCTCTGCTCCAGCAGGATTTATGCTTCTTCTATCTTCCCTTCTTTGGTCCACTGTCACCTCTGACAGAAGAAAGGGCTTTAGGGTGGCAGTTGTGTTATAGAATTTACAAAATCAAATGCTCAAAAGCAAGACACGTCTTGGTCATGACTGTTTAAAAAATTAAATAGTGCCAGGCTGTGTTCCCAGACTCCAGAACTGAATCACCCACTTTTTAATTGTAGTACATTCCCTGACACTTTTTTAACGCAGACGAAGGAGGGATCCTACCAGACAATGCCTTTAAGCAGTTGGTGATTTAGCCCAGGCCAGGAACAATTCTTCATAAGGAGTTTGCAGACAGCCACCCACTTCTGGAGGATAATGAATTTTAATGTAAGTAAATGCAGACCTTTCCATTCCAGTTGGTTTCAGTGCTAGAGAAAAGATCTTACATTTAGTTTTCTGGTACAGGTGTAGCCTTCAGTATCATTCAAGGAGCAGGGTAGAAAAGGCTACAGGGTCTGTAAATATCTCTCATACAACTTGCTCATGGTGCGAAACAACATCATGCTTCACATCTATGACAAAGAGAGTTGTGGCTACTCCCTTCATCTCTGTCTCTGTTTATTAAATGCCCCACTGGCAAACTCATGGGAATAAACTACAACAGGCATGAAACTCACCTTTTTGGAAGGTAAAGCAGAGAAACAGCGGTACCTTTCTACATCTAGGGTTCTGGAGTAGCAAAAATATATGTGGTGGGGAGGAGGAAAAGAATATTGTTCAAAAATAAATCAGATGTGAGGGCAGGTCACACAGGGTAGGTTGCTGACTCTAACCACGAGTCAAGGGTCTCAGGCCAATTTGCATTGCCCAGCTGATACTATTCAAAAAGCCTAAATGTACATGCAAGTCAAGTTACAAATCTTCAGCTCCATTCATCTTTTGCATCAGAAGTACTTGGAGCACAACAGCAGTAAATTAGTGCCAGCTCTCCCACTGAGATAATTCAGAGGATCTTTTCCTGCCCAGCAGGGTCTGATTTTTCATGTAGATTCCATATTGTGATTAACATGGAGGCATTTTCTCATTTAACAGGAGAAAAAAACCCCAAAAATATTCTAAAATCTTCACTAAGTAGGGCTTTTTTGGGGAAAACTTGCTTTGTTTCTTCTTCTCTACCCAGTGAACTATTCATTTAAGTTAAATACTGTGCCAGCCATGGGCAATGATACAAAGAGATTGACTGATCCACCCTGTTTCACCCTCACGTACCCTTTGGGGTACATGTACATTCTGAGTGAGGCTTGTCAATCACCTTGGTACTTGATATTGTCCCTGCCTCCCACACCACTGATTAGTGTCACTCACTGAATGAGAAGAGAGGGCGCGGAGGCAGATTCTGCCAGCAGTAAGAAGCTAACTTCCAATCAAACTTGTGAAATACAGCCTAAGATTCATGACATGTAGGTGGAGGGAGGAGGAGAGGAAAACGCCTTTTCCTTGAAGGACTCATGGCTTCATGGCTGATTTTATTTCTTGTAGAAAAGAAACAGTCTAGTTTAAGGAGGAGAAGAGAGAAGGTAGGTTGATTTTTAGGACCACTATATGATGCCTTGGTAGTAAAACAGTTCAGGGTGAAGGGGTGAGGGATATACCAGAAAATTGCACTACTTGTGGAGGGTTGCTGTGAAGGCAGGTCATCCATATCCATCTGCCAGAGACAGCTAGATTGTTTTATGGAATTATTTCCACATGGCAGGAGCCCAAGGGACTCTGCAGTATGGTAGAGAGGTAGAGAAGGAAGAAGGAGAGAAGTGGGAGGTCAGTTTTCATGACTGCATGTTGACAGCCAATATCTTGGAAGCTCGATGCAAAAGTCTTCTGCTAAATGTTGGCCTAAGAAAAGGTGACATGCTGTAGAAATGGTGTGGAGCTGCAAAGAATTGAACTGGAATCTCTCCAAAGCTTGACCATGCCTGGAAATTGGAGCTGGGTTCACATACCATGAAGGGATGTTTTGGAGTTGGAATGGGGGTTGGAAGGTTCTAAATTTTATCTGGTTGCAAATGAAGAACAGGAATTATACCTCAGATTGGAGTGTGACAGAAATATCTGTGCTGCACAGTGGTTATTCATTGCATTTGGAGTCAGGACCTATCTGGAATGGGACAGACTTACCTTCATGGCATGGGTTCCACCTTCTGCAAAACTAGGCTGTTAGTGTTGCTGACATACGCACTGTGAGGCTTAGGAATCCTTGCAAAAGGGTCCAGGGGAGCCCTAATGCCCCAAGGTCAAACAACAGTGAGCCCCCACCACTTTCACAGATGGCAGTGAGATCTGACTGGAGGAAGGGAGTAGGGCAGGCTTGCAGTGGGGGTGGACTTGGTTTTTAGAAGAGTCATATCATGAGAATGTCATGAGCTTTGACATCAGTGGGATGAGGAGCCTCGACAGGTCAATTTTGATGTGAGAAAGGTTGTAAAGGAGAGAGGATGTAAAAGGAGTTGGAGGGCTGGGAGACAGTTCTTAAGAGTAGGGGTAGATGCTCCTGCAGTCATTCAGGAGAAAGAGAGTACCTGGAGCAGCAGCTGCTGTTCTCAGCATTAGTCATCAGCCCCTGGCCAAAGTCTGTCAGGAGCCCCAGCCAGCTTCAACAGCCCTGGCAGAGGCATGGGGAGCTGCAGAAGCAGGGCTGCCCTATGCCTGCCCAGCAGACTGCTGCTCAAGGCAGCCTCTCCTGCCTACAGCCAGACCCACCTCCTCTGGCCTTTCCTGCAAAAGCAGCAGATCCTGGGCTAACCTGACACATGGACTTCCACCACCTTCTTGAGGAACTAACTACAACCCACAAAGCCACCAGTACCATTGAAAGCCCATTATATAAATACATACGATTAGGGATTACAGCACAGCTTGATTCTGCACCCTCTGACACTGCCAACAAAGCCCTGCTCAGGCAGGAGTCCTTTTCAAGGCATGGATGGGGTTCTCCACATGACGTTCACACTTTCAGGAACTGATCATTTCACTGCCAAACAAAAGCCATACAGCTGGATTCCATGCACAAATTACTCCATGTAGAAATAGATGTCCAATTAAGGGAAAAGATCTTTCAAAAAATCATTTTGTTTCCTACAATTGAGAAGCTTTCCTTATTCTTATTTTTAATTGACTTTTCATGTTAATCAGTTTGGGGCTGGTTTATTTTTAACTGAGTTAGTAAATTCCTACACACTAAACCCCCAATACAGAAACAACAGAATCTGCTATTTATTTGGGGTTTTTTAATTGCAGAACAGCTATCCCATTTTCCACTCCATCTTTTGTCCCAAATCCTTTCATACCATTGTAATTCAATGGACCTAAGATCTGTTTTTAAGGGAAGCTGCAGAACTCAGAATATCCAACACCAGGCAGGTCCTGCGAGCTTTTGAGTGCTCTTAAGGATGATCAAGAGAAGTAAAACGTTTTAAGATAAGTGCAATGATCTAGTTTATACTCCCAATGAAGTACACACAACTGTCCAATAAATGAGTAGCAACAAGGAAAAAAGAATGAGAGTTCATGAAACAGATCCTTCTTCCCAGCAGATATCTCTGCAGCCTCACAGAAAATCATTCCCTGGAGTTGGTGAAGACAACAGTATGCATAAAGAAAGGAAGGGGAAGCTGCTTAGAGCAGGTTCATGTCAGGCAGGTGTGGTTGCTTGATCTGCTTCGGTGCCACATCTTTCTTCTGATCTTATCTATGTTCATCGGCTCAGGATTACTGCTCTTCAGCGAGTGCTGGGGTCTGAGGGAGAGGAGAGTCTCCATCCTTCCCAGGCCTCCAGAAACTAAAAAGCCTCCTGGAAAAGCATATTTTGCCAGTGTTGGGCTGGAGTTGCCCAGCTGGTTTGGCACTGGGTTTCATCAGGATTTCCACCCTCTCGCATTTTGTTGTCCCTCACCTGTAAAAGCCTGAGCATTTGGTACAGGGCAACCAAAGAGGCAGGAGGGGCTAGTGGGGCGGGTGGAGGTGCAAATGGGGCCCAGACGACAGAAGGAGTAGAGCGGAGATTGAAATCGCCTACACCACGCTCAGTATGGATTTGAGCCACGCCGTGTGTCAGCGCGCTGACCCTCTCTGCGGGTCCTGTCCCGGGCGGGGGAGAGGGGCTGAGGATGTGTATGGGAGCAGCAAAGGGAAGGGGAGCGCGTTTTCCCTGCCCGAGGCTATCCAAGGAGCATCCCTCACACTCCTCCCCTACGGCTGGCAGCCGGGATCTCACCGCTGCTCTGCACAGCCCCCTCCATCCTCACCCACAGCTCTGAGTAGCTCCCCAGGCTGTGGGAGAGCTTAGGGATGGGGGGGGGGGGGGGTGGAACAAAACAGAAAACAGACCAAGAGAGAAGGAAAAAAAAAAAAAAAAGCTCATAAAAGAAAAAAGGAGGGGAAATCACCCAACAGCAGGCGGCCCCCTCAGCGGGGGCGCGAGGCGCCAGGGCGCCATCTCGTGGCGGCTCCCCCTCAGTGACGGCCCCGCGCCATGTCCGCGCCGGGGCCCCCGGCTGTGCCCGGAACTGGCTCCATCCACTCCCAGGGTGCCACCAAAATGCAAATTCCTGCACAAAATGCAAAATTATGAGGAACTGGATTATTTGGAGGGTGGAGGAGTTGAAACGCGGGAAATTTCCCGTTGCTTCCGCGGCAGTCACGACCCCAGAGCAGCGGGGGTTGAAAGGGTCCCCTGAAATGCAGCTCCCATCCCTCCCACACCCCGAGCCTGGGCACTGCAGCTGTGCAAACACGGTGGCTCCTGGGGCAGCCCCCCGGCCACAAGGCTGGGAGTGCTTGTGCGGATCCCAGCGGCCCAGCTCTCCCACTGGGCCAGGGAGGAATTTTCAGACAAAACACACTTCAAATCAACAAATTTCAGTTTGTTAAACTTCATGCTTTAACCACTGTGAAGTCCAGTGGCGTGCTGGTAACTAAAAGCCTGAGTAAACCATTATTTGCTATGTATGCCAGGTGGGAAAGTTCTCAGCTGGGTAATAGGATAGCAGTAAGGTCTTCATCTATGCACTGCTTGCCTTGGCAGGGTTGCAGGATGGTTTCCATGACCAATCATGGAAATTCTGGTCAAAGGAAGAGGGAAGGCAAAATAAAAGTCCTTGCAAGCAGCTGTCAAGCAGCTACTGTCCTCTGTAGCTCACCCCAGAGTGCTTGGCTCACATTCAGAGAAAAGCTGAGGATCCCAAAGCTCAGGAAAAGAAGATGGTGAAATGAGTTCTCAAGTTTTATTCCAAGTGTGGTCCGGAAGTGCAGCAGCAGAACTGAAAGCTCCCATACCTTCATCTCTGAAATAATTGTTCTTGACCTTCTTAGTCACTGGACTTGGTACAATCAGTCAAAGATGACAGAATACGACCATTTACATTCGAACTTCTCCCAGGCAATGGTTTTGTGCTATTTGGCTTGATTGGAAATGTGGCAATCCAACCCATTATATCTACCAAAACAAGGGAAGTCTGTTGTGACACTATCAACCACTACATCTTATGTATAACTCAGTGTTTCTCAGATGACATTAGAAAAATAGTTTTGGGGGTTTTTTTTCTTTAGAAAGTAGTAGAAATCTTCTGTATCATCTGAGGTCATTTCTTCTGTCTTTCAATACAGCACGGCTAAAGAATTTCCATCCGTAAACTTCAAGTTGAACTCACAATTAAGATAATGTCAAGTGTGTCACTTGGGGTTATTTTCTGCAACTGAATCCAGTTTTGTTGCACTGCTCATCTCTTTTCTCTGGTTATTTTGTAATCAAGCCAAGCCACCTCCTACCTTGACATCTTCTACCTGCTAGAATCACTCTTTGAAGTTCTTTGCGTCGTGGTGCCTAGTCCTACAGATTGAGCACACTGTGTTTCACAACTACCCAAAGGAGTTATGTGAAGAACAAATAGATCCATTTGAATGTATTTTGTGTCTGACTGGTGTTGCTTCTGTACAGTTTAAAGCTGTGTTGAGTATATGAGGCCATGTAATGAACTCATGTCACATGGAGCATCTGGAAGCAAATGAGCGAAGTCTGTCTTTGGTTGAAGTGACTGTCCCTTTCTGGAACAGGCTAAGCCTACAAAAGAGCAGGAGTCAACAGCTGCATGTCAGGCAGGCTTAGAAAAGCTTACCTACAGCTTTTCTTGAGCTTTTCTTGAGTTGCGCTACAAAACTGCCTGTGGACTTCTGTAACAGTTACATCAATGCGAAGGTGGACTTAGAGCAGAAGTCAGTCAGGTGACTTAAGGAATGATAGTCATGCTCTTCTTATTTTTTTACATTCATGGGGAGCGAAACAGAATAATTTTACCTTATCGAGAAATTATCTCAGTGCAACCCTTATTGGCAACAAATGTCAGCTCAGCAAGGTTGTCTAAAGAGTACACACTATTTATCTTTGGTCTCTTGTGCTTTGTCCGAACACTCAGTCATTCCTCCACCAATTATACTAAAGGTAATGCCCCAAATGGATCAAAAGGTTTTCCTTAAGGAACAATTTTTTTTTTTTTTTTCCTGGATAAATGATATCTTGAGGAAGATGCTCTATAATGAAACTTTGAAGCCAGTCATCTGACATAGCCCACGACTATGTCTGTGATAAAGAAGCAGGTTGAATCGGAAGATACAAAATATCCCTTCCCCCTTTCCAATTCTCATTTCAGTGTCTAATCAGATCTCCAAAGTCTGGCTAGATGCTGCTGTTTGAGCAGCTGTCTCACATCTGGGACATTGGACAGCAACAATTAACTGAATGGAAGAAGGAGCCTGGACCAGGAATCCTAGCTTGCAATCTTGGTTTGTACAGAACTTTATGATTTACTGGAGATTTGGGAGGAACAAGTTCCTTGTACTCAGGCCAAACAACATCTCCTCCAGCAATGCATGTGACAACATCCCAAGGATATAAAGAAAGAACTAGTCACTGCTAGTTAAAGTGCTTCTTTTTTTTTCTTTCCCATTTTAACTTGCTTAGTTCCCAAGAGGATTTCTTCATGACCCAGCTGTGCTGTGGTACCAAACTTGACTCAAACTGCCACTTGACTCATGTCATCGTTTACAGTCTTTCTCTGCAGCCTGGGTGGGCAAACATGCTTCCCAGTTCAGCCTCTGTCTCAGGCCAAATCCCAATTACTCAGGGAAAAATAAAAAAAAAAGAAGAAGCCATGTCAACTAGTTTAGGCTGTACTGGGAAGTTGCTTTAACTCCTCTACAGAAGAGTATTTTTAGGAGACAACAGTATAAAGATGAAGAGTGGAGCAAACTTGCCACTAGTGTGTCAACTGCACCACTCAGCTTGGTGTCATCTGCAAAATTGCTGAAGATGCACTTGATCCCAATATCCGTGCCATTATGATTCAATTGTACTAATATTGAATAATTTTGGTCCCCATATGGACCTTTGAGGGACATCACTCATGAGAGAGTCAGTACACACTGCAAGGACACTACTCTGCTTTCTTATACATACCTAGGGCAGCTTTTCCTCTTTTCTCTGTTTGCTCCAGTCCCACTCCAGTAAGAGCAGTCTAACAGGGAACAACTCTTCTGAATATGAGCCTTGGTTTACACAGAAATTTGTACAAAAAATTCCTATCCAGAATTCTTAATAGCCATCTCTGGTGTCCTACCAGGCAGAGAAACCCTGCACTTGGCCAGCTCTGACACCAGTCAGCCACGTGCAGAGGATGAGAGTTAAATAAAACGGTTAATTAAGAAAAAAACCCAAACAAACCAAAGCATCTCAACAGTTTCCCCAATAAAAGTATCTGGCTGGGGCCCTCTGCTTCCCTGCAACACTTACCCATCTATGCAGCTTCACAGTTCATGTTTAAGGATCACTTGCTGAGATGAGAGTGAGTTTTCTGCTGTTAACAAGGGACCACGGCTGGCAGTCATACCACATGGACTTAGCCATGACATCTTTGAGGATGCAGAGCTAGGCCACAAGAACAGCAGTCTCCTCCTTGAATGCACTCTGAGGGGAAGAAATGAAAGAGAGTGAATATGAAGCAGGGACTATAAATGGCAGCAAAACTTCCCCAGGAAACCTAGCTCGAAGCCCCAAACCAGCGAAGAAGCAGCCAAAGCCATGTGGCAGGAATTGGGTAACTGTTGCTGGTGAGAACAGAGCCCACCCTTTGCACAGCAACATAAGTTCATTTTGACTGATTTCCATGGATATCTGCTTCCACTACATCTGCGGTGGGGAATTGCAGTTTGAAGGCTTTAAATAGATCACAGCTATTGCCACAAAAGGCACTAATAAAAGGGGCTCATACTTCAGCTGATGAATAGATGCAGAGCTGATTTCCAAGTTTGTACTGCATCATGAGCAGAAAAAATCACTAATACTGAGCCCATGGCAAAGAATTTGCTGTATGAATCCAGGTCTTTGAAAGGTCTCACACCCACTGAAATTTATGAGTATTGAGAGGCCATGTACGTTTGGGGCTCCGGAACAAAACATTTAGTTCTGTGTATTAACTATAGCCTTTGTGCTGTACATACACACCCACACACGTGCTCTCATCACAGACTTAATTGTAGGTAGTTGTAGATAAGCACGTCCAACAGGAGGGAAATTAATTGCCCAAAGAAAGCTTATTCTTTAAATTTATTTCTAAGATGCTGTGCCTTCAAGGTACAAGTGGTGTGTGTTCATCTCTCCCTCTTTCTCAATAGACACTCTCTAGTATGTATTATCTCTTATCTCACCAACACCAGTACTTGAAAGGATGCTGTGCTCTGCAGCACTTACTCTATTTTTATCTATTTCTAACGTTGAGAGGCTCTAACACACTTTTCTCCATAATTAACCCTTTTACTGAGAGTGATGCGGTGTTGTCCATCTCCAACCTGACCGTAGATGGAAAGAAAAAGCTTTGCCTCCATTTCTATTTTTTCTCTACTGTATGTTGTCGGAAGAAGTGGAACTGAAGACTTCCCAGTTATAAGCCACTGTGTGTATGAATAGGGATATGATGAAGCTAGGAAAGGAAATGTTTCTCAGCCATCCTACATGAAATCTGTACATTCCTTCCAGCCAGGCACAGCTGCAAGCTATCCTCAAACACAGCAATAAGGAAAGAAAATCCTCTTTCTCCTGTTGCACTCACACTCTTCCAAAGGGAATTGTGAGTGCGGGTAGATCCAGATGTTACTGTCAATGAGATGGGAGGAGAGGCTGGAAGCACAGCTCACAGGAAAAACAACCCCAGACTCTGAACACCACACAGCAGGCTGTCACATAGGCTGTTGTTCCCAAGCAGATACCTCATGCTTTGTAATATGTCATTTAATGCTGGGCACAGAAGGACCTTCTCCCTCTTCTCTCCATTTTACTTCTCAAAGAGAATCCCCTTGGTAAGGAGGGGTCCAATTAAGGCAGTAACAGCCTCAAAGGTGTGTGAAGACTTTTAGACAGCCTTGGTAGCTGGAATAGAAATACTCCAGGTTGAGCCACTTGCCCAGTACTCCAGCACACCAATAGAGAGTTTGGAGGTTTAAAAGGATTCAGCCAGCCATGTGTTGAGTGAGGAGGGTTAGCTAAGTACAGTCAGTATGAAAACTGGCACTGGCTTTTTTCTTTTTTTTTTAAAGTCTGCTCCTTTAGAGCCTAGGCACGTGAGTCAGGCAGGCATCAATCACCAAAGCCTGGTCTCCCAAAGGCAAGCCCTTTCCAAGATTGAAAGGCACAGCTCATTTTTCAAAGACCGAAGGATTATGAGCTGATTCTCTATGTGATAACATGCATACACCTGAACCTTGTTTACTAATCACACTATTGGAGGGAGGTAGCTGGAACAGCATTTTTTGGAGACCAGATGTAGGCAAAATATGACTGGACCTGCCAAAGTAGGAAGAAGAAGGTCACTTCTGTGGATTATAAATTAAGTTAGGCAAATGAACACTGGATGGCTTAGACCCACCCAAGATGGTGGAAAATCAGGACATAGCAGAGGTTAAATGTTAGAAATCAAGGAGGGAATGACAGATGAAATTGTAAGCATGTACATTATTACACAGGAAGATCTGAGGTTCATACACTTGGATTTAGGGACCTCCCTTCTGCTGGTGACATATTTAGATATCCATGTCCTTTATTATCTCAGTCTGTGAGTCTTTTTCTTTGGAAGTGAGAAGATTAGGAAGCTCGCAAGTGTCACCATAGATCATTAATCTCCAGAGAACTTCATTTTAAGTTCAGTCCAGAAGTCTAAGGACTTCACTTTGCATACAGCATCTGTAATCTATCAGGGCATTTACACTGCACCCACATTTTGACAGCACTTCTATATACAGGATGTCCTTTGACAATTGCTAAAATGCAACCACTTCAAAGCAAGAACTGCTTACTGGCAGATGGCACAACTTCGCATGTCTTCCCACACAAAAGGATTACAAACATCCACTGCCCTGCAGTCAGCAGCCTGGCCTAGTGGACAGCTGAATGAAAAAAAGCCTGAAAACAATGTGCTCATGCCTGTCTTTGTCTCAGTTTACCGTCTCTAAAATGGGCCTAATTGCACAGTACTGTAGATGGAAAGCCCTGATAGGCCTCTAACTAAGGTCTAGGCTAAGAACAATAGAGCAAATAACTCGGGCATATTTTAAGAAGGGTGATGTTTCAGTATTTTATAGACTGAGAGTTTTAAACTGGATGAAACTGAGTTCTTAATTACCATTAGAAATTAGAACAGAGATTGTCCCAGATGACACTTACAGTCAACAAGTTTCTGATCTAAAACAGATAAGGAAGCTACAACACTGCTCAACTAGAAAAACCATAGTAGGAAATAGGTTAAGGATTATTTTCTAATTACTCTTCTTGTTATGAGCTAGCAATTTGTGACTGTTACAAAGAGCTCCATTTCAGGACAGAGGATTTTGACTGAAAAAAAACATTGATGACTATGCACTGAGGGATCATTTCTCAGCTGGAGAGGGAACATAGTAAAAGACACCAGCTTAAACATGACATGTTAAAATTAGCTGGGGAATTTGTTGAGTTAGCAACACGTGCTATTATCAGGGCAAAATCAAAATGTACAAAAAGTTTCTTTTTCATGTTTTATGGCCCAGCTTTGTGAAAGCATCATATCCATAATGCTAGCACCATGAGAAAATGCCATCTTTCTTCCTGTACAAAAGCACATCAATTACCAGCTTGAGTTAGGAAACTCCCTCCACTGCACTACAGCAGAAAGGTTGTCAGAATTATGCTATTGCTCTTCAGAAGGCACTAATAGAGTAAATAGCCTTTGGGGAGGAGGCAGTTGTGCCTCCATTTCCCACCTGTATTTAGTTTTTCTTATTTCCTTACAAACCCCACAGATTCATTTGCCCTCAGAGGGGGATAGATGCAAGTGTTGCACTTGGTGTGCCCTGCCTGCTTTTCCACCATCTCTGGACGACTTGTCTGAGCATGACTGGTGCAAACCCTTTGCTCAGCCACAGACTCTGCAGGGACGTCATATGGCTGGTTTAGACAAAACTCTGTGACATTTTTACTCCTTTATACAAAACCGACTCACAGTTAATCCATGGCATCCCTCAAAGGGCAGACTGTTCATCCAGATGAGTGAAAAAACAGACTCACTTTGACACTGTATCAGCTAGCTCTCCAGATAACCCCAAAGCTTGGCAAGAGGACAAGCCTGATGTCATGCAAGCCCTGATCAGAGCAATCCCAGATCTTGGTGAGGGTATCAGATCCATGAATTTTCCACCCCTTTGGTGAGAGCTTGGATGCTGGAATTTATCTTGAATAAGGAAACATGTTAAGTAAGGACAGAAGATAGAAAAACTTAATAAAAGCACCGTTAATTATACATACTGGGAAGTAACAGGAGATCCACAAGTTAAGCATGGAGGCATAGAGAATTAAGTGCTAATAATCTAGAAGGTCTTCCACCCAAATCTGTTCTGACACTTGAACATTTGAAACCTGCTTTAAGGACAGTCTAAAATAAGATCAGGCACCCAGCAGCTGCATTCATACTGAGCTTTCCTTGGAGAAAGGAAATGGGAAACAGGCATAATTTCCTTTAAGGTCTCCTCCAGACATAAGGTGCAGCTAAGATACACACCAATATGTATCTCTCCCCATCCCAAATACACATTGCCTTGTCCATGCAACTACCAGCTATGCTGGTATGCCCCGTGCCAGGGCCTCCTTGCCCAGGAGAGCCCCAGGCCTGCCTGACTGACATGGCTTATCACTGGTGGTCACTACAGGGCTGGAGGGGAAGGTGGAGGCAGACTGTTCTGTTTATTTATTTGCAGGCTACTAAAGCCAAACAGGGAAAGGACTTTGGTAAAGTGCAGTCAAGTGATGATAAAGTACTGCTTTAAAAAGCCACAAGGTCACCTTTGCTGACATTTGGGTAAGGATTTTATAGAAGTCACAGGACTGGGAGATGGGCTTGTTGTGCCTATGATCACAGGGAAGGGAGGGATTTATCTCATGGTTAAGAACGCTGCATTGTTGTGACTCTTTCATGTTCATAAATGCTCATTTGTTAGGCTGTTGGATAAAAGAGACTGATTGGGCTTTCTCTTCTCACTTACTTAATTCTGGGTGACTTCCTTGATTCTGTTGGCACAACTTCATGAAATTTAACAGTGCTTCTACCCACCAGTACTGTCCAGGTGCCCTGTCCTCGCATAGTCTATCTTCTTACTTGGGTAGACCTTAGCTATTTCAAGGCTGTACTTCATTTGAACACAATGTGAGAACTCATACAGATCATCCTCTCACATGAAGAACTGGCACACAAGAATGCAGGAACCTAAAGGATTTGGACAGATAGGCTTTGCTATGATGTGTGTTTTGAAACTGGTACTTGTGTATAAACGTGTGCACGCGCGTGCGTGTGTGTGAGTGTCTGCGTGTCTGTGTGTCTGTGTGTCTGTGTGTGTGCTGAGTCTGAGAGACAGTATAGACTCTGACTGTTAAGCCCTGCACAGCCTGAACAAGCAGCCTTGAGCAAACCTGAGAAGAATGAGTCCAGAAAGGAGGACATACTCTGATGCCATGTATCTTCTGGAAAAAATGTTATGGGCAAGCATGTCTGCATGAGAAAAACACCCAGTGCCACCATTTCTTTTCCTCAGTCGCATAACACACAGGAGAGGTTTTGGCCAGGTGGTGGAAACCCTAGGGATCATGACAAAAATAATCCTAATCTGAAAGCATGTAGTATAGGTGAACATTTGTCTCTTTATTAAATTAATATGATATAGACATTACATTCTTCAGGCACTGCTTGTGCTTCAATTCCCAGAAACCAGACTTATCTGTTCAGTGACTATTATATGGACTAGAAGCATCCCTGCCCTTTCCTCACATTAACCCTGCAGGGAGATGCAAAGATGAAGAATGTCACAAGCTTCATACTAATGTGCTAAATATTTAACATAATTAGTCATCGGAGCCCTATCCCTTTCTCCTGCTGAGGTGACCAAGAGGAGATCACAGGATTAATAGCATGGTCCCCAGGGTCCCCCAGCACTTGTTCTGTGATGCCACTTGACGTTGGCAGGTGTACTGGAATCAGGCAGGATCAGCAGACAGAGGGAAAGACAAGGGAGGCAGGCAGCACAGCCTGCAGTGTTGTTGCACGCTGGCTGGGGCTGACAGCTCATTTGCACAGCATCTGGGAAGTGAGGGCCTGCTCCCCTCATCTGAGATTCTGATGAGTGGCTGGTGTCTGACACCGAAGCCCAGGACAGCCCAGACAGGTCGCTGGCTCGGTGCCATGGCGAGCTCTGCCATGCAATGGAAACCGCAGCAGGGAGAGGGGTCGCAAGCTTGACCTGGCTGCAGTCTGTGCGTACGTGCTGGAGCAAGGAGGCTGGCAGCCACACAATCCACATCCCATCGTGTGACTGGGAAAGCGTATGTGACACCACATGGTCTCAACAGGGAGGGGGGATGGGGACAAGACCCTGGGACCCATCCACCTGATATAAAGATATTTCTGGAAAGGAAGGAGGAAAATGTCTGGGCTTGTGTTGATATGGTTTATCTCCACTAAAGGACATTGTCCCACATATGAAGCAGAAAAGCTTTATGTGCTAGCAGCAGAGTGAAAGGGGGGCTTCAACAAAGACTCTGAATCAATATAGCACAGAGCTAAAAAATTCTTTCCCCATCATCCCTTTTGCTCTAGGAAACTTCCCCTGTCCTTAAAGCAGGGGTCATTGCAGTAGTTTTATAGACTCACTCTGTTGGAATTACATATATCCCTGCAGTTATGTCAGGACTTGGCCAAGGGCATACTCTGTGCCTAGAGTAGCAAAGGTGCAGAGATGTAGATTTCACCACAAGCACCCCAACCCACTGAGCCTGCTGAAGATACCTTCACTGTTATTGGTAGCTGAACATGCTGGTTCATCTCAGCTTGCACATCTTCACTGAACCATAGGCACAACCAGAAAACCTCCATCAGGCCCCACATCAGACCAGCAGATTTAAGGATGGTACCTAGAGCACTGACACAGTGGGGTAGGGCAGGCAGAGAGAAGTGGAGTGCTCCCAATGGACTGGCATTTAGTGCAGGTACCTAATAAACCCTAACTAGGCACAACACACATGCAAACCCTCCCTCCTCCACCACACTGCCCTACATAAAAATATCTAGACAACTCCAGTCCCACTCAGACTGACAGAGGCAGCTGCTATAGCAGAGCTTTTAATCCTAAAGCAGAGTCTGTTGTCACTGGCAGGAAATCTTATTGTGTTGGACAAGCAATCCTAGACCTTAATTAAATATATTGCCCTCCCCATAAAACCAGACAGACTAGACTGGAGTCAGACGAAGCACACTGCTTAAGCCAGGGACCACCTGGCTGTAACTTCATCTAGGTGACAGCATATGCCTTTGTGACCCCCTCTGAAAGGTTGGAACACCAAGCAAGCTCTCAGAGGTAAAGTGAGGATTTGTAAACAGCAAGAAATCAGATATGCACTGTTCTGGAAGGGAATTTATTGTTCCTTCTCCTTTCAGAGACTGAATTTTTGTAGCCTTTGCACTGACCAAAGACACAGCAGATCATGCTGGTTCCAGATTAATTTTCAAGGGAGCTGGTGGCTCCTTCACTGTCTCCACTGCACACAGTGTAGCAGGGAGTACTTTAAACTAGGTCCTGCTAGTACCTCCTGTTACTGAGCACCTCATTTTTCTTTCTTGTGCTTGCCTTCACACTGTTTCTGTGAGATAAAGTGCATTACTTTCTCCACACAAAAAAAGAGCAGATGTGTCACCTCCATGGATTTTCCCTATGCACAACCCCATGGTATTGGGATGGGGAGAGGGCAACAGGCAGAGAGGCATCTTGTCATTGTATCTGTCCCTTAAGGTCCTCCACAGGATGTGGGTGTACATCTGCAAACACAATGCAGAATGCACAGCAGAGGCACCTCAGCAAAAATTCAAAAGGCTGCAAAGACCAGAGTTTGGGTCTTCAGAGCATATACTGCCATTGCAACCTTCCTCCTGAGTTGATCATCTCTCCAGTGTCTGGAGAGAGCAACGTGCTATGCTGCTGCCAGGACCCAAGGCTGCTTGCACGTGCCACCTCCCCATATATAAGCAAGGGACCTTCCCTCACCACATTCCCCCAGCACAGCAGTGGCCATGGCCTTTAGTCAGGGAGCACTTCTCTCAGTTCTGAGGCACTGAGCTGCGGCTGCTGTCTTGTGCTGTGAGGTCCGGTAATCAGGTCATGCCCCCATGGTGACATCTGAGTGCCGCATGTCCCTGGCTAAGACAGATGCCACGTGCTGTTCAGGTCATGGACTGACAGTGCAGGTTGTGCCACAGCCAGATCTGCATGCAAAACAGCTTTCCACTTTCTCCTTCTACCCTAGTTCTCACTGGAGTGCTTGTACAGCCAGGAGCAAACACACAACTCTGGTGCAGGGATTTTTATTTTCTGAGAAACACATACTTCACTTGCCAGTGCAACAGACCTTCAGACGCATAGTGGCGGCTGCTAGAAGCCTACAGATCACAGGTAGTACTGCTCTTTACAGTTTTGCTAATGCAAGTTTAACAACAGAACCCTCCAGAGCTGGCAGACACTGGAGACTGACTGGCTGCATTCACCCCCACAAAGCAAGGTAATTCTGTGCTGGAAGCTCTCCATAGTAACCTGCTAACAGTCTCACCTGTGAGAGGAATGGGATGCTGTGTCCCTGATTCCCACTCTCACTTCTCTCATTTGAGTCATTCCTTCACTCATTCACCACACTCAGCACTTCCCTTGATCCTCCACATCCCTTCATCTTTGGTCATGCCATTTGCCTCTCAGATGAGACTGAGTTTCAGGGAGAGAGAGAAAGGGATAAGATAGGCTGAAGCTCACAGATAGCCCCTAATGTTATTTTTCCTAAGAAAGCAGAATATTTCTTTTGTATACATTAAGCCAGGAAACGACAGTTTATCATGGATCTCACTCTGAGTGCCTCTATGCTGCCTGGAGTGACTCTTGGCCTCTCATCAAAGCTTTCCCACACATCAGAGATGGTCAATTGTGAGATGTCCAAAATAGTGCTGGGGAAAGATGCGTGGCCAGGCCCTCCATCGTGGTGTTCCTTTGTGCGTATGTGCTAACCCTGGAAACCGAACTCCTTGTACTTGCTGGCCATATCATTTCGGAACAGCTCCAGAGCCTTCTTCATCGCAGCCTGGGCATCAGCCCCAAAGTCTGCTGCATGTTTTTCAGCAATGACCTTGATAATGATTTCAGAAATGAACTGTGAAGAAGGAAAGAGAGAAAGAAAAACTGAAGGGACACTCAAGGTTTATTTTCAGAAAAGCCAGACTAAGAAATAGGTTGCAGAGCCTGGAAATATCTCTGAGCTAATTCAGTAGCCCTTCCTGCGGCCTCTGGAGAGACAGTGAGGAGGCAAGGAGCCTGGGCTAGGCAGAAGCGCTGGGCTCTATGCCTAGCTCTGACGCTGATCTGCTTCATGACCTTGAGTAGACCATGGCCCCTCCCACTTTTTGTCTGCCTCATCCATTAAGTCTGCAAATTCATGCCCTGTGTTTGTATAACACTTAGTTTTATGGGTCTTGGTCTCCAATGGATCCTCCAGGGCTTACTCTAAAATTGTATGTCCCTTGTGTCCAGTCACTGACAGGCCTTATGTAATATAGTTTCCCAGGCATGCATAGGCTGCATGGGCTGGCTTTATTGTTGTCAAGGGCTGGTCAGACTGTGTGTGGTGTTTGGAACGGGAATCTAAACTTGGATATTCACATACCATTTGCATACCATGAGCCCATTCTATGCCTCCTCCTGCTTGTACACACAGACCTTGGAAGTCCAACTAGCCATCAGTAAATAAAGCACAACTCTCACATAGCTGTCTTGCACACATTCACTACACATCAGACACTGAGACTCCCTGCCCTTTTCCATACCTCCAGATATTTGACAGGGATTTTGTGCTTGGTTGCATGGGTCTGAGCCAGGGGCTTCAACTCTGCCTCATGATTACCCTTCGCCTTCAGGATTTTGCCCAGTTGGGTAAGAACAGTAACTCCATGTTTCTTCAGATCTTCAGAGCCCTTCATCGCATCAGGGGTCTTCAGGCCTTTGAACTTTTCAAAGCGATCGAGGGTCTCAGGATGGTCCTGAAAGAGTCTGTGGACAAAAGGAGAGGGACTTTGGAGAGAAGAAGCTCCTGACATCCCTCCCTTTTAGTACTGAATCTACTTTAATCCCATCTTCTTACCCATATCCTAAGATGATCATCACTGTCTATTTCCATTCCCTCCGGTCATGACAGAGACATTGCCCTAAACATGTCTAACTAGAGCAACAGAGCAAGCGTCTGTATTTTTTCCATACAGTTCTGCTAACTCTTTGGCACCCATTCCCTGCATTATGTCAACTGTTTTAAGACAGAGACAAGAGCCAAGGCTGGTCATTGTACTGAGAGGTGAGTTCTTGTATTCATCTGAAGGAAAAACAAAACCTAGCCACCTGTCTTCATTGATTTACTATCGCTGAGGAGCCAATCTGTAGACCCCTGCCTCTCACAAGAACTCTCTTACCAGCCTGTCATTTGTTGAGCAGGAAAGGAGAGCTCTACAAGCTTCTCATGGACAAAAAAACCACTAAAAAAACAAACAAAAAAACAAAACAAAAAAGGAGCAGCCCCCAGCCTCAGGTCCCTCACATCTGGAAGCCATGTGTTCTTGAACATCATCTGGATGGGAGAGTTTACTGTTCCCCCAAACCCTATGATTGCAGACATGGAGAAATTTGATTCCTGACCCTTTTTCCTACCTCTTTCCCTTGCCTCTCTCCTCCCTCAGAAATTCCTTGGAGGAGACCTGGGTTGGCAGGGGAGCACAAAGTCACAGGGTGACATCTATTCATTTAATGCCATGCTCTACTCTGTGATACTTGTAAGAAAGAGGTATTACTTTTTCATTTGGAACTGCTTTTACCATCTTGTGGCAAATTCAGAGCAAAAGTAGCCTCCTCAGAGATGGATGGGTGAGGATGGCTCAGGTTCCTGCTACCCCTCCAGCATGCCTGCTCTGATCCCCATGAGGGGAAAGCCATCACATTTCCACCCACTTCATTCCCACCCCCTTTCCTTCCCATCAAATGGCAGCTGATCTGGGACATGATAAAGGAGGTAAGGAAAACAGCCCCCTGCTTTGGCTCATCTTTGAAAAACATTTTTCAAAGCTTTGCAGTGGATATACCTGGTGGTGTGGGCCCCTTGCTTTAGCCATGCTTAGGGTAGAAAACCCCCCAGGCAGGTACTAGATCCCCACTACTCTCCTCAGCATCTGTACTCTTCCAGCACATTTGTGTGTGCACAGTCTGAAGGGAGAGTTGAAGAGAATCTCCTCAAAGTCCGCATCCCTTCTGGTCTTAAGGGACAAGCTAGGCTCCAATGTCCACCTAACATTCTTTCCCAGTCTGCAATATCTGGGGTGTTTGCCACTCTGAGTGCCAGAATCACAAGGACAACATTGAGGTTGGAGTGCTCTCAGTTGGAGACCTCATGAGCACTTCTGACACTGGAATCATGGAGGAGGGATGTAAGGGGAACGATGTGCCTCATTTCATACTCAGACCTCAAATTCTCCATGAGGTAGTGGACAAGTGTTACCACACAGATTTCTGGCCAAAAGGCAGGATGAGCAAGTGAGACTAAGGTGGGGAGAGGGAAATAGGTACTTCACGGTTAGTTTTACTGAAATAGATTCCAAGAAAATTGCCACAGAGGTGATGTTCCTCTCTTTTCCTTCCCTGCCTCCCCATATCCTTTCTGCAGAGCATCTGAAGCCCCATGACACACAATTCACTCCAACATTTCTCACTGTAGAGCTTGGGAAATGAGGATCCAAAGCAGAGCTTAGCCACCAGAAGCAGAGAGACAAAGC
The DNA here is from genome assembly GCA_020086605.1 of Lanius collurio. Taxonomy (NCBI): domain Eukaryota; kingdom Metazoa; phylum Chordata; class Aves; order Passeriformes; family Laniidae; genus Lanius; species Lanius collurio. Next base: position 5,416,556 of record JACBWW010000005.1, read on the forward strand.
ACAGCCATGTGTTAAAAGCAGCACTCATCTGCTCCTGGACCCACAGAGAGATGAAGAGACAGAAGCACAGCCACTTTACACAGTGAGTAACTTTTAACCCAAAAAATAGCGATGGAAAAACCACCACCCTACAAGAAAGAAAACACCTTGTTGGAATAAACACTGACAAACATGTCTCTCATCAAAAGCTCTCAGCTTTACTCTTAGAACTGAAGCTTCTTGCCTACCTCATTAAAACTTCATGGCCATGGCCAGCAAGGTCAGACTCCACCTTTCCCCAGATGGTCAGGACTTGCTGCCATTCCTGGTCACTGAGCCCCATGGTTCACCAAAGACAGGTTCCAAGTGCTTCCTGCAGTCGTTTATCTTTCCCCAAAGGGTAGCTGGAGAGCTCACCCGTGGGATTTATAGCCCCTGCCCACAAACCTACACCTGTCACTCATCAGCTGGACTTCTTGCTCTCTTTCAGGCTTGTCTAACCTAATCAGCCTCTCTGTTTTTTCCTAGGAAGCTATTTTGGGTCAGGTACTATTGTGGGTGCCACTAATGGCATCATTTCTGCTTTTCGTATTGGACTGGCACATGTCCCATTCTAGACAGAAAGGGCACTGCCGGAATGCTGTGCCAGGAGCCTGTCCCAGGTTCCCAAGGACCCAGAGACAGTGCCAAGCTTCATGGCAGGAGAATCCTGAAGAGCACTGTCATCTGCAAGGCCACCCTGCCTCCCTCTCCCCTGGCCTGCCAAGGGCAGGCAGGAGAAAAGGCCGGGACAGCCAGTAGCATTGACTCCATCACTCCAAAGGCCTTTCCTTTCCCAAAATGATCTCACCATCATTTTCTCCTGGGGTAACACACCACTGGTGAACATGCCCTTAAGAGATATTCAGAGCAGCCCAGTCATTTCCCCACCTGCTGCAGGAGGACGGAGGGGATAAATGCTTTATGGGAGCTAGTTCCCCCACACCTCTCTGCTGGGATCTTGCTCTTCTGGGAAACACCTAGGATTAGCTGAGTCTAGGTATTGGAGCCAACAGATGTACAACTGAGCCAGAAAGGTAACTTGCAGTGGACAAGAGGCACAAGGACACAGCAAAGCCACATTCAACACCCACCCAGCCTGCAGTTCTGGTCTCTGGCTACTTCTGTCAAGCCAAACAAATGTCAGTGTTGGAAGGAAAAACCACTGAGCTGACAAATCATGTGGGTATGCTTTGGGAGAGCTCTCAGACTTTGTCCTCCCTCCCTGTCAGGATTGGTAATGGCCTGGCACACCAATGGGATGATTGGTCCCTTCCAGAAATGGCTGCAGTCAGAGCACAGCCTGATAACAAAGCACAGCCAGCAGTGCTGTCCTGAACTGTGCACCTACCTCTGGTTGTTTCCAAGGAGAAAGCAGGCAAGAAATACCAACCATAGGCTGAAGACACCTGCCTTGGGATTCAGGAGAAGATCCTCCAACCCCACAGTCTCCACCACAGGGCTGCAGGACCGGAGGTGCATCATTGCCTCTGCACCCTTCCACTCTCTCCTACTCCAGCCTTGCAAGGGGAAAGAAGTGCCCACATAAAATGGTAATTGGGCAGTGAGGATCATGGAGGCACAGAGCCTCACACCCCTTAGAAACACAGAGGTTTAGAGGAAATACTATGGGTAAGAAGGGTGGTAAAAGCCCGGTGGAGGTGTCAGCTGGCAGCCAAGCCTAGAGGAAAGGACATTTTGGCCATTACAAGTTGCAAGCCTCTGTCAGTCAAGTCAACTTGTGACTTTGAAATCCTCCCCTTCCATCTCCTCTATGCACCAGTTTGCTTCACATTCAAAAATCTACATCCAACACTTCAAGATTTCATCCTGATTTACCTGTACAAACACCAGGTTGCTACCAATTACCCAAACTAAGCTAAAGTGATGGAATAGAGTTTAGTACTCCTTCAACTCATTCCTTGTGCAGTTTACAGCACAGGGCTGAGACGGGAGAGATCACATATCTGCAACCTCACTGCCCAAGTACTCACAGCAGTAATGAAGCATTTGTACCCTTCCAGGCTTGGGCAGGATCCTGAACACTGACCTTACTGGTTTACACACATTTCAGACACAACAGAAATGTGCTCCCAGTACATGAGAGGCTGCTGCTTATGCACAGAGCTCTGTATATTCCCCAAGCTGGAACTACGCAGTTGCTGTAATAACTCCATTTGAAATAGGTTGCCTCTTCGCTCTCTGTAGCTTTCCCCAGGGCTGTGAAGCCAAAAGTCCTGGTATGGACATTAACATTAAATGGTCAGAAGACTTAAAACTAATATGAGATTCCATATTGCTTTTTTCTGCAAGCGAAGTAGTAATGAAATGAAATCATAAGCTCTTATCCCTAGAGCTTAAATAAATAGTCTACAGAAATACTAAAAACTTTATAGTGCACCAGACCACCCTTCGACCCCACAGCCGTGAAAAGGAAATAACATTTTAGTCTACAGGCCTCTTGTCTTCCCTTTGGGGCAAAATCTATCACTTGCATAATCATCTGGACAAACACACATCACAGAGAGCCAGCATATTGGCTTCCTCCTTTAAAACGCACTAGGTGACTGAATAGCCTGTTTCAAGCAGCACTGCCTACACCGGAGCCGTGCTGGCACACGTGGCCGTGCCTCTGCACCCACACCTGAAGCACTCTCACTAAACCAGCATAAGTGGACCTTGGACGCTTTAGGCCAGGTTTTGGGGCGCATCGCTGGCGCAGTGCGGCCGCTTTCACCACACTGCAAAGCCCCCCGGGCGGACGTGCTGGAGCAGCCGCTGCTGGAGCAGGGCGGGGGGCACGGGGTGGTTCCGGGATCCTTCCCAGCCCGGCCGCTCCGGTACTCGCGGTCCGGCGCCGTCCCCCGCGCTGCCCGGCCCGGCCCGGGCGGGAGGTGCCGAGGCACTGCCCCCGTGGGCCAGGGCTTGCTGCCACCTCGTGGCCACGGGAGACGGAGCCGCGGCCACCGGGGCCGCGTCCCAGCCGCTGCCGCGATTTGGAGGCTCGGGGAGCTGCCCGACAGGCAGTCCTCTCATCTCGGAGGCAGGACAAGGACCCCAGGGCTTGCAAAACTGCAGCATTGGGTGCAGAACTGATGCAAGGGGCTCATTTTCAGTGCAGGATGTAGAGACATCTTTTTTTCTTGGTCACCTGGGATCCTGTGCCTTTTCCTCCCTATCCTCCAGCCTCGGTATTGCAGAGGTCTGGGGGTGGTGGTATGGGGACAGAGGAAGCTCCCATGGGACAGCAGTGGAGTCATAGATGAGACTCGAGGTACTGTCGAGGAGAAATACTGTTCTAGAGACTTCGTGGGGCTTGTTTCTACCCAGAAATGCTACCAAAAGGTGCTTAGGAAATGTCCCCCCACCTTAAAGGCTCAGTAGACAGGTGAAGAGCCATCTCTGGCAAAAGAGTGGGTGCAATCCCACCTCTGCCTTGCTCCACTCCCCACAGCTGGCAAACCTTACAGTATTAATGAATTTAGACCATGCCACAATTCCATGGACAGAAAAGCCACCTGTCCTCCCCACTGACAAGGGATGACTTGCTTGAACCCACAGACACACCAGTGAAAGAGAAGGGATTGGCTCTTGGGGGTGGTTTCAGGAACACCAACTGTTTTGTAATTATTACTGTGGAGCTCAGATGCTCAGGTGGAGCTGGGAGGAACAGAGGAACACGCACCAGCCACAGGGATGGACCAGATCCAAGTTTGTTTGGCCACATTCAATTTTTTTCTTAGAGTATCACTGTTGTGAAGAGAGAAGTCCAACGCCAGGCTGGAAAGTGAATGTTGGAGAGCCCAGAAGTCCCTCGCACTGCCTTGATGGTTAAGAGAACAAATTTTTGTCTCTGTTTCCTCTGCAGCCAGACCTGCTGCAAGCAGAAAAATGGACACCCAAGAGAGAGGTACTGGCAAAAATCACAGATTTCTTTTTCATCTGAAGTAAGTTTGGGAATTAAATTTCCCAGCAAGGAAGAGACAGAGATGTTACAAAATCCAGTCCTTCCTCAAGAAACAACCCAAACCATCTTGTGTGCTTACACAGCAAAACATCTCAGAGGAACAAACAGATATTTTGATCAAATACTTTTTTCTTTTTAATGAGCTTCTTCACCCACAACACAATTTTTAAAAAGCCCTGAGAGCAGCCAAGGGTCCCGTGGCTGGGAGCAGTGATGACAGCAGCCCCAGCTCTGCTGTGAGCCTGGGTTGTATAAAGCATGACATGACGTAAGTAATACACACTGCTGTGGTCAGGGGGAGGCTGGCACTCTGAAAAAGCCAGGAATATTATATAACAACTTACATAATTACCTCTTGCATAATGCCAGGGAAAAAGCCCTCTGTAACGCAGCTGTGGTTTCTATGGCATTTTGCTGAAACATGGCCGCTTCTAAGAGGTTCATTTGAGCTTTTTTTCAGGAGCTTGCAGCTCAGCTCGTGCAGACAGACAGGTGAGACCCCTGCACTCACAGCAACTTTAGCTGCAGAGGTGAGGGATACAGTAATGGGATCTTATAGCAGGGCAAGAGCACTGGCTTTTCTGCAGCCTTGCTGTTGACTTCAGTACTCTGAGAACCAGAAGACCGTCACATAAGAGCACCATCCGAAACTGAGTGTTGTGTAGCCTCTGCTGCCTTTAGGAAGTGAGGTGGAGTCTAACTGATGATGACAGTGGCCAAATTCCTTCCAGGCTCACTCCTCTCTTCCCCTGGTTCTTAGACACTATTCTTAGCAATGCCTCCAGGCAGGCCTCCTGCACACTGATGGATTTCAGCAGCTGAGAGGTGACCCGACCCGCTTGCTTAAAAGGAAAAGAAAGGACTAGTAGCAGATTTCAGCATCAGGACAAGACTTGGGATGTGAGTTTGCAGAGCTGTGCTGTGTAGTTACCAGTATCTTGGCATGGATTGTCTCAGGGATCATGCCCTGTGCCATAAAGTCAGAGGTAGCTTTACCTTCGCTTCGGTGCTCACGGGATCCAGCCTTTGGTGACTATCAGACATAACACAAGCATGACCTACAGCTCCTGTGCAGTTATTGAGGCATCTCACAATGTGTGTGACATGCACAGCACCTGGACAAAATGTTTATCTCAGCTAAACAAGACACTTACTGCAGACCAGGGTTTGCATCCAGTGGGAGAATGTGCAGGAAAGCAGCAGGGCAATCCAGGACAAGAATATTTAGGCGACAATGCAGAAACTGAGGCTGTCTCTGGGGCTGCAGCAGCTCTCTCTGGGGATGCAAATCTTCTCTAAAGGACTGGGAATGCAGAGCACAAAAGGACTGAGGATTTTGTGGAAAACTGTGAGTGCAGTAAAAGAAAGGAAGAGTATGATTAGAGAACAACAAGCAGATTTTAAAGCCTCGTCCACCCAGGAGCCAAAGGAGAAAATTGTTAGAGGTAAGAACACGGGTTATACCAGTGTGACCTTGGAGATCTCTAGGAGTCAGTGGGAAATGTGGCATGCAGCAGTCCTTTCAGGTAGATTTGACTTCGTAACACCACACTGGCACTCAAGGATTTGTGTACTGCTCACTGAAACATTAAAGCAAGAGAGGAATTCCTCCCTTGTCCCTCATCATCAATAAAATATTGTAACTAGAGCCTGCCGAAGGACAACTGTAAAAGGCAGGGCCATAAAAACACATATGGGCAAAAAAGGTCAAGCAATCAGCCTGCATTCAGAATTGGGTGTCTGCCTGCCACCCTGAGCTCTGCAGCTCAGAGCTACCCACAGGAAGCTGCAACAGAGAAGTTTACAGCCCAGATGAGGCTGGGATTTAATGATAAGGTTAGATGAAATCCAGGCAGCTGGAAGGGGTGGCTGTTCCCACTCCATGCCTTATGCCAGAGAATGTCCTCGTTCTCCTCTTCCCAGTGCCTTGGGCATATGGGTGGTGCCCCACAAGGTTCCCTGCCATATTAGATGTGGGGTGCACTCTGGGCATGGCTGGGTGCTGCTGGAGAGGTGCTCAGGTGCTTGCAAAGGCAGCAGCAACTGCAGCAAGGCCAAGACCAGAGCGAGAGCAGCTTCAGCAGTGTCAGAGCCGAGCCACTGTGCAAACAAGTGCCCTGTGTGCAGCCCTCCCTTCCTTGGGACGCACCAACAGCCATGCCCAGAGTCTGCAGGTAGCCAGCAGTGCCTGGCTGTTGGTTAAACTCTCTCAACAATGAATAATTCCTCCTGTCTGAGCTGCTCCTTGAGGAAGAAGAGGCACTGGGCCTCAGCACACTGCATAGCTTAGCTGTGGACCCTCAGACTCCCAAAAGAAGAGTGAGAGAGCCCACCACTGCATGGTAAAATTGGGTGATACAACCACAAATTTCCTTCTCAGCCCAGTGGGCAGGCAATGGCCCTCAAGCTACCAGCACTTAATCTGAGGCTGTGCATGTTTTTAAATTAGATTTGAAGGCAATAACAGCAGATCCTCCTCCACCCCATGATGCCTGAGCAATTTTTTAGGAGGGCTTCAAATGAGCTGGATTAAGGAACTGGTCTGAGTTTGAAGTAACTGTGTTTATCTTTTGGAGAGGGTATTTTGAAGCCAGATAAGTTCTGTGGTCTGGTTTGTCACACAGCTGGACCGACACATGCTGGCAGGTGGGGACGGGGAGGCAGAGCTACTTATGCAGGCATCCTTTGTGGAAGAAACACCCATGGAGCCATCATCCAAAACCCCAGGCAGCACTGTTTCACTAGTGGAACAGCACATCAGCACATGCAGATTAGGGTTTCCCTTTGCCTGAGTTTCATGGGATGAAAAGAGAGAAAACAGACATGTTTTCATTCCCTTTGCTGGCAAAACAGTCTCTCATCCACAGAGCACGGAGATTCTGCAAGATAAGAGCCCATGGGGAAGCCAAGATCCAGCCCTCATTTTTATTGATGTTTACACTTGCCTTTTAATGAGCTCCAGCAGGTTGTCGCTTCCAGCTGCAGTTGGCCCTTTTCAAAGTTCAAGGTCTCATTTTGCATTATTGTTCCAATGCCAAGTGAACCCTTAGGGAGGAGAGGAACAACCAGGACTTCTTCTCTTCTGAGAAGCAGCACCAGTTTAAGCAGCCCCTAATCCAGTAGTGCTTTCTGTGCTCTGCTGGTCTTACCAGGAACTCCTGCAGGAAAACTGATCCCTCTGAAAAAAAAAGTACTTGGCAAGAAAAGCTCAGTTTTCTTCAAGAAGATCAGCAACGGGCAGCAGTGAGCACCCTAAACACAGCGCCTGTGGCCTGGCTGCCTGAGCAGAACATTGACTCAGCTGAGGTGGGGTCCTGGTCCACTGGTTCCTTAGGTAGTGGTACAAGTTTAACACAGCATCCCTGCCAAATGCTCAGCCTGGCCAGCCCTCCCAGCTCTTTGGCATCTGGGGTTGCATATACACATGTCCCAGGCTGGGCACCTTTGGAAAGTTCACCCGTAAGTATCTTACATACACAGGATGCATTGAAAACTCATGCCAGCTCATCTGGCCTCTTCCCCCAACAACTCTGGTGGCAGATGCCCAGGGTAAGTGTAAGAAGCAGGAACAGCTCTATTCCATCACAGCAACTTGAGGCTAAAGGACTTCCCAAGGTTATATTTGAATGCTTGTGTTTAGCAGCCATAAGCAGAATTCTTCATGGGTTCATAATTTTTGTTAATCCTCTTATACATGCTCCCCAAAATATACTTCAGACATGGCTGCAGCCTTACTAGGTCAAACTGTTTAAAACAACCTGCTGACTTGGTGACTTTGCAGAAGATCAGCCAATGCACAAAGACAAAAATCCAATAATCACTTTCTAACCATTCACAAACAGCTTTAAGGCTGTTAAGACTCATTCTAAAAAAAATCCAAACCAACAATAAAAATGAAGCTCCATTACCCTCAAAGATCTCTGCACATGCAGGGCTCCCATCTCTGAGTCCTTTTTAATTGCGAGTTCCTCAAACACTATGGTTTTATTTTTTGATCTTCCTCCTCCTGCTAAGTGCTCCAGTGTTGGTGGCACAGCTGGTCAGATCCAGCTGGTCTGTGGCAGCATCTGTCTGGAAATTGCTTATCTTAGCCTGCGGTCCTTTTATTTCCTTCCCCGTCAGCTGCAGCAGAGATTTCGCTCTACGTGGTGACTCTGCTCTAAATGAATCCATGCTCCTTCTCTGTGTTTCAGTGCTAATTTCATGACTTGTCTATGAGTTTACAGCAAAGGCCAAATTACACTGGATTTATTATCCTCCTGATCGAAAGGCCAGTGTTTATCTGCTGCTCTTAGACATACAGCTCATGAAGCTGAGAGAGGTATGGTGGCCCTCACAGGAAGACATACGGGACCTCACCTATTTATTGGGGTAGAGAGAGTCCAAATCATAAATGAAAAACAGACAAGGACACACTGGGACCACAGATCAAAAAGTCAGGAAAAGGAATGGGACTGCAGATGGACCAGACAAAGGTGGCAAAAAACTTGTAATCCAAATGTCTCAGCCATGAGCACAGTCTGGGCTGAGATTAAATCTTTGGGGCAGGGGAGGAGTTCAGGTGGAAATTCAGGTGGGAACATGGGTCAGTTTTGACTTGTTTGTTTTTTTAAACAAACTAAAAAGACCAACTTGAGCAAAGTGAGAGGGAAGCAGGAAAGTGTAATCCTGGCCACTGACCTGCAAGGAGTGAGTATGGGAAGTCGTTGATTCCATATCTGCTGCTCGCTTTTCATGATTCCTGCTTTCAGGTGTATCATTTTACAGACATGTGCCTCTCACCTGCTGAGTGTTAAGCATGATGCCAGGGCACTCCAGGTACTGACTCTGCAGCTCAGGCCACCCTCTTGGCCTATTTTACATGGATATTTAATACAGGAGCTATGAACCATCTCATTAGGATGAAGCTAACAGAGGTTCAGGGCTGCTGGCAGGACCAGCAGTTACCAGACTCTACACAAAGCAGAGGGAAATGCCCACAAGAGGGAGAGTTGGTGCCAGTCTCCACAGTGATTCTGTGCAAACGGCACTTCCCTGCCTGGCAACTCTAAGAGCCATTCCCCTTGCTCCACTTCTCCCAATAGAAACGTTTCCTTCTCCTGGAGATTCCCTTTTCCATGCTATTTTCCCTCCTTCTCTTTCTCCAGAAGACTGGTATTTCATCTTCTTTTTGTGGGCTAAGCCCAAAGGCCCCACCACCATGTGGGTGCCAGATGTGGTGCCATTGGAAAGGCACCATGACTGGGATGATTTCTCTGCTCTCGTTGCTGCTCTGCTCCCCTTTCCTCACACTCACACTGTATTGTGCTGGTAGGGCACCCCTGCACCAGCCTCAGCCCCCCTCTTGCCCAGCTCATCACTCCAAGATGGTACCCCACACCGGTTACTCTGGGGAGCCCTGCTGCCCTCCATGGGCACACATGGAAAACCCTGCTGGGCTGTGATCAGCCTCAACACCCCAGGCTTAAATCAGACTCCACTGGGGCAGGGATTTTCAATTCGTTTTCCAAAAACAGTTGATGGCTACTGGCAACAGGATCCTAGAAGTCTCTGAGCTTCTGCAGGGCAAAGCTTCATGTGAGGAAGTACTGGAAAACACTGATGATGAGGGAATAGCCACTCTGCAGCTCTAACAGCTGGAAGTGCTCCATGGTGCTGGTGCAGCATGAGCACCAGTAGGACTTTTCTTGTAGGATCTTCCCACCAGCTCCGCAAACAGCATCCCTATGCTCCCAGGTCCAAAAACTTTCAAGAAACATTTTGATGGTGTTGGTTAGTGATTTAGCAGGACCTGTAACGCAGCTCATAGCATTCTTGGGGCAGTTTCTTAACCTGAAACCTCAGAGAAATGCCTTCAGAGGATATCCACATGAACCACATCACTGAAATCACCACAAGAACCCCAAGTGTGGCACATCTTGGCCACCTTCTAGCCACCATTAGCCTCCAGCTGCCAGAACAAAGCAGGGTAACTAGTTCCCTCTGCAGAGAGGGATTTTCTGCCTGAGGGAAAAAGTTGTGGACGCTTCCTCTGAAGCACATTCTGCCTGCTGGTATTAACATATCAGGCATTGCACACAAAGCCGCCCTGGAAAGTAGCATTGACATGAAAGCACAGGAGCCCCTAAGCCTGATCAGTGGCCAAGGAGCTCACCACGGGGGTGAGCATGGTCCGTATCCCAGCTGGGGGCACTGGGCAGAGAGGCCAAGGAGATTTATCAGCACACCCACAGGATCTGCCTTGCAGGACATCCACACTGCTGTGCAAGATGGTGCACATTGATGGGGAGGAGGGAAATGCAAAAAGGGAAGAGAGATGCCACAGAGATGATCAGAGGGATGGAACACCTCTCCTATAAGGAAAGGCTGAGAACAGGTTTTGGTCAGCCTGGAATAGAGAAAGCCTAGGGTTACCTAATTGTATCCCTCCAGTACCTGAAGGGACTCTACGTGAAAGACAGAGAGAAGCTTTTTTCAAGGGCCTGTAGTGACATGGGGGTAATAGATTCAAACTGAAAGAGTAGGTTTAGATTAGATTTTAGGAAAAACTTCCTTACTCTGAGGGAGTGAGGCACTGGAACAGGTTGCCCAGAGAAGCTGTGGATGCCCCATCCCTGGAAGTGTTTAAAGGCCAGGTTGGATGAAGCTCTGAGTAACCTGGTCTAGTGGAAGCTGTCTCTGCCCATGGCAGAGGAGATGGAACTAGATGATCTTTAAGGTCCATTCTAACCCAAATCATGATTTTGTCATTCTAATCCAGCTTTATTGTAAATTGAAAATTTAATCACTCACTTCCAAATTATAATTCTAGGACTGGGATCACAAGCTCCTGCACCCAGTTGACTTTTAGAGCAGCTTATGACAATCCAGCATGTGGAGAAATGCACAGTGTGAAGAGTCAGCACCTAATCCCAGCTCCAGTGGTGGATCGGAGCACCTCATTCAGCATTCCCTGCTTGGATACCTGAGCAGATCCAATAAGACAGCAGTGTGGGCAGTGGCTTAGAAAATACGACTGACTACTGCAAGGCAGCATGTTTTTACTTGGCTTTGGGCATGCTGACAGGAGATAACATAGCCAAAAGGCATCAGAGGTGAGAAGGAGAAGCAGAAAGAGAAGGGCCACCCCTTGGCACAGGTGAAGCAGTGAGGTTATTTACAAAACAGCCAGTGGAAATGTGTCTTATTTACACAGGATGAGAAGAATGAAAGCAAAGTTATCTTATGTTGAGTGAGATCATTTAGTAGTACACAATTACTTCACCCAGATTTAGCTAGAAGTAATTAAAAGTAAGGTTGTGCTCTGAGGCAGAGTTCCCCTGCCCCTGAATTCAGGTCCAGTGGGAAGCTCTCACTTGCAGCCACTCACAAAATCAAATCTCTAGAGTTCAGACATTTCCCCTAGCAGCTTAACTGTTGTGCCCTTTGAAGTTGTATTTTAGGTTTTCATTTCAATCTTTATCCTCCTTTCCTACCTTTAATTTCTCTCTAGTTTGAAATCCAGAGGCAGCTTCCATCTGCAAAGCTGAGCGCCCTGGTGAAGGGGGACAGGATCTCATGCTCCCCAACTGGGTAGTCTCAGGCAGCCAGGAGGCAGCCATGTCACTGGCCAGTGTCTTCCTGCCCTCATGCAGGAGTTTAGAAGTATCCTATGGATTAGAAGGAGATCTGCCTTGGGAGTGGAGGTGGGGAATGTTGTGATTTCATCTGAAAGCGAAATCAAACCATGCAGACCCGTGATGCAACACAATGCCAGGGTGTCAGGAGGCTTTTGGCTTGCCAAGAACCTAAAAGAAATATTTTCAGCCTGAGCGTCTTTCTTTTTTCTTCCCTCTGAACTCGCAGGTGAACCAGAAGCCACAGGTCTGGCCATCTTAGGAGTAAATTTACAACAGCAGCAAATGCTTTTCAAGTGCCCCAGTGAAGTATGAAACTTGCTCCTTTGTCTTTTCCCACGTGTGACTGCATGAGCCCTCTGTCTCTGCAAGAACATGACTTATAGTACTCTGGCAGGAAAACATGAAACCACATTTGCCCCAGTTCCCCATCATTTTTCATCCCTGCACAGCACACACAGAGTGTGCCTTTGACAGGGGGGCTGTGCCAGAGATGCCGCCAGACTGCCACACCACAACTGCATTGCACCCTCACTGGGGGGACCCAGACAGCATCCTGGGGCCAGGGCAGTGATGTCTCCAGGGACAAGAGCCCAGCTGGGGACACCGTTAAGTGGGGACAGGATGGGCTGAAGACTTTTCCCCCACCTCCACGCACACAGCTGCGACATCCCCAGCATGTCCTGGCACAGAAATCAACAGAGCAGATTTTCACAGTCATGAACACAGGGGAAAAGAGAAACAGAGAGACATTTTGTGAAGGCTAAACACCCACACCAGCTTTGCAGAAGTGTTTTGCTTTCCACCTGCATATTCCCATCCATTTAAGCAACTTAATACTGACTTTTCATTCATACTTTTTTTTAAAAAAAGCATTTGAAACAAAGCTATCTAATTACAGAGTAAATATTTAGCTTGAAATGAGCAGACAGATAATCAAAGCCATTTTCTGACATGACAGATGATCTGAAAGCCGCTGTGCTGCAGGCATTGTGTGCCAATCAAACCCAATTTAAAAATACAAAGCGTAGAAGCAAAAATAGACATGACCCTAAGCACAAACATCCCCACACAGGCAAATGTCTCCTGTAAAATGCCACGGGTGACTTCACGGCAGCCGAACCTGGCAACACTGCAATAGCATTGCCCACCCCTGAGGGTGCTGCTGTGGTAAACCCCTGCGAACACCACTGAAACAACACACACACACATTGCCCTGCCAGGGCTTGTCCAGCTGCTCCAGTTTCAGGACCTCAGCATGGGCCCATACATTTCCCGAAGACCTAAGGGAAATTCCTGTCTCTTTATGCATGTGACCTAACTTCTAGCTCTTGGCATGCTGGGTGAAACCTGAGTGACTCTTGTTACCTTTGCCACACCTAAATTCTTGTGACATTGAGATGACAGGTGGGAGCCAGGTAACCTTTTCACCCTTAAATGCTGAGGAGCTCACATCCAAGCATTCACACCCCAGAGTTGCTGATGAGCAGAAAGACACAGGAGGAGCTGCACCCCTCTATCAGCTCCAGCTCCAGGCACACAGAGCACACAAGGAGATCAACTTTTTCCCAAAACTTTGGCTCAAACGCTGCTGCTCCTGAAGCAGCCCTGAGCTTGCAGCAGAAGTGGATGGAGACCTGACTCCAAATTTGTTGAGCAGGATGGGGATCTAGAGCCACACACAACCCACACAATGGAAAAACCACCTCTGAATGGCCAGAATTTGTGCTGGGTCCTTAGAGGAGTGAAGGGATATGACCAGATGTGGGTATGGCTCCACATGGGAAATGCAGCTACAGGCAGGACCTGAGGCAGCCTAGAGATGAGAGGTATGAGAGACCTCACTACCCACACCTCACATGTGGGAAACCAGCACAGCATTTTATGGGATTGGATGCAGAAGGAAAATTCTCAAGGCAGTAACTCTGGGACAGGAAAACATAAGTGAGGAAATCACACAGTATCACTGAGTCACTGTGCCCACATCCTGGGAAATGCATTAGCTAAGGAAGGCAGGGTCTCCACCAGGTCATCCTGGTGTCTAATGAGACACATATTTTGACATCAGGAACACAAACAGCTGCAGCAATGGCAATGAAAACATGGACATCAGCGGCTGCTGGCAGAATTGTTCTCTAGAGCACAAATACTAATGAATACAACTTCAGGTGTGAGGTACTAGTCTGGTTCTTCAAACTGAGGGCTGGGCAGAAGGCACCAAGTGGTCTTGTGGGCAGAAGGAGGTGGTGCCCCTGCCTCAAGGACACAGCCTGTGCCCCATCAGTCCTTCTAACACCAGCCTCTTCTTCTCAGCTGTCACTAAGGCAAACAGCCATCCCTCCTATCCTGTGCCTGAGGTTTGAGATTAAACTTCACAGAGCCCCTTCCTCCTGTTCCCCCCAGGACACCCCAGTGCCAGGATGTCTCCCCAGGGCTACCCCACCACCCCTGCCAGGCTGTGTGGTCCCTTCACCTTTTGGTCAACCCTTTGACCCAATTTTTAGCATTAGGACCATGCTAACAATCCTTTGGTTCTCCAGATTTCCCACCCAGGGGCTTGGGGTTTTTTGTATGAAGCAGCTGTAAAATCAGACCACCAGTGGGCCAGGTCTGATATTGGGTCCTGGGTTTGCTGCTTTTCACAGGTCAGTGACACCTGCAAGGTGAAAGAGAATAAGCCAGTCCTGTTCCTGGTGTGGCCACAGACCCGCAGCACTGCAGCACAGCTCTGGCTCTGGACATGGTCTTCCTGCACATGAAGAGCCAGGAGATAGATGAGATACCACAGACCCAGGTGCCTTGCTGTGGCTTTGGGAGGCAAAGGCTGGTAACTCCAAGCTCTGGGACCTCTCCAGGCTGTTTGCAGAAACACTACTGAAAGAAAGGAGGTGTTAAAAAATAAATTGTAAAACAAAGTGGAATAATAACTGTCTTGGGTACAGAAATCTTAGAAACATCATGGCCTTGACTGCCCTGGTGGGTAAGAGAGCTCTGGGTATTCATGGCCCTGCTGAGTCCTGCAGAGTCCAGAGAGGCTGCCTAGACCTGGTATTATTGGTCCTTTTTCTCTTTTTAATTTTATCCACATGACCAGACTACTAAAGTACCATTCAAAATGTACCTTGCTGCTTTTTCTGCCTTGCATCATCCTGTATGCTCAAGCCCTGTTGTTCCCGTGGGTCATTTCTTTGGGCACATTCATGGTGCATGGTTTCTCTGACTTAGATGATGAGATGGCAGCTTTAAAAGCATTTGTATTTTCTCCAATGCCTGGAGTGAAACTGAGGCCAGAAACATTTCTGAACATGAAACCTGCCTCTGAGCATGTTAGGATTTTGTTCCATGAGGACTGCTTGGCTGCCAGAGAGCGGAAGCGAAGATTTGGAAAAAGATAACTCCTGCTCTGCAGCACACCCTGAGCAGCCACCTACCACCAAGCCAATCAGTCAGGGCAGCATAGCAGGGCTCCAAGCTTGGGACTTGATTATCTGCAAAGCAGAAAAGAGGAGATTCATCCACTGCCTCTTCTCTCCTCCTGGCAACTCTCATTGTATGAGCACAGATGCTCAGACTCAGTGCTGGTAACTGTTCTAGAAACATGTGGCCTCAGGAGACCAACGTAGCTGCAGTGGCAGGGAGGCAGTGACGTGGATACACGTGGTGAGCAAAATCTCCAGGGTCACATCAGAGATGTACTGTACCCAGACCCAGCTCTTTTTCAGGACATGCTTCCTGCACACACAGGATTGCTGAGATCTCAGCCTTGGCAGTGCCCATAGGGATGCTCCTGTTCCTCTAGAGCCTCTCAGCTGTGAGGATCCCCTGCAAGGGGACAGGAAGTCATAAAAAGGCACAGGATTTTTAATATTTCACATTTTCCCAAAGGAAACCAGAGTTTAAATCCTCCATGCATCTGTGCAAGTAGAGCTGGACACTGCTACCTCACAGGGACAAAGTGGTTCCTGGCACTGCACCATGGCCACACAGTACATGTCCCTGGTGCCATCAGTCACCAGCAGGGAGAGGGATGCTCAGCCAAGGTGTTTCTCACAGGACCCCTTTGTTTTTGTCAAGGTGTTTCATTTCTAGTGGAAGCCTTGGGGAAAGGCAGCTTCCAGGACTTGCAAGCAGGATGAGAGCATGCCAGAGACAGGCAATACTCCAGAGTTTTCTAAATGTAGGTTTATTGCCCACCTGGTAGGGAAGAGGATTCGTTTCCTTTCCCTGATACAAGAAGTTGGAGGAAGCTTGCAATGTCCCCCTTGCCACAGCACAAACCCTTCAAAAGCTTTTTCTCCTTCAAAATGAGAAACAATTAAACACACAGGTAAAGAAAAATGGTGAACAAAGCTCCCTGTGTGGTGAGCAGTAGCAACTCACTGCCATTGAGAAGAAATCTCCCCAGTTTCCCTTCCAGTGCCAAGTCACTTCTGGCCTGCAAATCACAGCAGGTTTTGTGCAAGTGCTGGGATGTCTCACCTTAGACACCTCTTAGGGTGCTGGCACAGCTCTAAGCACCCCATGCCATTGCTGGCAGCCACCACTCCCACAATTTGAGCAGCTCTGGCCAGGCACAAATGTGTTCAGCCCCTGGAGGGAAATTTGGCTTTGGCTTCACTTTTTGAGGGCACTATTCCTCAGTGGAACACAACATACTTGAGAGCCCGAAGGCTCCGCAATCAGCCAGAGGTAAATCAGGTCTAGCATCCCATCCCTGGGGCAATTTATGACCCTCCTTGCTACTAGGGATGTCTTATAGCTGCCTCCTGAACGCTGTTCCTCAAGTGGACAAGCAGAGCAAGTTCCCTTAGCTCTGCATGTGGAATTTTTGCCCAGTTTTGGTGTGAGGCCACTGGCTGATGGTGAGGAGGCCTTTCATGGTGCCCCACAGTTCATGGATAATGCCGGGGACCGGTGACTTGCTGGCACAGACCCCGGTACTTACTCATGCTGCTGTTGACAGGTCCCAAATCCATAGTGCAAGAGGTATTTGATGTAATTAATGAGCCTGTGGGAATGGCGCGTTTCCCTCAAGCCTGTGGTAACTCTGGGCATTTGGTCTTTTCAAGTCAAAGCTTTCTGAGAACCCAGGCTCTCTCTTTCTGAGAGCCACGCAGAAAAGAGATTTTGCACAGCCGCTCAGTGACCCGAATTGCTGAGCCGGGCTCTGCCTGGCCTCCCCGCCAGAGCTAATGACCCTCTCAGCTACAGCAGGACCTGGATCTCAACCAGGGATGAGTCGGCTTCACCACAGCTGTCATCTCCCATGCTTCAAGGCTGTCTCACCCAATCTGACCCTGTGAAGTGTGTCAGACTCACCTCTCCAGACCTCTGGATGCACTGGCTCTCAGCTCAGCGCTGGTCACGTCACAGTGTTTGTGGGGAGCAAGGGGGTCATTTCTGTTCCTGTACCACAAACCCCACTGCAGGTCCCCAAAGAAATAAGAGTGTTATCCCTGTGTCACAGCTCTGCAGCCAGCTCAGCCCTCCCCCTCAAGGCCACTGTGCAAGTTCAGCACACACCAGCTTTTCCCCAACTCTTTTTCATTTTCTCCCCAAACTTTTCCATCAGCCCCCCCACAACACTGGCGTGAAGCTTCCTACCACCTGTGCAAAGCTCTGCATGGATGGCACAGATTCTCCCTTTTCCTTTCTCACCTTCAAGCCCTGCAGCCGAGTGGGACAGCAGAGCAGGCAGCTCACCCACATTCGCACTGGGATGAGCCGAAATCCCTCCCCAGCCCCTTGTGCCGTGGGCACAGGCATCTGGAGCTGCCCTGCACTGGGGGAGAGCGCGGGGACAGCCGGTGGCACTGCACCCACGTGAGCCGCGCTCGGCCAGGAGCAGGAGCTATTTCTGGAGAGCTGCTTCTCGCGGAGGAGAAGCGGCACAACTCAGAAGCACTGACCGAAAAAGAAAAGCCCTGGTGTTTCGAACGGCAAGCGAGGTTTCCCAGCCTCCCGCCGGGAAGGACAGGCGACATCCTTGCAAAAATAAGAGAGGACTGCAGCGCTCTGTGGCAGCAGGGCTCCAGAGAAGCTCAAAGGCTACTCAGTAAGACCGTAAACACGCCAGATCCGCTGTTGTTGCAGAGCTCCGTGAAATCGGTGATGTCTGAGCGGAGTTCAGCTGGAGAGCGCTGGTGCTATAAAAAACAAAGTGACTTTGGGCTTTGACGCTTCCTCCTGACACACAAAAAGGTGATTTGTGATTCAAAAGACAAGGAATTTATCATCAAAAGGAGCTGGGACAGAGCTCAGTGTTTACACGTGGAAGAACAAGACAGGCACCAAGAGCAGATATATTTATACTCATCCATTAATAAAAGAAGCCAAGTCAACCATACCTTTGTGCTAAAGTTAGTGCACAGCACTCTGCATGTCCTTAAAAAGGCAAGAAAGTTTCCACAAACTGGGGCAGCTGCTGCCAGTGCCGGCTCTGTGCATCTCCTCCTTGGCGCACACAGGGACCACGGCATCAGTGCGCTGCAGCAGGAAAGGGGCCAAACGCAGCGAGGCTTCTCCAAGTGGGAAGGCTGACTCCTAGAGTCTGGTCATGGGCTAGTGGCCACTGCACCTCAGAAGCCAAACAGTCCATGCTCCACATTCATAGACCTGCAGGAGACACCTGCCTCTTGCCAGAAACAAAAATCCTCCAGTTTCAGGTCCAGTATTCCCACTGCTTCCCTGGTTATGGGGCTTGCACAAGCCGTGGGTGACATGGGGGAATGCTGGGCTTGGCACACTTGGGCTGGCCCTGTGAGCAAAGACTTGGTTTTGTGGGGCTGCCTCCACCAGCAAACAAAGGGAAGAGGAGCAGCACCCAAGGGTTCTAGGTTTGGGCCAAGGTGAACAGAGAGCAACCAGGAGAGAGGATGATTCATCTCCAGTGAGGTCAGCAACAGGACTGGGTGGTGTAAGCCATTGGAAGCTCCTGGATTAGTATTTGGCACTTAGAAATGCTTTAGCAATCACTAATTGCAGCAAGTTCCTTAACCCAACAGCTACGGCTGGAGTTGCCTGGCTTCACCTTGCCATGTGCTGGGGAATGTTACACCAACTGGCAGGAAAGACACGGAAAAGTCAGACCTCTGTTCCTTGCAAGGTGCTTCTAGAAAGCAATCAATTATCCTCCCTGACAAGTAACAAATGAGCTCTCATGATTGTTTTTCTGTTTCCCCTCTCTTCCCCCACCCAGTTCCAGCCCTTAAACCATGCTGGAAGCAGCAGGAGCCAGCACTGGACACGCTCTGCCAGAAATTATCACATTTCAGGCAAAGTGAGAGCAAACACAAAAAATACATCTTGTCTAAATAAAAGTTAAGCACATTGCAGTTTTTTCTCCTCCACACCCCAGTGGAAGAGCCGCAAGCAACAACCAACAGTGGCTGCAGGGGGAAGGAAACAGCTGCAGGCACACAGCAGAGCGGAGGTCACCTCTCACCTCCCAGGACATGTTGAAGTTGTTGGCACTGCAAAATGCATTTCCCCTCTGAGCTCACACTGAAGATGCTGCAGTTACATGAACCTGACCAACCTTTGAGCAAGACATAGCACTAGATGGCCTCCACAGATCTCTTCCAACCCTAATTATTCCACAACTTTGCAATTTTCTGTATAGAGACAGAAAGATGGCATGCAAATAACTCTTCCTCCCACACCAACTGCTAAGCTAAGCTCTCCTATCAAAAGGATGCTCAGGCTGCCATCTCTGAGCCAGTACAGTCAAGAGAAGTCCAGCAGCAAAATCCTGACAAGAAGTCAGCTTTGCCACTGGCACAGGGATCAGGACTTCTGACCGAGATTTTGGGTCAAATCTCCTGATGCAGCTTGTCAGTGCCAGCCTAAGATGCAGCCTTAGCAGTCATACTAACCTCACCCTTGAGCTCTTCTGCAAATTCAGTTCAGTGTGATTCAAATGCTTTCCAGCAAACGTTACCATTTATTGACTCCATCCCACCCTGCAGCAGCCAGGCACAGCTGTGTGGCACTGAGATTCTTGCTCAGCAGCCACACTGGTGGACCCTGAGCTGACACCAAGGCCCATGGCACCCCGTGGCACACAGCCCACGCCCAGGTTATTGCCAAACCCTCTCCCCAAGGTGCTTCCCAATGGTGGCCCTGTCACTTTCAGGTGATGCTATCTACACACACAGAAACAAGCACCACGGCTCACGATCAGCTGTGACTAGTGTCATTTGTCTACTACTTATTACAACTATTTACAGCTTATAGAAAGGGGGAATGTATTAAATCAACTGTGCTTGCTTCCTCAGCCAGCTTGCAGTGCATTCCAAGAACCTCTGCTTCCTTTGGTGAGCTCTACTTTAGATAAAGCCCATTAAGCAATGCTGAATATTACAACACTTTTACTAATTAGTGAAGTCCAGGATCAGCCATTTTACAGCTTTGCCTTGAAACGAAGTTAGTAAGACCTAGGAAGACCTGGAAGACCTAGAGCTCCTTTGCTGTGCCTCTGGAGCCTGCCCCTGCAGTACCTTTCTCCCAGCACAGCAGAGCTTCCTTTCAAGTTCCACTTTCAAGTTTCTTTTCCCAGTTCCACTGATGCAGAATCCCTTAACCAGCTTTTCTTCAACAATTATTCAGCCCTGATTTCCAGGCATCTAATTTTAGCAGTCACTGTTGAACATCCTCTTGAGTTATTGTTAGAATGAAATGAGGATCATCTGACAGGAACATATCCTTGGTAAATACTGGGAAGGAATGCTTAAGGAGCTCGAACACCTTCCTGCATCATAATCAACAACCCTACTGCCCAGGGACACACCTTATCCCACCCTTCTTGTTCCTGCTACCTTGCATTTCAAAAGCAATTAAAGCACCAGCCTCAACTGTACTAGGCATATTCGGCTGTATCATTTTGCTCAGTTATTGTTTCAATAATCACTTCCAATTAGCCACAGGGATTTATTATTTGCTATTTTTAGGATCATTTCAGTTTAAAAGGCATTTGATTACACAGATCTGTATTTGCATGACATCTTTCACTGGAGGATTTGTAAGTACTACACAGAATGTGAATTAATTTCTGCTTGTCTGCAGCAACACTCCTTTTATAGGCAGGACAACAGGGGCAGTGATTAAAAGACGTGTCCAAACTCCCAGAGGAAATTTACACTGACACAGGAACTCCAGCTTCCAGTTGTGTGTGTTAACTATTAAACCCGTGCTAACACAGACAGAGGGAGTGAGGCTGGCTACACAGGCACCAAAGGAGATGCTGACACCATAATTTGAAATGGTTGTCTCTCCTTTCACACTAACGGGTTCAAACACCAACTAGGCTTGGAGAGAAAAAAAAATAAAAAGGCTTCTTACTAAATACCAAACAATTGGCCCTTTTCTGTTAATAAGCAGCAATGGGAAAGAATGGCAGGGAAAGGTGTGGATTTTCTGAGAGGATGGTATAGGAACAGATGGGGCTGGGATTTTGCCAGCGTGACTTGCCAAGGCTTCACCCTTTTATCACTGTTAAGAAGATCCAATCTCCTGGCTCGTTCTTCACACCAGCTTCCCTTGTGTTTTACCTGCCAAGGAGATGCAGCAGCGAAATTCATCCAGATGTGCTGAAAAACAGACAACACATGGGAGCCAGAGGACTGGTGTTTCTCTCTTTTATTTAAAAACAGTGCTTCATTACCATTTGCAAAGGGTTAGGAAGGGTTTCCCCCCTTGCTTAGAGTTTATAAAAGCCAGCAACATGATCAATAATTTATACACATGGATAGTAATACAAAAAAAAGGAATAAAAGCTAAAGATCTAACTACTCCAACCTTCACAATTCCAGCTACTTGATAATAATAGGAATAACCCAATGAATACTGTATGGTCTGAAAGCTACTATACAATATGATACTTAACAAGGGAGGGCGGGAAGTTAAAGGCTGTCACAAAGCCCTGGGATGCAGATACTGCTTCTCCAGAGTCAGCAGGGAAATGGGACCCTGGGCAAGCGGCTCGGGTGTCCTAGGAAATGATCCAGGGGAAGGGAACGCGTCCCACGTGGGACACGTCCTGTTCCCCAGCGGTACCTGGCAACGGGAGGTGCTGGGGAGACTGCGAGAAGGGGCAAGTCTGTCACTGCCATTGGAGGTGCTGTGGCATCTCAGCCTCGCACTGAAAATCTCCAAGTCTCAAAGAGATCAGCCTGTGAGGTCAGTAAAATATTCCACCAGCTCCGTATCGCTCTACAGCCCTGGTTCTCATTTGCTATCAGCCCCAGGTTTTAGCTCCAGCTATTTACAAGCAGGATTTATCATATAAAAAAAAAAAAAAACAAAACCCAAAACCCAACAAAAACCCCAAACAAACAAACAAACAAACTCCAAGGAAAGAAAACAAAACCAAATCATATCCCCTGGGGTATAAGAGGATGATTTCGTCACTTGATAATGCAGCCAAATCGAGCTGCCAAAACTACAACACTCGCACACAAAAAATACTGTGAACAGAAAAAAATAGAAAAACATGGCCAGAACTGAGACTACTAATGTGTCTTCCTTCCGTAAGGAATTTACTCCTCAGGGAAGCAACAAGCCTCTCCACCAGCAGAGAACTAGGAATCTGGTGAGAAGATTTATTGACCCACTTCAGAACAACAACAAAAATTTAAAAAGAAAAAACATTCCTAAGATTAATGGGCATTTTGCTGACTCTGACTGCCAGCCAAATGAATGTCTGGGTGGACGGCTTTAGACACCAGCAATCTCCTGGTGAAATCGGGCAAGGTTTTTGGCTGATGCTTTCCTGCTCTACCATGAGTTGAGAGGCAGCAGGGGAAGCTGGTCTCCTGCACAAGCCTGGGCCAGCTACAGCCTGAGGCCCCAAGAGGACAACCATGGGCAGCACAGGCAGCCCCAGAAAGAAGTTGTCTTCCAGGGTCAGCAGGGGCAACAGAGATGGGGCTTGGACACCCCAAGTCCCGTTTAGGCTGCCATTGATGCAGGCTCTGCAGAGGGACAGGGGCTATCCTGACAACTCCTGGCTGGAGCAAAGCGTACCAGGCAGAAACCCCACAGCCTGCTTGCAAAGGGCCCCATTTCACACTCTGGCTATCAGACTCCTGCTTGCCTTGTTGACTGGAGTTTTCATTGTAGAAGAGAAGTTTACCGGGGTTGGAGGGCAGAGAGGGCAATCAGTAAGGTGGGGATGGAGGGAATGGGCTTTTCAGACATTAACATCACCAAAAATAGTGTTTTATGCAACAAAGAATCAAGTCTCACTGGTGTATACTACAAAATGTTTGACATTATGCAAGAGCATGTCAAAAATAAAACCACAAAGAAATTTACATTGGATGTTCATCTTGTTCACTAGGTTGGTTTGTTTCCCCCCTCCTCCTATTTTAAAACAGTGCAAACAGGTAAAACACTTAAAAATCACCCCTCTGCACCAAGGACAGCATTCCCCCACCCCGCCAGGCTGGAGGGTCACAGGCAGCAGGCCCTCTACCAGGCTGCCTGTGTGCTTTCCCTTTGGAGCTAGACTCAACAAAAGCGCTCCCCAGAGCTGTTGTTTGGGTTTCCCTTTATTAAATTCCTAAGTGCTCCCCAAACCTGTTTTCCACTTGCCTCCATCTTCGTGGCTAGGATGGGAAGATACAGATAGGGATGGGCTGGGGAAAAATGTGGGTAGAACCAGGAGGCTCTGTTTTGTATTCCCCACTGATGGAGTTCTGGGTGCTGGAATTGAAAGCCCAGCAGCCAGTGTCTCTTTTCAGACAGGGAAATGGCTTCATTAACCGTTCCACAACCAGCACTCAAGCCAGCTACTCAGAAAACCCTCCTCAGCTCTTGCTGTGCACTTCACATCCATGGATCTCAAAACAGGTAAGAACAGGGGATAAACTTCACTTTAGGGATGGGGAAGCGAAGTCTAAAGTAGCAACAAGACTGCCCTACAGAGACCCTTGAGTGGTCACCGACAGAGCCCTGTCTGAAACACAGGTCTCAGACTCCTCACTGGGCAAGTCTGCTCCCTCTCAGGCACTGGAACAGCCAAGCCACAGCTATCTTTAAACATGGCTTTGTCTATCTGAACTCATGACACAGGATCCACATAACTGCTTAACCAGGGAAAAGCTGGCTAGAGCAGGCTCATACTGAGCTCCCCATCGCCTCCAGGTCCTGTCATGGCTTTTCCCAGAAAAGCTAACCCACCTACAACAGTGCAGCCTCCCAAGCATGGGGACTGGGACAACAGCTTGCTAATGTGCTGGGCATCAATATAATTCATTCCCAGTAGAGAATATGTTATACCAGTAGAAGTTACTTCGTACCAGCACAACTGTACCTGCAAGGAAATACAGACCAGCACATCATATAAATCAACTCTTCAAACTAAAATTTCATCTGTATGTCATCATGTACTAGCTGAACCTGTTGCAAGACAGTACAAACAGCTACACTTAAAGGAACATTTTTTTCTCTGCATCAAGAGGAATACCAGATGCCACCAGACTAGAAGGTGATGAACAGCAAGCTATTTGCCAGGCTGCCTGTGTGTTTTCCCTCAGAAAACCAAACCCTGCTTTGCAAGGGACCTGTGACTGTAGATGCATCGCACAGACAAGCACTAGCTGCCATCATTCTAATAAGCCAAGGCCCAGTTCAATTTATTAAACATAATTCATTTTGCATAGGGAGATATAGGCTTTGTCCTCACTTCTTCAGAAGATGGATATAGCCACACCTTGGCTACTCTGAAAGCATCTCTAGCCAGTTCATAACACATCAGAGTGAAACTGGAGCTGTTGTTCGCCAACAGGAAAGAAAGGCTGAAGAGCTCTCCTGTCATGGCACAACACTCACTCAAGAAACCTTGCCATGCAAGTTATTGGGAGGTCTGGTGCTTTGGACACCTGGAACCAGTGAGCTACCTCTGTCTGGCAAGCATCCCAGTGTCCTCCCTGCAGCTCAGTGCTGAGAGCAGGAAGCCAGGCTATCAGCAAGCTCCCCCAGGGGATCTTGCAGCATTAACTGTGGAGTCATAGAGACACTGGCTGCTTAATGCACCAGAGGAGCCCAGCAGGGAGGGACCAGAGCAGGCCAGGCTCACATACGGGAGGAATCAGGCTGGATGGTCTTAGAACAGGTATTACTCGGAGACTGGGGGACCACGGCCCCCCAAAGGTTGGGTGCTTCTGCACTAAACCCCTCACATTCCTAATATACTTGGGCGGGCTGAAGCTGCCATGCATAGACTCTGCCAAGAGGCAGAAATGGGGCTGGCCTCCCCACTCCCAGGGAGGCCAAGTGGCAGGGGGGGATTGCAGGTGGCACTGCCAGGGCAGGGGAGGGCACTCAGGGAGGGAGAACCCAGCTTTTGGGGAGCAGCAGTCAGAACCAGCTGAACTGAATGTGGGAGAGGGGCAGTGGGGGAGCAGCTGCCCCAGCGGGGCTCTGCACATGCTCCTGGGATCACAGCCTGAGGAACTGCCTGCGGGAAGGGAAGGGATGGCCTCGCTCAGGCCCTCCATCCACAGTGGGGAGAACAAGTCCAGTAGAGGCTTCTGCTGCATCCCAGCTCCACAAGTCCCCTGGCTGCTCTGCAGTGGAAATAACTCCCCTTGAATATGACTATCTCTACCACAAGTCATCCCTCTTCTACCCCAACTCAGGCAGTAAAAGCCCCCAAACACACCGTGTCTCCCTCATTTCCTAGATTTTGTGAAAGCCCCAATACCCTGTTCCCCCCTCCCTATTTTCAAGCTAAAATATTTATATACAAACAACAAAAAAATTGTCATAACAGCAACAAACCAAACTTTGGCTTGGAAAAACAAAAAGTAAAAAAACAATAAAACCAGGAAAAAAAAAAAGGTGGCCAACAGGCTGGCAGTTTGGTGTCCCCTTTATCTAGCTATTCCTCCAGAAAATCAATAGCTTCAGGGTCTCTAGCTTAACTAATGGTGTCCCCATTCTTCCCATTTGAGGTGCCTCCATTCTGCTGTGCACAGAGAGGCTCCACATATCACTGAGGAAGAGCAAAAAATGTGTGGTTGTGTGTGGCTGGGCCAGGACACCTCCCCAGGAGAGGGACCTCTGCTTGCTTAGTGTTAAATGCAGGAATTTCCCTATTCAGCAGTGGATGGAAAAGCAGGTGTTCAGCAGGAGCCAGAGAAGCTCTGCCAACTAACCCATACCCTAAGCTGCCCTTCTGGGGGCAGTGGCTTACCCCAGCACCAATCCATGGAGTCGAGGCAGCCCGGTACAATTACACTTCTGCATCTCTCCAGCATGTGGTTAGAGCCTGCGTCTGACCACTGGGGTTACTGGGAACACTGTAGGAGCCAGCAGCTGAACAGGGTGGCCTGGAGAGCAGCAACTCTGCATCACATCACAGCTCACAGTCATCTAAGTGTGCTGTCTTTGAAACACAGCCAATCCTCTGTATGTGAGAGCAGAAGGGAGATGGTCTCGGGAGTCATGGAGCCCTTGGCTAAATAGTCTCTTGCCTTCCAAATCTTCTAGTATGTAGTGTCTATATGGACTCAGCAGACTAGGTGCAAAACTTTCTATGAGAGGCTGGGCAAAACAAACCCAGGGGCTCCAATGCAGCTATGGAAGGGCCTGAAACAGCTTGTGGTAGGAAGTTCCTATGAATTCAGAGCTTGCACGGACTGCTTCTGCCAGATACAAAACTACTTCAGGATCACATTTAGTTATAAAGGATCCTCTTTCCCCACATGCTTGTCTCTGACCTTGAGCAGCTCATGCGTGACTGGTTTTTCCTCACCGACGTTATTTCAAATAGAATACTTGCAGAAGCACCTAATCAGCCCAGGATGAACAGGAGCAGGGCCCTTGCACGCTGGGCCTCAGAGCATGTGCCATGCTCAACTCTTCTGCTCACTTTCTTCCTCTGCAAGGCTGCAGGTGCTTCACCTCCCCAAGTTTAACCACTTGCTGCCCACAACAGAGGTACTCTGCATGATCCTGCACTGCATCTGCCACTCCTTGAGGAACGAAGGGGAGGAAAGGGACAGCAAGAGAGAAAGATCTTCAAAAGAAGGAATGAAAACTAAGACAATTACAGCCATCTGTGTGGACAAAAGTCAGCGAATAGAACTTCTGCATGTGGGGAAAAGATCATCCTCATCAAAAACTCCTTTCCAAGACTTGTCCTCTATACAGCAGGTAACAGCTGAAGTCTTTGGGCAGGTTGAGGGACTCTTCTCTTGCAAAGTCTAAAGTTCTGACACTGCTGAAACTCACAAATCTGTGCATGTCAAATGGTGATAGAAACAAGGAAAGTCTCTGCATTTCCTCCATTTCCAAACGCAAATGACTACTTCCCACCAGCATTCAGGTCCCAGCCACAGCCAAAGAGTGCTTCCTTCTGCAGACCAGAAACACAGCAGGTGGAGACTTCTCCCTCATGTCCCCCTGTCTCACAGGCACCAAGCATCAGGCCCAGGGAAGTAACTCTGTCTGGGTGTTCCTGATTAATTGCATGATATCAGTTTCTAACAGCTTTCCTTATCACTAATCGCCTTTTCCGTGATTGGTAGGATAAGCTATGCACCAACATACAGACACGGAAATGCATTATTTTTACCACAGTTAAAAAAACTCCAAAAATGAAAACAAAAAACAAATAAAAAAAAAAAAAGCACAATCTTTGGAACAAAAGAATTAAAGGCAGAAATTTAAAGGAAAAAAAAATACATATTCAAAGAACATAGTGAGGTATAAAAAAGTATTTTCTCTTTTGTGTTTTTTTTTTTTGTGTTTTTTTTTTTGTTTTGTTTTGTTGTTTTTCCTCCTCAACTTGCTATAGAGTTCCTCTACTAGTAAATATTGCAATAGCCAGGCCTCATGAACTGGGGGGGCTGTCCCACTTGCAGGGGGCTCACGTCACTTCAGTAGGGGGCAAATCGGCTGTAGCCACCTCGGTATAAACTCGCCTGTAGAAATGAAATGGGAGAAAAAAAGGTTGTTAGGAGGAGAACTGTGAAGAGATACCCAGGACTGCAGCCAATTGCTTTTGGCAGGACCAATGGGCCTGTCCTGGCACTGACCCACCACCATCAGCACCTCTAAGAAGCAAGAGAGAACTCTGCCTGCAAAACCAAAGATGTGGCTCAGGACGGCATGCTCATGGCCAGCCAGCTGGAGGTGAAGTTTGGCAAGTCTTGGTGGAAGGGAGTTCAGTACCACAGAGGGGACTCACCAGTCCTAATCTCAAGCCACTTGTCCAGGCTGCCTTTACAGATTGAGGAGACCAGGACTTCTAGGATGCTCTTCACCTCACCTCAAGGTAAAGGTCTAAAATAGATATGATGACTGGGTATCCTAGAATTACCTGCTTTTCTCTCATTGACCCTAAACAGAATTCACAGGATGAGCTGAGGCTGAAACGGAGGTGCTACACTGCAGATATCTATTTTTAGGTGTTTTTTTCTCTGAACACATTTGTATTCCAGCCTTTGCAACAACACAGATACTGCGCTGGCTAGCAGATGGGCAAGCATGTGTTTTCAGCAAACTGCTCCACTCCCCTCCGATGCCAGCATACCTCATCCTGCCCTTGCGTAACTACTGCTGGCAGGCAGGACACCGAATCCTTCCACTAGTGCAAGAGGGAACCAAGTGAAGCAGCTCTGCTGCAAGATGTCACAAAAACAACTTATTCCCTTGCTTCCCAGAACAGAAAATGGCAAGAAAGGGTATCCTGAATCTCTAACTATTGCTGATTTTTGCTCTATGTATCACCTTGATACAGTTTTACTGATTCACCAACAGTGCTCTGGCTCTGGGCAGTTCTGGTCGCTTTTCATTTTCGTTTTTCAATGTAGTAGATAATGTGCAAGACCAAGTAAGAACTGGTCTCCTACAGCCTGGTTCCTTTCTCAGTGCACACATAGATTTGTATGAGGAACAACTGGGAACCCAGCACTGCTGCTAAGGACCTCCTCCCTCAACAAAGAAGTTTTTCTGGGTGAAGTTTCACTGCATGATACCGAGTGGACAGCTGTTCCCCATGCTGGAAATGAGAAACAGCACAAGAAAGAAAATCCCACTTACCACAGCGCCAACTCCGTAGCTAGCGGCAGGGGCAAGGGCATGGTAAGGATCTGCTGTGTACACCCTGCCATAACTGAAGAGAGGGAGAAAAGATATAAAAAAAAAAAAAAATTATTTGGGAAGGGCAGAGAAATAGCTGCCTGACCACAGGTAATGGAAACAGCAGCATGCCCTTGCACACACATGTATGCATCCATGCACACACAGGCACGCAGGCAGCCCCTCTGCAGCGAGATTCTACGGGCATGCTGCCATGCATTGTATGAGATGGGCGAGAGCACGGCCTGCCAGGAGGAATGTGGCAGATGCCACGAGCCTGCCCTGCAGGAAAGAGGTCAGCACCTTTGAAATGACAGCTAGTGCATCCCTTACCTTTGGGTAATTGCGTGATGCAATTAGGAAGGAGAGTGATTGCTGGCACTAGGGCTACTGGCACAGTAGCAGCTGCTAAATGGAAAGCAGTCAGGGATTCTCCACTATGAGAGGAGTATAAACTTTAATGGACTCCCATGTGCTAGGATTAAAACACAGCCTCACTGCACAGGCAATGAAAAATCTTAGGGCAAGCACTCTGATGAAGACAATCCTTTGTATCTATTCAGAGCTGCATGCCAAAGCATCCTAGAGAACTGCATGAGCTGAGTCATTTTTACTTCATGATGGGGAGGGAAACACACCCAGTGATTAAGCAACCTGCCCAAAGCCGGATCTCTGACTCTGAGGCTGTAACCCACGCTGCCTGCTTTGTGCAGAGAATCACAAGGATGGGGAAGAAGCCAGGATTTGTGCCAGCTCACATACACCGAGGGCAATACCGTCCAGGAGCAGAGACAAACTGTGCATTCAAGTCTTCCGTGTCGGGTGGTGCATGCATGCGTGCGCATGCGAGTGAAGGTAAGGCAAAGAAATGGGGGAAAGAAGCAGAAGTTCTGTGATGGATCAATCAATGCTCCTTGAATCCCTGAGCACAGCAAGCGAGCCCCCATGGACACCTCTCCCTTACATACCCATCGCTGTAAGCTGCTGCAGCGGCTGCAGCGGCCGTGGCTGCTGTTGCAGTAGCAGGCTGTGCATATCTGTAGGCTGCGTATCCACCCTGCAGGAGAGAAGAGAACTGACTTTACAGATACCTGTCCACCCATGCAGAGCATAAAAAAAAAAATTTAAAAATGTCACACACAATCACAAGGAGAGGAAGTGTTTCAAACTGCATCAGCTCCCATGTCATGTCTATCG
The DNA here is from genome assembly GCA_020086605.1 of Lanius collurio. Taxonomy (NCBI): domain Eukaryota; kingdom Metazoa; phylum Chordata; class Aves; order Passeriformes; family Laniidae; genus Lanius; species Lanius collurio. The sequence goes on from JACBWW010000005.1 coordinate 5,446,442, forward strand.
CAAGCATCACACTAACTCGTGTATTCCTTTCCTTAGAAGGACCAGGGAGGCCCTTCCATTATCCTCTTTAGCAGAAGGAACACACTAAAGGAAGACTGAGCATTGTTATAACCCTGCAAAAAATGCAATTTGGCATGGAGGAAATGGATACCAGCAAAGACCCAGAATCTTATGGCCCCTTCTTCTTAAGGAGGGGAAAACAGAGGTGCATACTTTCTATGAAGTATTTTAGAAAGGGGACCATTCAGAGAAGTTCCTACTATTTTTTTTGTTTTACCCTGTATTTTTTACAGCCTGGAAAACCCAAAGGGCTCGAATTTAATTGAGTCCACAAGTGCAAAAGTATCAATAGCCGGAGAAGGTGAAAAGCAATCAGGAAAAGATGGTCAGAGAAGACAGTCCCCGGTGGTTTCAGGGCTGTCAACAAGCAAACCAACATAGAGGCCAACCAGACTGTTCTCCCCTCCTCTCCATATAAAAAGGAAACAGGTCAAGGGAATTTATGCCAGAACAGTCTGTTCTGCTGCTGCATTTCTGCCCATGCTATACACCTGTAGCAAAGGTGACCAGAGGTAGTTACTAAAAACGTACTTAACAGCTTGTGTTGTCAAAATGTGAATTCTGACTCAGAGGAAGACCTGTGAGTCTCCTCCTGGAACTCCCACAAGGAGCTTCTTGAGGCAGAGCAAGGCCTGCAGTACTGAAAGACCAAGGCCAGCCACCTTTCAGACCAGGGACAAAGGTGGCACAGCAGGCAGCAAAGGGGGTTCTGAAGCCCCCCGGTTAGATCTTTATTGTATTTCTGAACACATTTTTTTTAACTTGGGGGTGAGGGCTTGGTAAATGAACATAGTTTTTACTTTCTAGAAACACAATGAGCTATAAAAAAAAATCAGAAAATTCCAGATTGCTTCTGGCTTTTTTTTTCTTTTTTTCTTCCAATTGACCTTTCAGTGTTTGAAGGACCAGGAGGCAGAGTTATGCTCTTCACCTCCAGAATCAGCTCAACATACCTCTACCACTTCTTCCCTATATATCTTTTGCATACATGTAACTAAGAGTACAAGATCAGCTCCACTACAGAACTGTGTGTTTGCTCAACAGTTCTCAGTCTGGACCTGGGTAGCTTTTAAATTAGAAGTAATGATTTAAAATTAATATTTGTTTCTTTTGTGTGGCCTGCATTAGCCTTGTGAAGGCTAACATGCTATCCAAAACATGTTTGCAGACCCTTTCCTACTCCAGAGGAAAGAGACTTGCACAGCCTCTACAATCTTCTAGTTAACAGGAGAAAAAACAACCTGTGAAACATCACCCTATGGCCTGGAAGAGATGTCATGTTACAGTTTAGCCCTTTTAATCTCACCTGTTTCAAATCCTGCATTTTGGATTGATGGTTTGGGGATGTTTTGCTCGGTTTTGCCATGGTGTCATTGCACCACCATGTAAAATGTGAGAGAGTCAAGAGGAATAAGGTGCAGCCTTACTTCAAATCAAACCTTCATTAACCTCACCAAATTAAGACAAAACTTTGTATCAATGCCATTGTGGTATTCCCCTTAGGTTATGAGCTTCCTGAACCCTTGGTTTGTCACTTGGGCACAGTGTAGGAGGTATTTTCTCCAGGCAGTACCCTCCGCAGGGCAGCTGGCCTCAGCATGCACCCTGATTCCCATTCTGCCCCACACTTTCACACTTGCCAGTCACATTTCAGATCAGAAGCCACTTCAAATGTGCCTGGCACATACTCTGAACATGACAGCAAGATGCAGTTTGAAACCAAAAAGGCTTTTCATATAATTCTCTTTTAACTCGTGTCTCTCATAAAGGAAAACAAAACAGAACCAAACCAAACCAAACCAAAAAAAAACAAAATTAAAGAAGAAGAAAAGAAGGGTTGGAATCAGGTGTAGGAGGGGGAATGAAGTAACATTTATTAATCAAAATTAAAAACTAAGCATGCTGACATCTGGAGCTAGAACAACCAGCAAAGTCACCACGTTCAGACTCATATTGGCTAGTTCTATCCATCCCAGCATTCTCTTGGGACAGCAGTTCGCCCTAGGCTCTACCACAAGCTCAGTGAAGTACACAGCCTCAAGTACTAGAGCGTGCAGCCACAACAACCTGCTATTACGGAAACAGTCAGTCACCACTGGAGTTAACATTCCAACCTTAATGACTCCCACAGCACCCCGCCCTCGCCCCCCAGAATGGCTCCCACCCTAGCCCTGTCCCACACCACAATGTTAATAATTATAACAAGCAATAACCCATCTGTTATATCAGAGAAGGGAACAGAGACTCCACTGAGAGATTTAGAGCGGGATGTTAACATTTCTTCAGTCAACTGCACAACAAACAAAAAAAAAACAACAACAAAAAAAAAAAAGAAAAGAAAAAAAAACCAACAAAACAAACAAAAAAAAAAAAGGAGAAATAATTCATTGGAGAAATGAAGTTAAGAAATAGCTGACGTGTATTGCTTTTTAACCATGCACTGATGCAAAATTGAAGCTACTGGTTATTTAAAAAAGGAAAAAATCAAAAAAATCTCAGGATAGAGGTACACACGCACAGGCAGACCTGCTCATTTCAAAGCGATCTGCAAAGTCTACTTATGTGTACTTCAAATAAAACCAAGAATGGGGATTATAATGGCCATGGTGCATTCCTGTCATAGGAGCAATGAGCGTGGACAGCTGGGAGATTTCTGAGACGGGGATGTATTTAGCATGACCAGCAAGTCCAAATACACCAAAATAGGGTGAAGGAAAGAGGAAGAACTGTTGCAACTATTACTTGGTTTTTTCATAAATCTTTTCCCCAAGTTCTGGGACCGTACAGAGCTGACACTGTACAGGTTGCCTTACCCAGCTGATGCTCCTGTTCTCCATAACCCAGGATCCACCCATATAATGCAATAAATGCATCTAAAGCCTGTTCAGCTTGTCCAAGGCACCAGATATTTTCTCCTGCTATTTCTGTTCACACAAAACTTGTAAATGATATGTAGAGCTCATCCACAAGCTCAGCTGCAGGGTCCTACAACCCCTAGTGATTTCTGGTGCTACCCACTTCAGGTACTCCAGTAAATATAAACTATAACAGCATAGAGCATCTGCAACAGAGAGGAAAAACTGTGTTTCCAAATGAAAGAAATAACTATTAATAGATAAATAAATAAATAAATAAATAAGGGCCCTTGCTAGCTTCAACACATTTCTTCAGGGCCACAGCCAAACTGCAACAGAAGAAACCAATGAGTGGCATAGTGCCTGAAACTCAGGACACCCATGCAAACTCCCACTCCACCTATTTGATTCCATGGGGACAGGTTACCCATGTAGGTTTCGTTTTTAAAAATACTGAGTCTCATTTCAAAAGAAGTAAGTGTGGCTGAGCTTCTTGCGAAGATGTTATGTCAGAGGCATTTCTACCAATGGGACAGTTTAATTACTGCCTCCATAAAGAAATGGGAACTAGTGAGAAGGCTTATTCATTTTTACTGGGCATTAAAAACAACCAAAAAGACTGTGTAAATCAAGATTAGCCCTTTTTGGTACAGGCTTTGGATTGGCTGGGGGGCATGTTAGAGAAATGAGCACCAGCCTAAATGCTCCTTTATCTTGAGTTCTCTTTCTCTGTCTATCCGGCCTTTCAGTGCTGCTGGGGATGTGCTGGACCCTTTTCCCCGTGTAGTGCTTGAGCCAACATACCTGAGCTGTCAAACAGCTATACTGCTTGGGTAGGAACAAAAGCCCAAATTTAAAATGACTCATCTGTGATGTTACTTGGCTCATCAACAAAGCAATATTTTATTTTAAATTCCAACTTTAGCATTAGATGACAGCTTTTTCCGTATTGCCTTATATTTTCTGAAATAAGACAAACATGAAAACAACATACACAGGAAGCTGCAATTCCAACTAAAGCAGCATTCCAATTACTGAGTGTGTTAATGAAAATTAATTAGCATTTTATGCAGTTCAGCTCAAGTACATCTTTTCTTCCACATTTCAAGTCCGTATCAGGTAATTAATCCAATGAGAGCAGGAGGAAATCCAAAACTACAGTTTACTATGCCAGTGTGGTATAAATCTCCCTTCTCTTTTTCCCTTCCTGCCTTTGAAGGGCACACAAAGTATGTCACTGGCCCTCTTTACTCCAAAGAGCCTTTCTGCCCCTGGGACACAAGTGTCTCCACAATCCTGGAGAAATGTGTAACTCATAGTACCAGATAGGTACATTTTACTGCTTGCCAGGTTTAGGCAGCAAGCCCAATTTTTGGATCTTTTATTTGTCATCTCTCAAATGTGTCTTCTCCACCCCCATACTTCCATGTAACAGAAGCTGAGAAGCAGAAAGGGCTAGAACCGCTTCTGGTATTTCTGTATTAGAAGGGTGGCATACGTGCACCAGGAATGAGCATGAATGAATTAAAAGAGGTGACAGGACAACGGTGTCCACTGCAGCAGGTGCTTCTACATGGTAATGGGACAAGCATGACCTTGTTAACCCTTCCACTGAATTTAAGTTTGGTTGGTTTTCAGTTTTTTGTTGCTTTTTGTTTGGTTTTTTTTTATTTTGAGTGAAATGCCACTTGGTATGAAATCTGGACACATGCCGCCCTGCTACAGCGGGGGCTTGGCTCACACGTGAGTCTGCGCTGCTCTAAAAAAGCCTCTGTTCCCATCTCTAATGTGGTGCTGGAATGGTTAGTATAATTCAGTTTTTTCCACTGCAATCCACAATCTGATTGGTTGGCAGGTCACACTGGCACTCCTACCTGAGGTATTTTAGCGCTAATGATTGGTTCCTGTAAGACTATTCTATAACAGAACACAGGAAGAGCAGTTCAAAAAAACACAGCTGTGGAAAGAAACAATCATACAAACAGCCCACAGCGGGGCTTACCAGCCTTTTCTTTCCAGTGGATGCAAGCACGCTTTTCACAAGCGGGAGCAGTCTTTGCATGGGTGGGTTTGTTTGGGTTTCCCCCCCCGCCACCCAGATTGACCCCATTGTAGAAGAAAGATAACCTTTCTTATGATCCGAAATGAAGCCCTCTGCATCCTGGGGCAGGTTGTTTTATCAATTCAGGTGTCTTGCCAGAGTGGGACGCATCCAACAACAGATGGAATGCCTTCTTCACAGAAGAAATGGCTAGCAGGATGGTTGCCCCAGGAAAGAAAAAAGGAGTGAGGAAAAGGAGGAGGAGGAAAATGAGAAATCGGTGCATAGCATATATGCAGAAAAAGCAGCCCAAACTTGGGACACTTCCCTTTCGTCTTGCCTACCATTAACCACTCCCTGCCAGCTCAGCTCCTTTCCACAACCCTATGGACTCAGAAGTGTTAAGAGAATATCGATTTAACTTCCCCCCAATCCTAACTGAAGTATCCTCTGCCATCCCTTCCAGAATCTGGGTAAACCTATCACAGTAACCACAGGGATGGAAGCACTGCAGTGAAAAGCACAACAAATCAGTGAGACACAGGGATATTGCAATCATTCCACCTGTGCCAAGCAAATTGTTTGGAAAGGCAACTTCAAGTTTGGATGATGATAACTTTTTCCTGAGTTCCGTTGGAGGGCTCTAGGCAGCAATAACACAGGAACAAGCTCCACCATCTACTTTGATGCAATCCTCTCTTCCATCATCCTGCTTTCTGACAGTGACACCACTGCCACCAACAGCAAAGTCATCAGAAATCCACCTAATTGTTCTACCCTGACCTGGGGGCTTGGCTCTGTGTTATGCGGCAGTACTGCTCTGCAGCACCAAGTGGTTACGGTGTTCTTCACTGCTGAAGTCTCTGTCCTTAAAACATGTTAAATAAACCTCTCCTCCCCAACAAACGCTCTGATGGAGCTTTCTCAAAAGAAATAGGGAGTAACCTTGGTCAGTCTTCCCTTTCAACATGGCAGCCTTTTATATGCCACACTCTAGGGGAAGAGGCACTAAGCACCACTCATTTTCTTGGCTACTTGCCATAGCAAATCAGTGTCTGTAAAGCTAGTGTGTTAGGAGGGAGGCAGGAAAACGCAGAACCCTCTGTAGTCCTTGACACAGCTTTATAAAGAAACACTTGACTAGGCAGATCAATCTTTAAAGGACTGCGCACACGATAGTATATGGAAGAGTGAGGAAATGCACGCAGTTCTCTCCATCTCAGAGAGCACATCTTCCAACTGCTGAACCTGGGCTGGGAAAAGCACCTGTTCCAAACTTGATCCTCCATATAAGTCAACCAAATCCAAAAGCTAGTTCCATCCATTATCCTGAGTCTAATCCCATGGTCTTCTTTATAAATGTCAGGAATAGCACCTTCAAAGGAGTGGGAATCAGAAATCCTTGCTGACAATTGCACCACTACCCAAACTATACAAAATTTCTCCACAGACCTATGATCTACAATGCCACAATAGGGAACTCTGCTGGAGCCAGGCAGGCTAAGAGTTGCAATGGCAGCAGTGGCCCTGAAAGGGCTTTTGCTTTGAAAGGCATGTTCCTACCATATTCCTGTTCTGCAACAGCTCTCCCTCGGAGAGGAAACCACTTTTCTCACTGGCCAGTTGAAATACCTCCATCCACAACCCACCTATGCACACACAGATGCCCTGGAGATTTGCAGTACAGACTGACTGGGTAGGACAAAGACAATGACAGGACAAAGTCTCCCGTGGTGTCACAGCTAATTCCCAAACAGGAGGAGGCTGCTGACTCTTGTAACCGAACATCTCCACATATTTGTACTTCACAATTCCCTGAAGAGGCGAGAGAATCTAGCTTACTTAGGTGCCATTTCTACCAGCAAAATGAGATGTCAGTTATCACTCTAGCATCTCAGTCTCCATTTTTAATCAGTCCCTGTGTCTTCCTCAAAGGGATAATCTACACATCCCAGTGGCACATGAACATTTTTAAACATACAACTTGTTCAGTGTAGTGTGGGCTGCACAAATCAAACCTGAAAGGGCCCCAAGAGGGAAGAGAAAGGGAAGGGAAGAGGGGGAGAAGGAAAGGGAAGGTCTGAGGCTAAACCAGTCCTGTTATTTTTATATCCAAATTATGTAAATGAGAGAAGTATTGAGAGAAATTTTAATTTGCTAATCATCTCTCAAGGTTGATTAGTACCAGTGTGCATGTGGGGGACAGGACACCCAATAAACTGACCCTGGCAATGATCAGGAAACCCAAAGGCTTAGGTCTTGCACCCAGGGGCAAGCGCAGTGACAGAGAAGCATGCTTGCATTCCTAAATATATAAATATATATATCCACAAGGAAGAAGAAAATTAAAGTAAATGATATTTAAAAAACCAAACCAAACCAAACGAACAAACCAAAAGAAAAAGAAAAGAAAACAAAAAAAGGCTGGCTTGTCAGGGGTTGGGGACAAGAAGGCTCCGGTGTGTGTACTTACATAGAGGTCAGCACCGTAAAATCCGTCCTGGTAAACCACACTGCAGAAAATCCACACAAAAACAAAAAAAAAACAAAAAAAAACAAACAAAAAACAAAAGAACAGAAAACACATTCCGGTTATTGAGGACGGCAGCATGCACATGCGTTTTACACAGGCAGGTGATGTATGAATCCACAACCTGGGCTTTTGGCAGGAGCAAATCAGCAAGAGAATGTGTGTGCGCACGCACGGCTCCAAGTCATCTTCCATGGCATGCAAAGGGGGAAGGGGCGGGCAGAGGGGGAGACAGTATGCGAAGAAGAGAGGGAGGGGAACCACCATCTTGGACAGTAAATATTGACTCAAAAGATCTGACATCCTGAAGAGAGACACAAGGGTTTAGAAACCTCCACTCTGGTTATTCTCCTGGAATTATTTTAGTTACCCCCTAAACACATGGAAACATTTGCTTCATGAAGTGGGATTATGAAATTGAGGAGCCCCTCACAGAAGGCATCCCACAGGGGCTGGAGTCACCTACATCAGGAAGTGTGGTTCAGAGACTTGTGCCTGATTACATTTTTCACGCTTCACAGGGCTGCATGACTTTTGTTTCTGACATCCATACATCACCTGCTTTTACCCTGCACATTAGACATGCGGTAAGATTTGGCTGATCACACAAGCATGCAAAGTATTATTATTCAGCATCTTAAAGAACCGATGCAACACCTCAGGAAAACAAGTCAATCAATTCTGATCAAAGTAAACACAGAGAAATGTAATTGAAAAGAAAAAACCAAAAATACCCACAATGCATTGCTTTCACAAGCAGAGATAATGAGCTAAAAAGGTTAGGTGACTGGTCCAAGATCCGAAAACTGAAAGGTGCAGTGGGAGTCCCTGGTCGTAATGACCTATTCCATAGCAGAGAGGAGCAACTGGAAGGGTTTCCATGGGATGGTGCTTTTGCTGCTTTAAGTCATCGTTTTGTTTCTCTCAGAACTTCAAGCACAAAAAACTGTTAAACAGAGCCTGGGGCTCCCAAACAGATGCTCTTACCAGAGCATTCACTAGCATGAGACTGCACAGCTCACTCTGGGGACAGGGGTTGGGGAAGGATGAGGAGGGAAGAGAGGGGATGCCCCCCACCCATTTGAGATCAGCGTGTGCTTCACATACTGAGGAATTTCCTCCAGCTTTGTTCTCTGAAGAGCTCCACACAAACTCGCTCAAGGCTTTAAAAAGCATTAGCCCCAACATCTGTGATGTTCATGGATCTGATGTGCATGACTTACCCATAACATTAAGGAAAAAGAAGGTATGGAACACTAGCTATTCTTTTGACTATCATTTTTTACTCATCAGATGGAATGTGAAATGCTGCAAAGAGCCTGCCACCCTCAGACACCCACCTATTATAAGGCACACACACACAAAAAAAGCCCAGCAGATCTTGCCAAAATTCTGCATGCTATTACTAAAAAATAAAATTAAAAAAAAAAAATCTTGCAGTGTTAGCTACTGCTTGAATAATTTAGTCTTGCTGCCTTCCCCAGGAAAAGTACACTCCATTCCCAATGGACAAAGTTACTGTAGTCTCCAAGAGCGCTGGGAGCAGGTATGAAGATAGAGACCCTTGTTAGAGGAAGAGGGGAGCCACTTCAGCAGGGAGAAGCAGGCCATAAGATCATGTTTGTTGAAGCTAAAATTTTTACAACCACATAACAAAGAGTTTGGCTCCTGGGGCAGTGACTTACATTGCTGGGTTCTCTATCTAGGACCAGGAGTGTTTTAGCAGTGATACTCCACCTGCTCCTGCAGGAAAGGTAAACGCATGACAGAGGAAGTGACTTGGTTTATGAACAGGTTAGCAGTTTTAACAGTTATTCCAAACACAATCAGTTGGGTGAACATAAGCATTACCACATTGGATCAGGCCGCTATTTCTGTCAGCAAGAGATACTAGCATCAGCTCTCCAGAGAAAACTGCAAGGAACACTAACAACAGGTAAGAGTAAGACTTCCTGGATCCAAACGCCCAAACATGTGAATCTTCCATCTCTCCTTTAGTTAGGACTTGACTGACACCAGCTCCCAGGGGCTGAAACTTAGCAAAGTTTATTTATATGGTAGAATATCTGTATTCGTGATTCTTAATGCTAGCAAAAACAGAGAGAATTCCTTCATCTGAGAACCACATTCTGGTTATGTAGCCTGACCAGAAGTATAAAGCCGCCTGGCAGCCCATCAAATCTTAGTGTCATCTGTAAAAAGTCTACTAGCTGAGCTAAAACATATCCAAGGAAAAAAGAAATAGGCAGGTTTTGTAAAGTAGCCAGCATATCATTTAGGTGTACCAAAAGCTGACTGTGTTGTAAAAGGAACTAAAAAAAACCACTTCATACCCTCAATCCTCTCTGCTGCCCAAACCTAGTCTTCTATCTACTTTGGCTTCAAATCAGTGAATCTTGCATATATTTACACTCTTAGAATAAATTATTCTTTACCATGGCAAGTCTATTCTTCATATAGGTATTTAATGACCATGCACAAGTCAACAACTAACCTACAGTTTGAGAAATAAACTTTATCAAGCTTATTTTACTCTGAGAGTTTTACAGTAGGTGAATTTTTTCAGACTGTCTAGATTCTTAAAGCTTTTGGTCTGAAGTGGTATTTGTCAGCATTCTCATTTTAAAAGTGTGGCTGCAACAAATCAGGGCAATATTCCAGTACAGTTTTTTCTTGTGCTACGTATCAGAGGCTATAATGTCTCCTTACTTCTACCAAGTGGCACCTCAGTTATAACTGAAGGTTGCACTAGTATTTGAAGTCAGGTTTAGGTGACTATCTAACATCACCTCCAACAGTCTAAGCAATTGCTTTCTAAGGTATCAAAAACCTTCCCTGGATAAACATCCATAGCCATGCAAAACTATGGGCATTCCATATATGCATTAGCAGATCTTGAGTTCCTGAAATAAATATTAGAACTATTAAGAACTATGATTTCTTGCACCTTCCTCTGGTTTAGCACTTGACACTGTCAAAACTTACTTTAACCTGGATGGCACTCAGGTCTGATCCAGTATGGCAATACCAGCGAGCTTTTATTAATCTGTATTTTGTATTTTTTTAAATTCTGCTAAGCTCTCAAATGCAGTGATACCATCAAGTTTTGTAACTTACACACAGCTGAAATTTGTGAAAAACAATTCCTTTCATCAGGTTTGAGTTAACCTGCAGCTTACTTTACTGTCCTCTTCCACATTACTCACTATGTCTTGGTCACTCATGTTGCTGACTGATCTTATGGTGTCATCTTTCCACTGGCCAGGAAGAAAGTAACCGATGGAGGGTAAGGTGTCAGGAACGTGTGCCTGTCCCTGACCCCATGGAGGTCAACAGTGCCCTTCATAGAGTGGTGGCTGTCCTACAGGTTACTGCAACATGGAATTGAATAGTACATTTTGTATTATTCCACTAGGAATCAAATTAGTTCTACACAGTATTTTGCAGAGACTCAGACTGTGATGACAAAAACCACCAGGTAGTAGTTAATTCCACCCCAGTGTTTGGGACTAGGGACAGTTCTGGGCCTCTGTGAATCTGCCTTGCTTACTGGTGCCCTGTAAATGTTTACTAAGCAGTCTGCTGCCCATGAAGACATGGTATCAGTCAGCAGGGTCAGAACAATTCAGCGTAGTATCAGTAAACACAGACATGAGACAGTATTTGGAAGGGCTAATGACTGGAGCCTGGCCCATATTCCAAATGAAAATAAACCTTTTACATGGGACTCAGGCTGGATTTACATCAAAGACAGGCCCTCCCAGTGCCCCACTCATGACAGCCTGTGGCTAGGAATGCTCCAGCTGTTACTCCCAGGGATGAAGAGCACATTCCCCCTCCCTGGTGCAAATATTTCATATTCTGCTAGATGGCAGCACTTAGCTCAGCTTTGCTCCTTTGTTTCACTGTGGAGCACTCCCCAATAAAACTGGACTGGGCCATTTTTAGAATAACAGACAAATAAGTTGCAGGTCAGAGGCTATGGTTAGAGGACAGAGCATGTAAACTAGGAGTGGTGGCAAAAAGGTGGATCTGAAAAGCCATAAGAAATACTCCATTCAGAAGACCAGTGTTCAGACAGGAGGTTTCATTTTAAGTCTTCTGCTGAATTAAATACAAACATTGCCAGATTTGCCGAAGAGCAAAGCTAGACAGATACATGACCACTGCAGCTTGCTTCCTTAAGCTTCACTTTAAATATCAGACTGGACTCTAAAAGGGCCACAGTAGCTCTCATCACTTAAATTTGCTACAGAAGGTATTGTGAGCTTATCCAGCAATTATCAGGCCAGCTCCCTGCACTGATGTGTATGGATCCCACTTTCCTTTTTAATAAAAGATTTATGGTTTTTTTCTTCCCTTTTGGGCCTAGTGTAAAGGAAAAGAAGGGTCAGTCCACATCTCTGTGTTGGATGATTCATTTCTACTCTTGTTCTTTCTGAGAACGTTGCCTGGAAAATATGGCAAGTAGAACTCCAGAGACAAGATGATTAAAGCATCCTCAAAATCAGAAACAAAAGCAAAACAAGCAAAAAAAAAAAAAAAGACAGTTTGGAAGGGATTTGTTGATTTATCTGTCATTCCATCATATTTAAACAAACCAACAAAAACCCAAAACAAAACTCACATACAGACCTAGTTCCCTCTATTTTTAAACAGTGGAATACTCCTTTGTAACAGCATCTATTGCACTGCATTACTAGTGAAAACCTGAGGGCAAAAAATGCTAAGGCCACACATTTGCCATTGGTTCATTGCATTATCATTCTCTCTACATCCCAAACACTCCCAGCTTTAAATTAATGGACTTGATTAATCTTTGTTTTAAACCTTTTTAAACCGTCTCCAACAAAGAAAGCAAATCCATTGTGGGTAACTGGCTCTTCTGTGTCCTACTGCCAGATGGTGAGGCATGAAGGTAATGGATAATATTCGTCATTCCTGAATATGAAAACACAAATGGAGTGCAAAGAGCAGAACCTTTTCAGGAATTTTAGATCTTCTCTTTGTGTCCTTCTCAGCAGCACTATAACATATTGGCTCAATGGATGACAAATACCATATACAGACAAATTGAGAAATTATGAGAAGGAACCCATCAGCACTTTAAGCTGTTGCAAGTACTGAAAATTGTTTCAGTTGAGAACTTAACAAATAAAAATTTAGATTTGCCCCCACTGGATGCCATTGTGTGCAGAATACTCTGGCACTAGCAAGATCTTGACTCTCACCATCCAGACAATTTTAGTGTTTTTTTGTTAACCGATTAGCTATTTGACATGGTTGTGCAGAGCACTCTGCTCCTGTGACCAGTGCTTACCCTGGGTATGCAGGGATGGCTGTGGGAGGTACTGCCCGCACTGCCCCATACACTGTCCTTCCTCGGCCCCTCAGATGGGCGCCCCGAAATGCGGCGGCTGTGGTGGCTGCAGTTGGATAGGGGAAGCCTGGAACTGTAAAGACAGACAAGGTGGAAGGTGAAAAGGATACAAGCTGAGCCAGAGAACAACCAGCTGCTTCAAACAAAGTGACACAATAGCTCCACAGCGGTGGGATATTTGGCATCAATCCTGCAGAGGGACATGCTTATGACCCAGCAAGCATCCCATACATACTTCCTTCTACACCATGGCCTTTGGGGGGAGAAGGGTTGCAGAGAGGTTTGGCATGCAAGAGGTTAATGTTTTGGCATGCCTTACCCACCCCAAACAGGGCTCAAATCCCCCCACCTTTTGACACCGCCATGCAGTCTGGTTAGAGTCTGAGAAGCGCGGGGGAGTTACTATCAATACAGCACGCAGTTCTTCCAAAACTGCAGAGGCTCTTTAAAATAATTTGTCAAGAGGCCCTTAAAGTCAACCAACTTACATCAGTCTCTTCCCTCCTTTCCCCTCCCACTCTTTGCCACCCAATCCTCTGTCTGTTCATTTTAAAGCCTGAAAGACAAGATAGCCCATATAACAGCAGCAGCAATTTCCCATAAAGTGCCAGTTTACTGAGAGCCCACCTTCATTTAACAAGTGTGACCAGTAACTGGCACCACATGTAGCGATGCCTGTATTATTATGCTGTGAACTGGCTCGTGATGAAACTTTGTAAAACCTCAGAGGCATCTGCAAACATGTCATAAACAGATACTGAGGGGACAGATACTGAGAGGGAACGAGTCCCAGGGCACAAACCCAACCCAGCGTGCATCCAGGTGCATGCCACTAGGGGCCCTGCAGACCCGTGGTTTAGCAGCTTGTATAATATGTACTTTAGGGATTTGTCCATTTGGTTTCTTCAATTTCAAAAGAGGGAGGGGAGCAAGGGAATGGCCTATTCCTTACACACCCCCTCTCCTTGTTCTGCTGCCTCCTTGCTGTTCAGAAGGACCCATTTGGCATTACATCAAGGCACTGCAGATGAACAAGTTACAGCAACTGCACACTATACTGTGGCTCAGGGTAAAGTCATTCCCAGCGAGACCCATCCTTTCAAGTATATATTATACAGACTGGAGAGAAGAAGGGTAACAGGTCATCGTTAACTCAAGCACAGTAACAATACAGGGCCATTGGGGGCTACTTACTGATTAAAGGAATGTAAGTGTTAATACCCCCCCTTCCTGACAGGGGCACTGCGGCGTCATTGCCCAGCGAGACATCTGCTTGAAAGCTGGACGCTAATTTAATTTTAAAAAGAATAAAAAAACAAAAACAAAACCATAAAAAGGTTATAAAGAAACAGCAGATTAAGAACATAAACACCACTGCAGTTAAATGGCAGAAGTGGAAGTGTCTACTTAAGCTCTACCTGCATATAACTCAGGGCCGTACACCGCTCCAACCACAGGACTCAACTTCCAACCTGAAACAACAAAGACTGCAGTGAATGCCAAAATCTACACCAAGAGAAGGAATGGGCAGCGTGGGTAGGGGGAATGGCCTCTTGTATCCACCCCAGCTTCACATGCACAGCTCCTTCCAATTTCTGCTTCGCCTCAATCCCCCTTGGTGTAGATGGAGGCCAACTGCCTTTTCCTAATGTCAAGCTCTAGGTCCAGGTCGCTGTATTGGAGGGAACAGCAAAACATCAGCTGATCCGCAGCGGGCAGAGGCACTGCTGTGGGAATGCCAACTACCTTATATGCATATTCGCCATGAGCACCATGCGACCTGGCATTCCCTGCAGGAGCCTTGCTGCCAGCTCCTCCCTACTTTCACTGGGAACACTGCAGATCCAAGCCCTCTATAAAGCCACCGGCCCAGACTGTCATTTCAGGCAAGTCAATTTATAGCTTTGAATCCTCAAAACACCCTTCTGTCTTGTCTGCTAGAGATCTGCTAAAAAGCAACAGTGTCTGAACTTCCTCATTAACAGCATTACACAACTATAGTTCATAAAACCAAATCATTCTATTCATCTCACATTTTCTCCTCACTGTTATTTTAGTATTTCTTGCCTTCTTTATGCTGCTTTTCAGGTGAAAGCCTTGACAGAGAAATGATTTCAATATAATCTGGATAATTGGCAAGAACTGCAAATCATCAAGATAAAACCTACAAGGGAACAGGGCTTAAAGAAGTATGGGTATAAGTTGGTACATATTTCCAGTCACATCTAGAACCCTGTCTTTTCCCCCTCCATCTCTCTAACAGGGGAGAAAAGAAGTGTAAAGCTAACAGTGTGATCTGGGTTGGCTTCCACAAAGCATTCCTTTCAAGAAAGATCTCAGCTGTTCAGCTAGCAATCACAGAGGCATTTTTATTTAAATAAATCCATATGCTTCCTCTGTCTTGGAGCCCTGGTGCACTTGCTGAACTTTTAACACCTCTAACCACTCCAGAAGCCATAAGAAGGAGTCTGTGAACTGCAGCCGGTCAACACCACCCCTTCACCTGCTGGCAGAGTATCACTGACAGATGCAGCACAGGCCCCCTCAACAAGTACAGGCACACTGCTGCTGCACTGCTCACCTTGATGGCAAAATACTCCAGTGGTGGCAACAAGAGGACTATTAACTCTCAAATTTAACAACAGTTGTATAACCACACTTGCCAGTATGCCTTAAGCCTGGTCTAATACTAAATTGCTTTGCATAGCTTTAAAGCTGGCTTTAAACTGCTGGCTGCAAAAGCAAAATACTCTTGTACGTTATCACTTTCACAAGTAAGCCAAGTTTCATTACCAAACAGTCACATGCATGACATTTTGTGCCCTTGTTTTCAGGACAATATATCATGGATGCATTGCCTTTTGCTACAACATCTCCTAGTTCCTTCCAGTTACTGTGACTCAGAATCCCAGGCCTTCTGCTTGGCTCTGTTTTCCCAGTTCTGTACCCAAAATAAGATTTATTTGCAGGGGGCCACTCAGTTAAGTCGGCAGCAGAGCAACATAAAGAAATTTTATCTTCTGAGTTTGGAGTCTTACTTTGTAATCAAAACAGATTCTCACACTAGCAACTACCTGTATGCAGCTTCCTGCCTTGACGAAACTGTTAGGGAACATTTTCAGACCAAGAAGAACTCTGCTGCCTGTTTCAGGGCAATGACTCAGATTCAAAATCTTTATCAAAGCAGCATTCAGTTCTGCTGTGAGAATGACTTTCTATGCTATATATGCCTATGAAGCAAAATGACTGCACAGAGAACCACCAAGATACCCCAATGAAACGGGATTCTTCATTACCCAAACAACTTGGTCTTTCTCTGTTTAGGTTCACTGGAAAATTACTGAACACAGGCACAGTCTGAAACAAAATGCAAGCAAACAAGCAGCGCAAATGCTCTGTTCTGCTGGTTGGTTGGGGACAGGTGGACTTTTACAGAGAAAACCTAAATTGAGACCCCTTAAGTTATTAAGCTAATTATGCCTCTTAACTTATATTTAGGTATCCATGTGATGGCAGTGAGACACAGGAGTACTGAACATCCCACCATACAGCATCAGCTTGCAGTAGTAGGGCAGGCAACCCACTGGTATCTGGCATCTTTACCCATGTTGGCCACATTGGGTATATCCCTACTTCTCTCTGTTCCCACTTCTCCATCTGGAAAATGGTAATCCTCCACAAACACTTTAGGGTTATACTAAATGGTAGAATGGTATAAATTAGAGTTTGTGGTGGTTTGTTGGTTTCTTTTGGTCCTGAGAAGAGGTCATGACTTTTCCTTTTTGTCTTTCTTCAAACATTTCAGCTCATCATTAGTACAAACAGTCTCTCTTACCATTTGCATAAGGTGTGACCATCTTCTTATTGGTCATCACTCTCGCAGTGGCATTGTTAACCTAAAAGTAAGAAAGGGGAGGGGGAGGAGAGGGAAGGAAGCACAGGACGTTAGGGAAAATGATGAAAAGCTCTCAGATACCACACACACACACACATACACACTATACTTCTCTGAGCAAAAAAAAAAAAAAATTAAACAGATAATTTTACATGAATGTAATCTTTAAATTACTTTTAACAGTTGCCATTTAATCATAAAAGTTACAGCTAAATGTGGCATTTTAAAATTATGCATTAAACAAAAGGCCAACAAGAGTAAAGTGCAGATTCTCCACCACTCTGCCACCCCAAGGCACAGGATTATTTACAGCTCAGTCATCAAAAGGGCAAAACCCTAGATCCTTTGTCCAGGTTCTGGAATTGAACCAGGTGATGCACAAGCTGAATTGTTTCTCAGGCTCACAGCTGGAACTGGGGCCCAGCAGGTCACCAGCAGGACACTTTTGGGTAGAAAAAGGTAGCCTGGAGTCCCTCAGCATTACATTTGAACTCCCGAGGCTTAAGGACATCTCTGGAACATCACCGACTGTTTAGATGGTCTACATTCACTGATTTACACCCGCCATTTTCGAATTTTTTTCCAGATTATTTTTTCCTTGTCACAAATCTCATGGAACAAAAAGAATACATAGCAGCAGACCTGGATCATTTGGGGGTTTACTGTGCCCTCCACCCTCTTTACAGAGCTCTGCATAGTTCCAAGCGGTTTGACTGCTCAAGCAAGTGGGGTGTTACCACAGGGATGGTGCTGATAAAGAAAAGATGGACTAGTTTGGAAGCCAAGTTACTGCAGCCCCGTGTCAGCCTCAAAGCTCTTGCAAAGAGGGTGAAGCCTTTATGTATCATCAATAATTTATCAAAACCCATGCCAAACAGGAATGGAGGCCAGGGGGAGAAGAGTAAAAAATGGACACAAAAATAGAAGCTGCCTCTAGCCCTTGAAATGTATGGATGGTGAGTGTACACAGGGTGGGGAGTCCAGAGCTACATTTTACTCTTGTTTCAGACCCAAAACAATAGAAACATTACACATTTAAAAAGAAAGAATGGGAAACAACAATGATGAGACTGAGAGCATGCAGTTAAACACACACAGATAAAAAAAAAGAAAGAAAAAAAAAACACACCACAATTGATTCAGAGGGTGGGGAGGGGAGGAGTGAGGGGATAGGGTCTCACAGACAATCATTAGATGGAGCGAGTGCCTGAAATCAGCTGCTACAGCAAAGTGCAACACAAGCACTTAAAGGAAAAATTGCCAGAACCGATCAGAAACCACCAGTCAGCAAAGAGACCAACAGCTGCATTTAACTTAGTAAAAAAATAAACTGAGGAGGGGGCAGAAAGAAAAAGAAAACAAACAGTAACAGCTACAAACAGGTCTCAGATAGAAAGAGCAGCAGAAAGAAGGGGCAGGAGAGAGAGAAGAGGAAATGGGTGCATTAATAAAAACCAGCCAAACTGGAGTTCAGTAACTCTGAGTAAGATGTGCAAGGGGAAATCACCATGAAGTCAGTAATCAAACAGCTCAGACTGCTACAAAACAATATGTACATCCAAAGTCCAGGCGGCATTACTCAACAGCATTGAAAATAAAAGGGGGAGAAGGGGAAGGAGGTGGGTGGGGACAACAAGTCAAATCACATTTCGTAGTGTTAATGTGAGATGGCAGATGGATTTTTTCTTTCTTAATTTTTTTTTGGTAATTTTAAGAAAAATTTAAAAAAAAAGAAAAAAGAAAAAGCTTCTTCTCTAGCACTTTTGTTTCACTTACCGCCAACTCGTACCATCGCCAGCATTGTGTATAGTTACCATGGAAAGAGTGAGTCAAGTGAAGGGCCCTAAACGCTAAACCATTGGAAAGGGAAATAAAAAAAAACAAAACAAAAAAACAACAAAACAAAACAGAAAAAAAAAAAAAAAGGCAAAATATGCAGACATCTTACTCAAAAACGGCGGCTTTTTAGTTTCAATATTTGTACTTTTTGGTTTGTGTTTGTTTTTTGTTTTTTTTTTTAAGAAAGAAGGAGAGAGGGATGACGCCAGTTAGCCTTCAACACAGTGGAACACCAAACTGGTCAATACCAGGCATGCCCAACATATGGCCATGTTGGCCAGCCAACATTAACCCTTCCCTCCCCAGCGGCGAGAGCTAGCAAACTTTTAGGATTAGCTTTCACCAAACCTATTCTTGACCATGAGCAGGTCAAGAAACCAACAGTGTCGTATAGCACAGCCCACTTGGGGCTACTGCCCCATGTGTCCCCACCCCCACCACAGGCATCATCTCACACTTGCATGGAGGAGAACTGGCCTCAGAGGAAAGAGAGGATACTGGCTGGCCCCCTGCTTTCGTTTTTGGACACAGAGTTAGAAGTTGGACAGTACTCTTTCAGTTAGTTTTGTTCAGGCCTGGTAATAGGAAATCGGAGCCTCGCAAACTGAAGCAAAGGAAAAATCAAGACAGCAGAAGGGCAAAAATTTGAAGTGGGTGGGAATAAAACTTAATAAAAGAAGAAAGAAAAGGAAAAAATAATACCCCAAACAACAATAAAAATATTCTGTAAAGGGTGTAAACTTCTATACATTTCAGTGCAGGGAGGTGAAGGACACAGACACAAACACACACGCACACACAAGACTGGGATCCAAATGTGAAATAAGTGAGGCAAGACACAAAAAGAAATCAAAAGAATAAATATAAAGAAGAAATTGAATTACTGAAGACATGCACCTCGATTTTACGGCCCTCTACCACGGTGCCGTGTAATTTCTCCCTGGCCCTGTCTGCATCAGCACTATTCTCGAAAGTTACGAACCCGAATCCCTGCATGCAGCGGGAGAAGGGGGGAAAACATGCACATCGTTATATATTGAAATACTGATCTCTAGGTAAATAGAGAAAAAATATCACAGTATGAAATCGACATCAGCACAACTCAGCAATAACCTCCTAGAGTCACATTGTTGGTTCATGCATGTTTCATAAATGAAAGAAATTAAAATCAATAAAAAAGGAACTGTAATCATAATAAGAATAATAAGAGTAATTTAAAAAAAAGAAAACATAACAGCAATTGAGGCCAGACCAAAAAAGAAGTACAAAGTTACTCGAGACAATTTTTAATTTTGTTTTGGTGTGGTTTTTTGTTTAAAAACACTAAACCCTGCTCTGACATAAGCAAGCTGGGCAAGCCCAAGTGGGGCTTCTCTCTCCTCTGCTAATGAACACTCAAATTTTGTAGTGCCCCCACCCACCCCAGACACAGTACAGGACATCAACACTGAGCAGCACTTTGTTCTCTTGAGAAATTGCTATGAGAGCGAGCAGCGATCTGAGTTCATGCCTGGCACCAGGAATTCTGTGGAGCTTTGGGCAAATCAAACACTGAACCTTGCTCTTCCCACCTGTGGAATGGAGACAATAATAATTACCTACCTTAGAACACTGTTGAGAGGAAGGGCTCTTTGTAAAGCATCCCTTGTGAGCTCTTCAGGGCACAGCTCATGTCTACTCCTAAGCCTGAAACTTCCCCAGTGATACATAGGGCCCTGAAAGCAAGCAGGGCTTCTAGGTGGCACCATAAAATAAGCATATTTAATCTGAAGATTTAAGAGTATCACATACTGCAGTTCTAAAATATTCTTATCTCTAAGTACTCTGGTGGATTGACTGTAAATCTTAACACGTAAATACTGATTCATTGGTCAAGGCAGGTTTTGTCTGACACTGCTGACCTGATGCCACCTCCCCCTTCCATCCTGCTACCCATCTTACTTGGCTTTGTTCTGAGATGGCAACCTCTGTGCTGTGGAGAGCAACAGATCTTTTACCTAATTAGACCATGGAATTTCCAGAAAAATTGACATGCCCTGCTTGGAGCAACCACAAAAGCTCAAGGACTGCCAAAATGTCACTTTAGTTAGACAAATTCAGATTTACCACATCCATGAAGGCATAAGCAACACATGCCTGTCCTACACACGCTCATGCTGCTTCCAGCTCATGCAGTGGTGTAACAGGGCAGGGTAAGAGACCATGCTTCCCTCCTCAGAGATGAGTGCACTGACATTAAGAGAGAGCCAACGTGACAAAGTGAATTAGGATTTTAACTAGGAACAAATGGCATCTTACTGCAGACAACTGTGATGAGATACTCTTCATGCCATTAGAGAGAGTGGACCCAAACAAAAAGCGTTGTTGAATTCTGCTTTTACGGTATCTTAACAACAGCAGTAACTGGCTCCTGTGGCTTGGTATAAAGCAAATACTGCTTTAATGTACGGAGAGTAATCCCCACTGGCTCCAGTACCCTCAGGAGCAGAACAACAAAGCTTACATTTGATGCAATGGAAACTCCCTCCTGATATTAACTGAAGGGTGAGGTGATGAGAGTGATGTACAGCTAAGCCTGTCAGGGAAGGGGGCATGCTAGCCAGGTAACCTCCTTCATGCTCCTTGGGGTCAATATGAATTTGGACTGGACAGCCCACAAAACAGATAACACCTTGATTTCTAAGCATTGTTAGCAATGAGACACAAGCAAGCCATAACTCTTCAAGTGCTTTTTAAAGGTCTTTACAATACTAGTCTTAAAACAGCCCAAGCCATTTGACAAGCTGGCATTTATAATCCACAGCTAGGTTTCCAGCACAAAACTGTAACAAATTTGTAAAATACAGGGGGGTGGTTGGTTTGTTTTGGGTTTTTGGGGGTTTATTTTGGGGGGAGGCATTTACTTTTTTCTTTCTCCCCCCTAAACAGCAATAACAAAGGATTTTAGCCAAGTGCTGCGATACTGAGATCAACGAAAGCGCTCCTTCGAGCTCCCACCCAATAATCTAAAGCTTCAGATAATTTCATTTCTCCAGCTATAAATAAAGAGCTATATAAATAACAAACTGATGCCTTTTTCAGAACAGCATAGAAGTTCCCTGTTTAAATGAATTAAAATCAGAGCTACAAGACATACAGGCTAATAAAACAGCCCAACTGTAAATAACTCTCAAATATGTTGCAGAGAACCAAGGGGGGTGCAGGGGGTGTAATAGTAAAGCTGATTATGAAGGAATAGGGTATTGTGTCTGCTTCAAAGAGCCCCTACAGAGAAAGGTAAGCCTGAGAAATAGAGCAACACCTTTCCCTCTGGTTCTGTATAATGGGGAAAAAGCATCTTTTAAAGGTTGGGGGAGATGGGGAGGTAAGGACTGCAACAGGAATCTCTATTTCCCTCTTCTCTTTTTACATTAAAATTTCTGTTTGTTCTAGACAAGCTTGTGAAGACTGAATGAAATTTATGTTTTTGGTGATGATGTGAACTGAAAGCTGGAGTGCAGATGGAAAGTAATTTTTTAGACATTAATCTGTGCAGATCAGAACCAAACTAAGACTATTTTAATTCACATCTGTTTGCAATTAGTGAAGTCTGTATGGGATTTTAAAAAACTACATTATCATTAAATATCTTTAAATTGAGTAGGAATTTTCAGTATTTTTATTAAGTTAACTCAAGGTAGCATACAATCCACATGCAGACTATATGAATATAATAAACAATGTGAATTAAACCAGAATTAATCTGATTCAGAACAACATAACTAATTAACCATATTTTATTGACAGATCAGCCCTTAGCTTGTGCAACTCTTTGTTGAGAACCATTTAATGTCAATGCTGAATTAATGTTTTACATAGCTGACTATGGCAGCTAGTATTTGTGTCCTCTTGGTTTGTCATATTAATGCATCTCTTAGACATTCAAATTTTCATCAGGAAAAACAGGTGAGCCACACTTGACATTTTTGTTATTTTTAAGTTTCAACACTAGCAATTATATATATATATATATATATATACACACACATTTTTAATGTGGGAGAGAAAAAAGAACATATATAGATTTTTTTTTCCTTCTCACAGATGACCTGTAAAGAATAGGGATTAATTTGTACCTAAAGACATATGCAATAAACAATTCTCAGTTTTCCCTCACCAAGGCTGTCTTGACCTTGAAAGAAAAAAAGAAACAAAGCGAGAAAAAAAAAAGATGTGGCAGGTATCCAATATTTACTAGCTTAGCATTATAGCAGGTACTGGCTTGCTCCATAGTAATAGGCATGGAGTCAGAGGAAGGGAAGATCCTGAATGAAAAAATATTTAGGGTTTCTAAAATTGAGATTACACACATAGTTTGAATTTAATAATGCTGTTATGGTAACAAGGCTGAAATTTTCAACAATTCCTCCCCACCAGCAACTGCCACAACCTTCTCCCATGCAGAAAATAAGTTTAACCCAGCAAACACTAAATTCCAACAAACATTTTTATGACTGGTGAGTAATTTGCAGTACCAGACTAACCCCTTTTCACCCAAAGGTTTACTGAAATGGCCTGAAGAGATCGAGTAACTGCCACCCTTTTAGTCTGGCCTCAGATTCTGCAATAAATAACAAGCAACATGATGAGCAGTGAAAAAAAAAATAAATAAATGTATATATGTATATATATAGTATTTGAACGTTTCCATCTCTGAAGAATGAGAAAGAAAATTTACCATGTAACCGTAAAGGGAGAAATCAAAACCAGACGGTTCTCCTGGGTGTGGCCAGAACACAGAAATTAAACAAAAAACAACAACAAAAATAAAATAAAGTAAAAAAAAAAAATAAAACCAAAGAAAACTAAACAGAGCCCCTTGAAATCCATGCATTGTTAACCCTTGTTTTGTCATGGAGTTTAGACCAGTCACCTCAGCAGCAGCGTCTTTGCCTTGTACCACTGGAGCACGCAGCTGGCAACCAGCCTTGCTGTCATTTGCTGCTGTGCTTGTTTCTAACAAAGTTTTTTCTTTTTTTTTTTTTTCCCCCCCTTATTTTCATAATAAACTTTTAGAAGCCTGAAAAAAATGGTCAAAGAGGCAGCAGTTTAGGCTACCTGCTTCCCAGGTGTTCGGAAAGAGTAGGAGGGTTTCAGCTATAATCCACCTGAGATGAGCAGGACTGAATGCACTGACAGCAACACAGCACAAAACCCAGAAACAAATTATTGAAGTCACACACACAAATGTACCCTTCAAGTTGGTGAAAGCATCTGTGTAGACCAAGCTGCCACCATTTCAGCAGCTCTTCCAGCTCCTCCCAGCCCCCGTGACGTACTTTGCGTTAAGACACATACATGTACACAACCTGTCTGTGTACCTGTGCAACCTGGTGAGTCAGATGCAGGAATTAATCTGACTAAAAAAAAAATATATGTAGGTGTACCTTCAAAGAAACCTGGAGGGCTATTTTGAAACTGTATCATTTCCACAATCCAGTTTGAGCTGCTCCCCTGCCAATCCCTGCTGCAAAACAGAGGAAGGTGCAGAGGCTGTCAGTGAGGAGTCAGAGCCCAGCCTGCACTGCTGAAGCCTGGGGCTTCAGAGCAGCTCCAGCCAGCTAAGGACAGGGGCTTCACAGCTCCAGTCATGCCCAGGTGTGAGCTGCTGTTCCTCCCTTCAGTCGGTCCTCAAGGTCCTCACTGCAGGGTCTGTGAGTTCAACAGGCTGAACTGGCTGAAGACAAGCTCATTGCTCTCCCTGCTGCATCAGTGTCTTGCTAATTTAGCATCTAGACTCAGTTCCCTACAGAGTGAAATGAGCACTACTGGAAAGGCACTCCCACAGGAGCAGCAGATACTATGAAACCATCAACTTCAGCCCAAAATTCAAGTTCAAATAATTCAGTTCACTGTATGGACTAATTGATCTCTCTAATTCAGTACTGCAGACTTCAAGGCATGAAACTACTGAACTAAGATAAAGGGACACTGGTCATGTCTCCTTCATGCCACTGGCATTCTAAAGAGATTTGGTGACCTGAGAAAGTGATGCTGGTCACCAGTGTTTAATTTGTTTTTAAACCTCATTGTATTAGTAACACTGTTTGTATTTCTGGCTCAACTGATGAAATCTGAACAAAAATTATAAAAATAGAATTGACATGAAACCAAGACTTCTAATTCATGTAATAAGGGGCTTTCCACTGAGTGGACTCTAGGTCCAGAACAAGAGTGGCTTAACTCAAAGCACTTAATCCATTTAAAGAAGAAATAAATGCACGTGCAAACATACAATCTTTAAGGCACCATTATCAAAACCTACATTCACATTCTTAACCTACAGTTAACTGCAAACTTAAAAATCCACACAGTTTTCTAGTTAGCATAGGTTTACTTACATAAATCCAAACACCAACAGAAGCAATTTCTCTTGTAACCCACTATACAGCTAATTTTTAAAATAAATATGAAGCACTTCTAGGCACTATAGTGCTATACAAGAACTTGGAGATCTGGGTCTCCCAAGTGGAAATTGGCGAGGGACATAAACTTACAGTATCCTGAAACCATGATCTCCTCTGCACTAATATGAACTCTTACCATTTAAAAACCTACCAAAAAAAAAAAATCCCTATTCAGCCAAGATTTTACTGTGTGCTTACGTACTCCTGGTCTCTGAATGTCACTGAGGGCACATCTTGGAATGCCACATGGTACACAGCTGGTGAGCAAAGAGCTTGGATTCCCTTCCCCTGCAGTTTTACAAATGCCACAGGGTACTCATTACACTGGCAGACTGCATTAATTCTACAAATATGTCCACTCGTTCAATTCAGCACAATAGTGGCAAAATACACATCTAGAGGATGCATCTCCACTAACAAAAGGAGCAGGAATCCTCTCAACTTCCTCTGGAGGTGTTTTATTCACGGTTCAGTGAAGTGCATGGTAAACTGCAACCATGGGCAGAATGCTATTTAAAGGCATTTGTACCAGTCAGAGCTAGAAATGTAACGGTAAACAGGATAAATGAAACAAACAGCTAGTTTCCTGGAAGCAAGCAAAAAAACCCAAACACATCAAGGGAAGACTGACATCATTCAATTAAACAAGAATAAAACAAAATGAACTTCAAGGAATGTTTCAAGTTTTCATCTTGCTTCTCACACACAGCAAAGCAGTTATCAGTGTGAGGTCTACCAGGGCCCATATATTCCTACTAAACAGACTGAATCTGGGAGGAAATTGAGTTACAAAACAAGAATTCACATTGCTTTGAGGGAACAAAGCAAAAACTCATTAAATTGCCTCCTATGCTGCTGTGATACAGAAAGTCAACAACTACTGTTTCTGAAAGAACCTGAAGTCAGAGGTGGCTCTGATAGACACACCCAGCTCTCTCTTTGGTCACCAAACTTTGTAAGTACACAGAGATCCTGAAGATGCAGCCAGTTTGATAGAGCTTCCCCAGGCTGTCGAAGAAAACTGCCTGGTCATCTCAGGTGGATTCAAAGTGAAGAATGGTAGCTGCAGGCTTCCTCCAGTCCCTCCTACCGACCAGCACTGGAGCGATCCCAGTAGAGTTCTCCCACCACAACTCGGCGGGGACAAAGCGCTGCTCAACCCCATCGTACACTGGACGGGGGTGAACCCAGGGCAGTTTGGGATTTACCACTGTACCTTTAAAATATTTACAAAACATATACACAAAACACTACAACCCTTAGGAACCCAGGGAAGGAAAGGGAGCATTGAGAACACAGCACAAGGCAGGCAGCAGGAGCATCTGCTTTCGGATTCCCAAGAGAAAGGAGGAGGAGAAGAAGAGAGAGAGGTTTCATATCATTAGATTAGAATAGAAACCACAGGGCAGGAAAATGCATTCAGATTTTTTTTCCTAAGGTGGAGGAAGAACCCAAGAGTGAGTGAGTGGCCTCCAGAAAGATCCATTTCCTTTGCTTCACCATCAGATCACCAAACTTGTTTTTCCATTATTATGTGAACACCAGGTGCTTCGTGCAGCTACACCCCACTCAAACACTGGGGCCTCCCATTTTCATGCTAAGCAGGAAGAATCTTGCATTCTTTTTAAAACAGGAATTATTTTGCGTGAGAAGGATGCAAAGATACCATGAAATAACTCTTTGGCTGTTTTCTCATTCTGTTCAGAATCTGGACATCCCTCAATACAGACTACCAGTTTTGTAACTGCTTTTTGCTGCAAGATGACAAAAAAGCAGTAGAAAACTGCATGGTTAATAAAGACTGGAAGAACATCTCTGCTTTCTTTTTTTTTTCAAATATTTATTAAAGGTTCAGGGTAAAATTCATCAAGGAACTCTTCAGCAATAATTTTTGTTTTAACTGAAAACCAGAAGCCTTGGGTTTTAGCAACTGCACAAGAAGGTACTTTTCATAGTCTTTACAGAAAAGCCTTCAATGTCAATATTGCCTAGAAGGGAAAGGGCAGCTGTGGGCATTTAATACACAGGGCTGTATGGATGGGAGAGGGAGTGAAGTTCATGTGTGGAGAGGAAAACACTGCTCTGGAAAGCATAGGCAGTGGGATATGAAGAACATTTTGCCAGGCCAGTTATTTTTGTTCTTTCCTTTGCAATTATATCTGAACAAGTAGGGATTTGATAGACGCCAGAGGCTATTCTCAAAACCAAAGAAAAATTACTAAAATCAAGAGTAATTCACAGGTAGCTTTGGCCTATAGATATCAAAAGAACAGCAGAGAGCAGAATAAATATTTACAAACTCAGCACAGCTGATTGTTTTGGTAGAGCATATAGATTTTTAACCATGCAGGGAAGTAAAACTCTAACTAAGCCATGTAGATATTTACTTGTTCAGACTGTCTTGTTAAAAAAAAAAAACAACACAAAAGAAAACCATGGTATTAAGCAGAAACAGAGGATGGGGGGAAAGGGCTTGAAACTCATTTCTTTCATATACAGATTAATGGCTTTCTGGTTTCCAGATAACACAGGACTGAAGAATTTCAGAATGCATCTTGGGCAACATGGGTGGAAATTTGCAGAGGGCTCTGAACATGAACATACCTTAGAATATACGTTGAAACAAAGAGGCCACCATAAAAACTGTGAACCTCAAATCCAAGCAAAAGGCATAGACTCTAAACCAAAACTGCTTAGCTGAATTGCAAATTCAAAACCTTTTGTGTGCATGCACACATGTGCACACACGTGTGTGTGAGGAGGAGGGAAATTTTGTTTTAATTGAAAATGGGAATCTTAGCATTGATTAAGTCAAGCAGAGTATAGACATGCACTGTGCAAGCTTCCCCCATAGAGCTTTGGCAATGCACCTCGCTCCTGACCTGCAAAACTCCCTGCTATTCCAGTGCTGAACCTCCTGGGCAGAGAGAGAATCACATCAATTTGTCATTGTGGTGATACTGGTTACGTGAGGAGAACCAATTGCCAATTAGGACAGAGATCACTGAATCTCTCTGCAGCTGACCTGAGCAACATTTGAAATCTCATCTCCAGAGATATAAATTACCATTAACCCCAAATAAAACCTCCCTCTTAATATATCTGTAAGAAGAAAATAGGAGGGTGAATGCAAATTCTGTGGGGGAGGTCCACATGGGGCAGGGCAAGTGGAATGAGGATGCTTATATTAAAGCATCAAATATCTCAAACATGAAAGGTCAGTATCTCAGAAGTGCCAAGTAAGTCTGCAAAACAGAGTAAATAAAATCCTTTCACATATGAGATATAAAAGTTTTGCTACAGAAGTATTTTAATGCAATGAAAATGGCAGGGATGGGGATGAGTTAGCTTTTGTTCTTACAGTCTCCCATCACACAAAGCTGTTTTACCTTATTCTGCCTTCTTCACAGGGCAGCCATTGCCAATGCAACGGGAATGGGTTGGGATGAAGGCTCAATTGACTGACTCCCTGTTTGCTCAAAAGGCTGGAGAATCTGATCCCACATTACAGACAGGAGTGTCTTTGAGCATTTGTACATGCTGCCCAGAAATGACCATGCTCAGAGTCTCGAGTCAGAGGGAACAGGAGACAGTCCCCAAAATAGCTCTTCCCTTCCCCCATCACACTAATTCCTGCTGATCTCTACAGAATATGTTCTCTAGGCAATGAACTGCCTTTTACTCTGCAATCAAAACAAGAGAAGCGGGTACAGAAACAGGACTTACCTTCGAGCCACGCTCATTAAAGATTATCTCTACATCAAGGATTTTGCCGAATTGCTGCAGAGAGACAAGAGAAAAGAAAAAAAAAGATTTATTTTTGGCAGTCAATTTTTCCTACCTTTTGCAGGGGCTGGCTTAGTGCAAGAAGGGAGGTAAGAATATTTCCATTTCTAGCATACAGGCAAAGGCATAAAATCCCAGTATGTGACCCAATTCTCTTGGGTTAAGACATGCAGATCCTCTTGGTCACATACCCCAGGTTTTCTCACAAAGGCTAAAGGAAGAAAAACAATCTCCAGAAGAGTTTTAGGGATTTGAGAGAGCTCATCTTTCCCCCGTTAATCTAAGCAATTCTTCCTTCCCTCATTCTACTGTTTCATCTAAGACATGGTTATATGATTTCATCTCAGACATCCAACAACATTTCTCACATGTAATTCAGCATTTAAGCTTCCTCCTGAAGTGGCTATCACAAAGAGAAACTTAAAAGTCATGTTTCTTTGGAAGCGATAGTAACATAAGATTCCCAGCCTCAGGGATTTCAAACTCTAAAGCTTTTTCTTTCCCTTTAATTTCCAAAACTCCAAAAAAATTGATGGCAGGTTCAGAAACCATGAAAATGGAAAACTCCCAACAGTTTGTTTTTCAGAAAAACATCATTCAGGTCAACCTGTGACATTCAGCAGGTGGTCAACAACCTATGCAAGTTTATCACATGCAATAGAATTCTGACCTCTGCCTCAGCCTGGAGACCCCAAGGAGAGCTCTGCACTGTTACAACAGGTTCCAAAGAGCTCCCAATTCAGCACAGAGCACGTAATGGAAAACAAGATTTACAAGGCAGGAAGGAGATTTACCACCTCTGTGGAACCATGTATGGATTACATCTTTCACCTTGCTAGGAACATATTAAAATATTTTACTGAAGCAGCCAGACTCAAAGCAGAAGCCTAGAGGTAAAAGTATCACCACTTCAGCAGAGACCCACAGTGCTCTGTCCTCCAAAAGTGTCAATGCCCTGTTTCCAAACCAGAGGTCTGCTCTCTAGAAAGAAAGGTCCAGATGTCCTTTTCAGGAGTGTGTATATGGAGCAGTTTTCATTCTAGAGACACGTGCAGTGTCTATAGACACTCAGACAAATGCTACATCTGAGAATTTTTCCTATCCCATTATTTACGAAAGCTTCCATCAACATGATTTTGATTTAAGTTTGATAGTAAATGAAGAAAGGATCAACAAGAAAATAAAGGATGATTTCACAGTCAAAAAAAGATGATGAACACAGGGTTCAGGCACTGGGACACTCTCCCCTTTGCCCAGCATTCTTAAAAAAGTATTTGCCTTTTTTTTTTTTAATTTGACAGTTGCATTCAGAGTCAAATGGGTATAATACTCATTTTGTGGGTGCCCTTCTCGAAAGGCTTGTGGCCAGATTTGAAAACTTGGAACATTTACAGCAGAGAGCCATGATGGCTGAGGGGAGGCTCTGAATATGTAAAGCAATAAAAAGTTACTGAGTCCCTTGAACAAGTGTTCCACAACTATCTGCAAGCAAACAAAGCATTTCCAACAATTTTAGCTATAGTTTCTGTCTGCTTCCCTTCTCCATTCTTAAAAAGGAGATCTTGGTTCACAGATGTTGTTTTTACTATTCTATTGTTTAAGGACAATACTTGATCCTCTATTCATCCCAAGAACAATTGAATTCACAAAATCCTACAAGTTTGAATAATGCTAATGTAAACATGCATCTTCCTTGAAACCTCAACATCTCAACAGCTTAGGCTTGATCCATGCTGGATCCTTTTTTGACCTCCTCTGTGCCAATCACAGCTAAAATACATTTTCTATTTCTATCCCACACTCGGTGTGGGCTTGTCAATAAAGGAGATTAACCGTTGATTGCTTTTTGTTGTCGTTGTTGCATATGGCTTTGGTACTGCCATGAAAGAAATCAGTCATGATTGTCATGATTGCTTTCTTGGTAGACTATCTCAGCATCATTACATGACTGGGGCTGAACCAATTTAGCAGCTTGTGGCTGCTGAAGGGCTGTCCCTGCTCCTTTGTCCTTCCTTTGTCTGGTCTCATCAGCCTTCCAGAGCTGGCCTCAGTTTTCATTCTCACCTGTAGATAAACTGATACAGCTCAGCAATCCTGCAGAAACCTAGGCCAAGAAAAGGAATATATACAAAGATTCTGACAATTTACTGATCTGAAGCGGCTTGAAGGCTCAGTGAGCATTATGGCTTGAAGAAGCAAAAGGGAGCAGAAAGCAGCACACCCTGCCCAAGAGCAGGATCTGTCCCCTGCCAGATCAGCTCAGCTGCCTCGCCTTGCCACACACGCTGAAACAGCCAGACTCTCGATAAATGCAAATGCCAAAATTATTTTCAGAATCTTCAAAGCCATCAAAAATCACCATTTTCTACCTCATTAGAACCATCTTGAAAGAGAACAAACTGTGCGGCTCCTGGTGCACAATTATGCCGTGCCACCCTCCCCTTTCTGCACACCCAGCTGGGCCTGCGTCCTGGGGCGTTGCTCAGCACTGCCTGCCAGCCCTGTTGGGCTGAGCTCCCCGTGCAGGGCTTCCACACCAACAGGAAACCCTCTTCTGTGCCTTTAACTTCTCACAAAATGCTGACAAAACGCTGGTGGTGACACTGAATGCGAGAGGTCTGACCTAATTGTACAAGAGGTGGCATGGCCCTCCCTGCCTACAAGATGATGGAGGTACATCATTTCCTAGATGACAGAATTAAGAGCCTGTGGTTGCAGCAAACACGGGCTTGACATCTACTGCAATGGGCTGCATCCACCCATGCAAACTGCCCCAGTTTCTACCTAGGAGTTGTGAGTGTTTAAAGAGGCAAGAGGGAAGGACCTCCTTGGGAGAGGAGAGTAGAAACAATGGGGGCTAACTGCTGAATGGAGGTTTGCTGGGGAGAGGTTTCCTGCTCCATGAAACTCCCTGCAAGAAAGCAGGGCTGTGAGACAGAAGGACGTGTTCTGGGCTCTTCAAGGCTCTGCTGCAGCCATTTCCACAGCTCCTATGACAGCTCCTAACTCTCTTGCCCTTACTGCTGCAATGGTTACAGCAGGTCCCAGCACTGGAAGGCACTTTTTTTTGGTAGCATGCCAGAATTTTCCTGAAGAATGAAAGCAGGAAAAAAGAACTAGTTCATTTTAACAGTTTATAACTCCTTCAAAGCTGAATCTAATTTAGTGGAACATAAAAAGGCACTTTGTTCTCTGATGCGCTTCGCCTACCAAATGTCAACAGTCTATTGCAAACAATCGAAGTTTTAAGAGCTCCTTAGTGAAAGGTCACAATTTTTGTATAGGAAATGCTAGGCCATCTAAATACAAGGGTCAACACCAAGTGCCCTCATAATAATTTTTTTAAAATCATTTATATACAGGCGCATTTGTATTTTTCAAAAGACATAGGGTCTGGCCAAATAAAACAAGTCCCATGCTTTAGTCATCCATGAGGACTAACCCTCTAATCTCCAACCTTGAAGACATGAACCACAGTGCTCACAGACTTGATTGGCTCATTCAGTGATTACCAAGAACTTCTACTTAGAACTCTGCACAGCCTCTGGAGAAGGCATTGCAGGACTACCTGTCTCAAATTCTCCCCACCATGACTTAGAAAGTTTACTATGTGACCAAGAGGCCAACATTCCCTACCATGTCACCTCCATGAACTGCTCACACACATGCCATGTGATGGGAAGATACACACACATATTATTCCAGTCATGCCATGGCAAAGGAGGTACAGAATCTTGTTTTATCTTAATGGTCCCTTCCCTGGACTGAACTTGACAAGCTTTCAATTATTTTTAGTAAAGCAGGTAAATGAGAATCAGCCCCTCTACAATGGTAGCAGGGAGTGCTGGAAGTAACAGTTTTTAAGAGGCATAAAGATATGAACAGACAGGAGTTATGACCAGAAATTAATTTTCTTGCTTGAACATGATCTACCTTATCATAGATGCAAGGGCATCGTGCAAGGAAAGGTATATGCATGCTGTGTGTTTCTTTTCACACAGATGACATAAAGGCAACAGATTTTTCCAGCTGAGGCCACAGCTACCTTAAACGTAATAAATTTGAGAGATCTGGCACCAGAAAGCTTTTGTCTTCCAAGGCACTGACAGTTTGGTAGGGCCCCTCCTACATGCTCTGTTCCAGCTGGCCATGACTCCTGTCCCTGTCTAGAGCTTTCAAAATCAGCTCCAAAATGTGTCAGACAAATAACTTAATCCTAAAGATGCAAACAACAGGGAGTACAAGGCAAATTCTCTATAAATCATGGAGCTACAAAAGATATTGAGAGACATCATGTGACAACCTTACATCCCTACAAGAGAACTTAGTATGTCCAAGCAGTTTCACTAGCCCTACAAAATTCACTTAAAGACGAGTCCAGTGAGCTATCTAAACTTTAAAGGTGTCAAACAGTCCATTCTTAAAGATGGTCAACATTCAAAACAGCCAAGAACCAACTTCCTGTGCAGGAACCTATGAGGTGCATGAGCAAGAACTTCACAAGCAGGATAGATCCATGCTACAGAGAGAGTCCTCTTCCTGGGCCCCAGCTCCATGGGATACATTGTCAGCTGAGCACAGCTGTCTCCATCATAGTGTGTGTTAGTCAGTGTTTAGTTATGGCAGCGTGGGGTCTGCCAGAGCTATGCTGCTATCAGCACATGAACTTCCTCACCCAAAGCTGAGTCACATCTCTTCAAGCAGTGGGGCCAGCCCCGTTCAGCTGAGCTACACCACTGTGCTTTGCTGGCAGGAAGATGGAAGAATCAAGGATTTATAAACCAAAGCACTACCACAGTTTACCAACTCAACAGATAATGAACAAGCATCAAGCAGCCCTTACTAGGGTTGAGCTGTTGCCCAACAAAATACGCATTTTCTAAGAAACCAGACTTTAACATGAAGCCACACAAAGAGCACAGATTTTTAACAGGATTTACAGACCACAGCCACCCCAGGAAAAAAATAAAACCAAAACATGATGACGAACACAGTTTCTCGGTCATTTGCTATTCTCTAAATCCCAAATAAAAGATTTTCACATGAAACAGTGAGATGGGGATGAACAGTACCCAGAGAGATCTTAACACCAGTCTAGCTTCCAGGTCTACACTTCCAGCTCCTTGTTCATGCTTTGTGCTATTCCCCAGAGGTGTGATTGCAGTGTAACCTGGTACTGATGCTGCAGAAAAGGTACTTGGACTCATGCCCACAAAAGCAGCATACATTCCAAAATCAATTTGAGAATACTTAGCATGTAGACTGAATCCATATGGAACTGGGTCAATAAAAGACCACTCCATGTCATTTTACCCAGGCCTTTTATCCAATTAAATCCAGCTACAGCACAGCACTGGTTACTAAATGACATTCAGCACAGTCTTGCTGCAGATGCTCCTAGTAACCCACGACGATCTAAAAAATCTTAGATAAATGTATGATCCAGTCATCACCACCTTCCAGCAGAGGGTCAGTGCAGAAGTTAATAGCAGAGAGCTTTCTCAGAGCAAGACAGTACAAGAGCTGGCAGCTGCAGGGGCACAAGCACCCCTGCATGCCACAGCCATGCAGACAAAGCACAGTGTTCAAGTAGCACTGAGGACACAAGTCCTTTTTCAAAGGTGGTTTCAGAAAATCCCCAGGTGAAACACATCAATATAATCAGCATCACCCCTTAAAACTCTAACCAACACCAGTCGAACCAAAGTCCCACCCTGTGACAAGGCTTGGGCTCACTCTCATCACAGGAAGAGCTTGGAAACAAGAAAAGTCACAGAGAGACCATTTTGCGTCAGAACATTTGTTCTCCAATACTGGCACATGGGACTTGTTACATGCAATTGATGGCCAGTAGTACTAGGAGATGAAAAACCTAAAATATACCTTGATATCCAGAAGACAGAATCTCCTCCTTCAGGAGTCCAATCCACTCAGAAAGCAGAATCCCTTTCAGCAACTGTGCTACTGCTGTGCTTTAGGCCCCAGTGCATCAACACCTGCAGGTCAGAGCTTCTTGTTCTATCACATTATTACCTATATAACTTAACACTTCAACAAGTACTTCTTCCATTGCCAATACTTGTGTATTGCTAATTACTGCTAAATTTATTTACTGGCAAATATAGACTTAAAATTCTATCAAATTCTTGCTGACAAAGAGCTGTAGTCTAATTTGTTACTGCTTTAGCCTCAAACAATAGGATTATGGAGGTGTTTTGCACTCTTGACACCAGAATGAAGTTCAATGAGAAATTATATCCACTGGGATATTTTAGGAAGTGCAAAGTGACAAAATATTTCCTCAGAGGCCAAGATTGGAGGGCCGCAAGAGCTTCCAAAAGTATCTGAGCTTGCAGAGCTTGGGTCATACAAAGCAGTGGTCTATCAGAAACATACATCATAAAGAACCTTGCAGTAGGGATATGAATTATGCTTGGAGAAGGAAAAGGATGACATTACCTGCCTTAATGTCATCCTTTTCCAATGGAAAAAAAAAAAAAAGTGGCTACCATTCTGTCATCTGTAATAAATGACATTATTAATAACTTCATTAACAGAAATTAATTAAATGTGACATAATAGTCACCTTTATAGAAAACATCTATGGATTATTACTGCTGTCGCTGATAACACACAAAACTCCTTTATTAATTGGGCTGATTATGCTCCCCATCAGAAAGAGCTAACAATCTACAAGTAGTAGCTATGGATGAGGCAAGTTTTAAAAAAAGCAGTGTCTCCACCTAAAGCCAGAGACTGCAAAAACTGTACTGTGCTAACCCACCTTCATCTGCAACCGTCATCAACACAGTACTTATTTTTATCTCACACTTAAGCAAAGAGCATTTCACCACAGTAAATTCTGAGAAACATCAATTCTGACTTCTCGTACTGTTGCTCTCACAACAGGTAAGAAAGATTTTGTGCAAGGACATCCATATGACTACCAAAACAAGGCACTTGCTTGTTTTTGTGGAGACAATTCAAGATACAGCTTGAGAACAGAAGGATCTTCCTCTTGCAGGCTGTCCAACCCTGCCTCCATCTTTACCATGAGACTCCAAGTCCATCCAGCTCAAAAGGCCAAAAATGACCAGACTATCCCAACCATATCTATACTGGGAGGTGAACTGCTTCTTGAAGCATGAGAGGGAAAGGCTGAAGCTACCAACCACAAGGTGCAAGCACACTATCACAGCAAAAGCTGAAAGGCCTAGAAATATGTTGAGGGGAAACATGAACTTTCCTTCTGCATACACACTCCAGAAAGGAAGGGGACAACATACAAGCAGTGTAAGAGAACACCACTACCATCATGTCACAGTCCTTGCACACATTAGCCAAAGAACGTCCCTCAGAAAACAGATAGTAAGATTTTGAAAAAAGTTGTTAATTTGATTTTAACACTGGTGGCAACTCTTCTTCTCCCTAGTAAGCTGTTCCATTGTTCAAATAAACCTCAATGACTATAATTTTTTTTTCTCATTTCAAGGGTAGTTGTGTTAAATCTCAGATTCCAACTTGAAAATCTTATGACTGTAAACAAGACCTAAATCCCCTCTTAGCAGGTATCATACACATATAAGAATTTGCATAGAAATGACTTATCATCTAATAACCTCTCTTTTTAATAAGCTGAGCAAATAATGCACCTAATACCTTACCCAGTTAAAAAAAATCACTCACCTTCCAAGTCCGAGTTTATTTCTTTTGCTCTTAAACTAACCTCAGAACTGAATAAAATTATGCAGTCATGGTCTTTTCTATTTGGAACATGAGCAAGATCACATCCCTCCTTCAACCTGATAAGCCCCTTTGAGTTATTGAAGCAACTATCTTCAACAATCACTAGTACTCTCCCAAATCAGTGTTTTCCAAAGAAAGCTTTCCATCCATTAAGAGCACAGACCGGTTCCCACATACTCAGTACTCTGCAATGAGCTGCATCAAAACATGTTTTTGTTGGATTTATCATCAGTCAACCAGGCACTTCTACTCATTCTCTAACAGTAACCTTATCTTTCTCTTTCCTCCTCCTCAAATAGTTTTTAAACTGCAAACCTTACTGGCAAGGTTTTAATAGTACCATCTCCATGGGTTGATACAGATACTAAACAGGACAGTGACGGAAACAGATCCCTGTGGAAATTGACACTAAAAACAGTCTTGATCACAGCTGTCTCCCAAGTAACTACTACTTTTTATTATCTATCATTAAAGAGGTTTTTAATCCCTCTAATGTGTGTTGTGCTTGAGATAAGTATTATTTTTTCTTAAAAATGGGTCACTTGGACAAATTTGATTGGTTTCACTATACCAGTATTTGTACAATCTTGTCAAAATAGACAAGACAGCATTTGTCTACAAAGATGTATATTACAAAGTTCTGCTGAACAGATACTAACATGTTTCTTCAGATTCTAATGGGACTTTTAAAAATGTTTCAGTATTATTTTTGTCTTGGATCAACATACAGATAGATGGTTCTTACCTCTTTGGATCATCCCTTTCAGGTTTTTTCAATAGTGAATCTTGGTGGGCAGTGTTCCACCCTTCTGCAACTCCCCTAGCTTACAAGAATTTGCTAAAAATTAGCATTAATGAATAACGGAGCTCCTTGCTTTGGCTATTATCTTTGGACATACCTTATCTAGATCTGCTGTTTTTTAAATACTAGTGAGCACTGCCTCATCCTCCTCTGTTATAAATTATGCAGAAAACCAGATAAGGTAAAATTACCCCCTCTTAAGTTCTAAACACAATCAGTTGGGTGAGGTTTTCTTTCCTGTTTGATTTTTGTTTGGTTTGCTGTTATTTGTGAGGTTTTTCCCCCCAAAATACACAACTACCTCCTGATTTTATACTGTACCCATACATAGACCTTTTGTCTTTGCATGTAAAAAAATTGATGGGTTCTCTGAACTTAGGTCACCAGTATCTCCATGACTCGCACATTTCCTTCTCCACCTGCTTCTTTGCTTAAGTTTGCACCTATATTCACTGGTATTTACCTCCTCCTCCTCGCCTAATGTGCAGAATGCTTTCAGTTTTATTACCCCTGTTTCAGCAACTGTGGAATCACGCCTTTTTGACCATCAGTATGATGCTGCTGCTGAATATGGCTTCCATTAATACTTCCCTTTTAAAGGTACCTTCCTGGGCAGTTATCCTGCCAATTGTTTAAACTCCAAGAAAGAGACTCTTCTAAAGCTCCTTACAGTGCTGCCTGATGCCATATTCTGTTTGCACAAAGCAAATACAGACAAATAACAATCACCGGTACCTAGGCAACGGTGGGATTTCAGGTCAGCTATTAACTCTTCTTTATCTGCAAGAACAAGGTCAACTATTGATTTATTCCACAGTGGGTGCAGAACTGTGTGCATTAAAAAATGACCTACTCCTTCTAGAAGCTTTCTGGAAGTCTTTTCATTTGCCTCATAAAATGTCAAGTAAATATTACTTGTTTTAAGCAAGCCATATTATTTGCCTCCCTGTAAGATGCACATACATAAGGAAATATTTGGTCCATTCCTGAGGATATCTCAAGGACCTTTTAGAAACACATTATAGCTGAGAGATGGCTGGAACCCAAATAATTTGAATTTGCTAAGAAATCCTTATGTGTTGGAACCCAAATAATTTGAATTTGCTAAGAAATCCTTATGTTTGCAGCTCTGCCAAATGGTGCAGGTTTAGAAAGCATTATGTAATATGCATTTAATCACACGTGGGACAACATGTCTCAAGTCCACCTCTACTCAAGTCTGGACAAAAGCATTAGATGTTTTCTGTGCCCCAGGACTGGGCTGACCTCTTGCATGCTGTTCCATCCTTGAGGGGACTTCTTTACTCCCTCCCTACCATCACATTTATTTCTTCCTCCACAGCTTTACTGTCTACCCAATTCCTCTCTTTGTACAGTAGCTTGGGAAAATCACTCCAGGCAAGGATTTTGAGTCTCTCAGATATGACATTGAGGAGATGTGACCTGACACACAGAAGGGAGAGGGAGAAGATGGGGGTTACAGACTAGTCACAGCTGAAGACTCAGACAACCATGAGCCCCCTTTAGGAGAAAGGGTAGGTTTCAGTGAGTCACCCAAAGGAAAGCATCTTGATCTTGAAAAAGAAATAGGAGCAAGTAGGATTCAGAGAGCGTGCTCTCCTGCTCACGGCTATGAGCATGCTGAGAGAAGCAACACTGAAACAAAAAGGAAGATGTGCGAGAATCATTCATTATTTCCTTGGCAAAATAGCAAAGTTCTCTGTTACAGAAAAGTGGCACATGGGGTGTTTTGTGTCCCAGAAGACAAATACTCTTCTGGCAGGCATGGCTCTCAGCAACCATAGGGCCCGGTGAACTATCAAAAGGTTTTACAAGGAATATATCATTTACCCAGTTAAAATCACATCACTGTGCTGGAACTTGAGATGATGTTTAGAGAAAAAATAAACAACAGAGGAACTCCAGAAACCAATTCATATAGCATTATTCCTCATCCTTCCTATGCACGAAAAGGGCACCATTTAGGCCCAAAAAAGGACAGGAAATCTTAAGGCAAGTAATTACGCTGCATTTTCTACAAGTCACTTCTTAGTTCATTTAAATTGCCTGGGTGTCCCAATCTGCTAAGCATAGGCAAGAGTCACCAGGACAGTGATGTCCTTGTCATTTCTATCTCATCCAGGTCTCCCACACCAGGAGCACATGGCAGAAAAGCATCAAGGCGAACGAGTGTGAAAAGGGCTAGTTGTCAGTCCAGCACCAGTCCCAGGAGAAGGGACAGCAATGGGGAACAATTTATGTAAGTGATGCAGCTCCCAGGAGAGGGGAGCAGCCGTAGCACAGAGCAGGACATGATAAATACAGATTGTAGCAGGTGGTCCAAGAACTGGCTGTGATTTCAGCAACCATTTGTCCAAACCGGACGGAACTGCCTACTGCACGGCCCTGCAACAGCAAAAAGCAAGCTAAAAAACTGCAAAAGCAGAGCAGAAGATTCAGCAATCACAGATTGCCAGGAGATGAGTTTTATTCTGAAAACATTCCTACAGACATCAAGAGTATAACAATAATCTAAGACATGAATAACATGGAAGCAAACCCAGGCCTCTTGCAACAGAATCACAGCTCCATAGTCTTGGCTAGGAATTAACTCCAGAGGTCATTTAGTGCTTCCCCTGCTCACAGCAGGTGTAATGAAATCTTTTTGGCTAGGCTGTGTCAAGTCAAGTCAGATACCTTCAAGGATGGAGGTTCCCCAACCCATCTAAGCAATGTGTTCCACTATTTGGGCACACTCACAATAAAACCAAAATTTTCCTGATATCTGGCTGATAAATCAGAGAGGCCTTGCATAGAGACCTAGACAAATTAGAGGGCTGGACAATCACCAACCCTATGAAGTTTAACAAAGACAAGTGCCAGATTCTGCCCCTGGAGCAGGGCAATCCTGGATGTATGGACAGACTGGAGAATGAGATGCTGGAGAGAAGTGCTGCAGAGAGGGACCTGGGGGTTCTGGTTGATGGAAAATTGAGAATCACAGAAAGCCTGAAATTCACTCTTCTTGTGTGTATTAACATTTCCTTCAGTCCATTTCTCCAGCCTGGCCAGGTCCCTGTGAATAGCAGCCTTGCCCTTCTGTGTTTTGACCACTGTTCTGTTCCTTTTGTACTGTCCAAGCTACAGATAGATAAGCCCATTTACAGCACTGAAGTCCATGAATTAGAAATTTCCAATACTGCAACACTACTCTGCATGCGAGAGTGTCCCTTTGTGCATGCATACACAGATGGCTCAGGAGATGCAACAACTGAAACAGAAATAGTGCAGAATTTGGAGAAGCAGCTGGCTGTAAGTGAGGACCAAGGCATACACTCCAAGCCTAAGCTGACAAGAGCTTTGGGCTTTTCTGACTTGGATTCTTTGGACTGCACCTTAAAAAGACAGCAGCCGTAAACTTCATAAATAATAAATATTTCTGAAGACTTTAAAACATGCCATCAATCAAGGATCATATCATAATTATATCAACAAGTCAAATAATTATGATGACGACCTATAGATAACTTCACCTGAAGGTTAGGTCATGAGGCATCTATCCCATTTATCTGTGTTCATATGGAATGAGGCACCACATGTACTCATATAAACAAACTCTTCCTCAAAGAGCTTATAAATCAAGAATTATGAATAGCATCCAAGGATTAGGGAAGACAAACTATCTGGTCAAAAGAAACAGAAGGTATATCATACACAATGTAAAATACCATCTGACTTGGCACTAGTTTATCCACATGCAATTGCTGGTTGGCAATTGTTTGCAGCCATTCTTCATCACAGAAATGGATCACGAGGAAAGATGTACTTCAACATTGTTTCTATGCAACTGAAAAACAGTGCT
This sequence comes from Lanius collurio, assembly GCA_020086605.1. NCBI lineage: Eukaryota > Metazoa > Chordata > Aves > Passeriformes > Laniidae > Lanius > Lanius collurio. The sequence goes on from JACBWW010000005.1 coordinate 5,487,684, forward strand.
TTGCAAAGGATATATTAAGTCAGTGTTTAATCCTGGCCTTTACTCAGAAATAAGGTGAAAGTTTCATTCTGGTTTGGTTTTTTTCCCAAACCAATTGTTAGATTACACTGAATACCGTTGCTCAGAGAAGTGGTGGGTTGCCCCGAGCAGTTGTGCATGCCCCATCTGTGGAGGTGTTCACAGACAGGCTGGATGGAGCTCTAAGCACACCTAGTGAAAGGTGTATCAGCCCATAGCAGAGGTGTCTGAACTGGATGATTTTTAAGGTCCCTTCTAACCCAAACCATTATCTGATTCTATGAATATCTCAATAGGAAGAACACTGTTATATTTCTCATGTGTATTTACCAGCTGAGTAAAATGCTACCAATTGTCCTAATCCTGCAAATATATTACAGTGAGATGACTAAACTGAGAGGGAAGGGCTTTTTATTCACACAAACACACAAGCACCAGATGTCCCACCTGTGGAGGAGAATCTGCCATGCCTGAAAAGGTGCTCATAACTTACCCCAAACATCTGCCGCAGGTCAGGATCTCGAAAGCGGAAGGGAATGTTAGACACATGAAGTCGTTTTGGAGTGGATTTGCTCTCAGTATTCTCACTGCTCTGTGTCTGTGATTGCTGTCCATCTGTCTGTGCTCCTCCTTCTGTCTGCTGAAATCAGAAAAGACAAAAGTGTGCGCATGAATAGAAATCACACAAATTCCTTTCACATGCCTTGTCTACCCCTTCTTAGGCATTAACACTGCACCTGCAATTGAGCTATCTAGCACTTGACAATTATTTTGATAAAGCCAGTAGCACTTAACAATTGATCTGTTGTTCTTCCCCTCCCTTTCCAGGAGTAAACAGTAATGAGAGCTCAGCCTCCCTCCCCTCCTATCACCTTTCAGCTTAGTAGGTTTGTCTTTGGTTTTTCTTAAATTGCTTCTCCCTTTTAGGCCATTCTTCCTCACTTCAGCTGCCACCATATGAAAGCTCTAATGAAGAGGCGGATCTTTCATATCCTGGAGCTGGGAGGTAGTACCGCCACTCTAATCTCATGTGGCAGGATGTTCATGCAATCATCAAAATCCCACAGCTGAAGTAGCAGCTCTTCACCAGGCCAATACCAGAAGTGCATCCCCAGGCAAAATGGCATCTGCTCTGTCAAGCTCCCTTCAGAGAAACATTACCCCAAAAGAAGATCTATAATTAAATGGTAAAATCCGTATAGGAGCAGCTTATGGATGTATCTCATTAACTTTGTGCATACATTTAAGTGAGCCCAGGAACAGGAAACAGTCATCACCACTGCAGGAGTTATACAAACTCCAAGTGCTGCTTTTTGCTACCAGTTCCACAACTAAGAAAGGCAATTTGTTCCACTGTTCTCAAGCGCTGACTGGCATGGCAAAGAGAGGTCAAGGGGTACACCAGGGGTATTTGCTCACAGGAAAAGCACAAGAAGGCGGCAGAGGAATAAGGGAGATCTGTGTGCCAGAGGAGAGACCTAATGCCTGCTCAGAGATTACTGGCAGGAGAAAAGTAAGGAAAAGAACCTCACTTGCTTGTGTGGGCTTAGAGTGAAAAGTGCTAAAATCTGAGCACAGCACTAAATATAAAGGCAAGGCCCATTTGCAAAACGGCTTGATGAGAAAATGGCATTTTTCTCACTTTAGTCAGAAAAATTACCTCAAAACCTCAGAGCCAAAGAACAAAGCAGACTACAATTTGGTTGGTTTTACTGCTCTTGTCCCTTTCCAAATGCATTCACTGACAGGTGAAGAGCACCCACCCACTCGCTCTGTCTCCTGCTGCTTGCCTCAGACCCCTAGGAGGCAAGCTTTGACTACCTGTGTGATGCACTTTCAAGTGTCATTTCAACTCTTTAGACGCCAACCTGACTCCCTCCTTAACACATCAAGTAAAAAGAAGTCCTACAATAAGGCAAGGACTGTAATTGCTAGAGTCAGTCTTTTTAAGGGATTTTCAAAGAAAACATGAGGGCCTTAAAGATGTAAGAGTAGGGGTGAGGTTTTTTTGCTGGTTTATGTCCATTTTTCCCTGTTCTAAATATGCAATTTGTGTTCCAAGGATGAAAGAAACCTGAGGGGAGTTGCCCACACCCATTCCCCAACCACTGAATGGACTTGCTAGACTGCTCTGCACATCATTCAACATACAACACTTGGAAAACATTTGGAAACATCTCTTCACAGATAAACTAAATTGGCAACATTAAGAAAGTATCTTCTGCCCAGAAATACCACTTACAGATACGACCTTGACTGGTTACAAAGCAAGTGTATACACAAAGACAAGAGCAACTAAACAGTAAGCACTGGGGTCTTGCCATGCTGAGCAGGAAAGTGGAAGCTTTCCATTTCATTTCAGTAGAGCTGTGCATGCAGCACAAAACATGTTTGATTTGGTTAATATAAATTAAGGTATGATAGGAAGAATGACAATACTGCCCTGACAAGTATGTCTGCTTCCCATAGCTGTGGAATTCTCAGGAGAAGTCTAGTAGAATGAAACATTTTTATTTTCTAAGACTCACCCACCTCCCAAAAATCAAATTTTCAAGAACAACTTCAGAAACTTCCTTTTGATCTTATCCACAAGTTGTCCACCACATGTTCCCCCTCTTCTCCTTCCCTCACCTCTATGACAAAAAGGCTCTCCAAACTTACAGAGAGTACACCCTAGGGGAAGAATCAATGCAGCTGGCTTGCAATTAAATCACACCATGCTACTTTGTGGTTTTATGACTCCATCAGAGTCCTCTGTTCCTCAGGGCAAATCTGTCTAAGAAGGACAAAACACAGGAGTAGCTTATCTATCACCACTGCATACAACACCTGCAAGTGAGTACTCCAAAGTAACTCCCAAAAATCACCAATGCTCCTGCTAAAAGGGACAGCTACATTAAAATACAGGTTGCACAGGACTGGATCTGCTGTTTCCCCAGGGGAGGAAGCCAGGATGTTGTTTGCACTCCTCTCCCATCCATTTGCTCCCAGGCAGAGGGCACAACTCCTTTCTTACCAAGGGTGCAATGTATCATGTACAGTGGCCTGCTCAAAAGCACTCACAGCTGTTCCTGCATATGGCAGAGAGCTGCAGCCACACAAGAGTCATTCTGCAGCATGTGAGATGTGTACAGTAAGACAAATGCTTCAAAGAGAAGAAATGATAGAATGAAAAAGGGATCTTGGTCCACTCTTACCTTTTTAACTACACTGAGAGATTCCAAATTCTTTTCATGCTTTCACACAGCCCGATTTTTCAGTAGTAGTTTAACATTAAATACTTTCTTCTGTATGCTGTAGCTCCCTCATCTCTATCATCCATGGCCCTAAGGTAAGATTTGAATTTTCCACCACTTTAACATTAGCTCAATACATTTGTCCACTGCCACACATTTAGCTACAACATAAATGAAAAAACAGTCTCTTCAGATCTTTTTCTTTTTTTCCCCCCTTTCACAGTTATTCCTTGGCGTAATTCATTAGGAAGGAGATGAAAGGAAGGGCCTGAAGCCTGTTCTCAGGCAGCACACAACAGAGACTGGCAGCAGTGCTACCCTGACCAAGCCAGATGATGAAAGACCTTGTTTCACCAAGTGCCCACTCCCCACCTTGACTCCTTTGCTACAAGGCATTCAAGCTCATTCTGGCCTTGTGTCAGCACTTCCCAGTGAAGAAAGAGACCTCTCCCTTAACTACACAATCAGCCCAGAAGGGCACTAATACACATTCCCTAGGTCTCAATGCCTGTCATCAGGCAACACAGACATGCTGCAGCAAAGGTCTCATTTAGGAACAGTACTGCACTCACTGCACCTCCTCAACACAGCCTGTGTAACATAAACTGATGCAAGGTGATAATGCCATTCATGCCTGCACACACAAGCTTAGAGCTCTGCTCAAGGTCACTGAGAAACACATAAGAGCTCAGGACAGCAAAGCATGTGCTTCACTTTTAACTCCTTGCTGCCTGTGCCCTCAGGTCAGCTCCTCCCTGCCAGCAGCAGGGAAACCCTAAGCAAGAAGAAGCAGCTGCAAAGAGAAGCACAGATTATACTCATACACATGTAAAAGGGGAGGACACCTGGCAACACAAGGGTGTTCCAACAGGTTTGGGGGCATCTCTGCAAGCACCTTCCCACCTCTTAATAGGTCTCCTCTATCATAATGCAGGTGATGAACAATCTGTTGCTGAAGATTTCCCCTTAGCAGCAGGGAGGCAGGGGCTCCAGCACCACCTGAGCTCTGAGCATATCTCCATCTGAATGGCTAGACAGAGGGATGCCTCCCCGGTGAGCCAGACAAGCACCGGTGCAACAGACCAGCACAGAGATTATTAATATCCAGCACATTCTGTTTCCATCTCCCACTTGCTTCTAGGACTGGAACCGCTTCAGATCCAAGTTACAGACAAACAAAAAGCAACCCCCCATTCTCTCCCCACCCCAGGAAGCAGGCGGTCCAAAATGCTGTGAATCATAATGAGGAGGTTAAGAGCCATAAATCACTGCAAAGAAAATATTTACAAAATACAAACTGTAACTAATAACTATATTTAAAAGGGGATTTGGGTGGCTTACAAAATCTAGGAGACAGACTGTGCTCACTCCACTGCTCCTAGATCAGTCTTGAATCCAAAAAAAGCCAAAACCAAACACTCAAGCTTATTTGGATCGAGAGCCTGAAGAACTGTGGAGACAAGGACCAAAAGCTATGACTGGGAGAAGGCAATCTGCCCACCATAAAGCAGAGTACAGATAATGCGGAAAAATCTCTGCAACTTCTAGTGAAGAACCTGCATCAAAACAGTCAGTCACCCACCAATGAACAGATACCCATTGAGCAGGTTTGGTGGAAAAACAAGTGAAGAATTAGGCCCTAGACACAAAATCCACCTCCTGCCTCACCATACTCTTGTCAAAGTAGGACTGAGGTCCTACACATCCCAGAGCAAATGCCATGGGAGCTTCAGCTGCTCAAACACTTGTTCAGCAGACAGAAGACCTTAGGGCTAATTATCACCTTTCAACAGCAGTAAATATAATTTTACAACTATATCCATGTACTTGGTTTTTCAGAGATGCCAGCAGTATTAAAAAAAAAGGGGGGGGTGGTGCTACTTACAGGCACAATCAACTATTATCCAAAATATTCTGTATGCTAAAAAACAGACCAAAAAATTCTAAGGACATACCAATTCACTTCTAAAGGCTTTTCGCTATTTTCCACCTAGTCAGGTGAATTTAGGGTATATTTTTTCTGATATGTATTTTTTTGTTAGTTACCTATTTCCAGAAGCTTAAGTCATTTTATTCAATTTCCTCATTAAAGACATACCTCACAGAACACAAACCTAAGACAGGAAAGCACATAGGAAGCTTTGCCATCTATCCTGCACAACTCCTCAACGTGTCCAGTAACATTTTCAATCCAAAGATGGATATTTCTAACAGGATTCTTTACTGCTGTTTTCTTTTCCCTTTCAATGAAGTGAGCCCCCTGAAAGGCCTGCTCTGCTGGTCACACTGTCAGACCTTTCCAGCCCATTCTTCACAAAACAGGGATGCCCTGACAAGGTGAAGGAGACAGCAAGATTTCTCAAGCTCGTGGTCACTCCCAGGCCGCTCCATTTACAGTGGCAGAAGAACAGCCACACAGTGACAGACTTAAGATTCATCCAGCCCATTATCTTCTTTTTAACAGCAGCCAAATCTGTGGCATCTGTTGGAAGGATGTAAGAACGAGGCAAATGCTCAGTGACTCATCTCCAGCAAACTTAGGCAGCTGATGTCTCAACTTGCAAAGCATCCTGTGGACAAGAGCTGCAATGCTAATTTCTTCATTATATGGAAAAAATAAGTAGTAAATCTTGCTTTTTTTCCATACATGGCACCCAATCATTTCCCATGTGCATCCTAGTAAGTGAAAATGAGAAAGCTCCATATTTTAGTTGCCTTACCGTTCAATATTCTATGTACTTGTCATACGCCTTCATTCCTGACAGCTCTTTCTGTACGTGAAGATTTCATTTCTTCTCATAAAGAACCTGCTACATCCCTTTCATCATCACTTTTATCCTTCCCTGTACTTCTGCTAGATCTGCTATAACCTTCGAGATATACACAGAAGTACCACAGATATATACTCTAACGTAATGATGCTTGCTGATTTATTTCCCATTTCTCATTTTTAAATCTGCCTCACTAGACACAAGTCTGCAAGTGCTGACAATCTGCCTCATAATCAAAGCAAACTCCTGATGTTAAATGTCAGGGTTTGCAACCTCAAGACAGCAATTTCTAAGCTGAGGTAGCCAAACAATCAGCAGCAAACTACTTATTTGAAGCTAGTTCTTCCTCATGTCTACCTGCTCAGCAGTATCAGAAAATAACTGAGGATATTCATTAAACATATTCTTCACCTGAAATACTTCACATGAGCAATTGCTTTAATTACTAAAGGGATGAAAAGTAATTACAGAGGAAAATTCTGCAAATTCAGTTCTAGGCAAGAAATACCCACGGGGAAGTCATCACTATAACACCATCCATGTGTTGCAAAAGTCAGTTGAGGAATCCTTGGTGCTGTTGGCTCTCTTCTTTCTAAGCCCTTGCTAGATATACAGGGCACAACCAGATGACCAAGCACCTTTCCTGTCTTGCTTCTGAACATGATACATACGAGTCCCCCACCACAAATATGTTTTCTTTGAGAATTTGAAAGTAAATATTCCTTTGTGGTATAGCTGATGAGTTAAATACATTTCAGTATAGCACATGAAGAAGCCAAGATATGATGCCCTGTAATTAAATAATGCTTTATACTAGTTCATGACAACGTAACACCAAGGCAGCAGCACCTGCCATTTTCATGTGAAGTAATTTACATAAACTTATTCCTCTACTTCTATACCTCCAGCTGCATTCCATAATTTATACAGACATACAAATTCTTCCCTCTGACATTAACAAGAGAAACAAGTTGAATAATCAGCTTGCAGTATTAAGTGCATTGCATTTACTATCAAGCAAGCCTTTTTAGTTCAGCAGATGATTAATCTTCCCTCTGCGGGTAGAGTACCAGGAGATGCAGAGAGCTGACAATTGCTCTCGGCTTCTGGCCATGCTCTCCACACGCTTACCTTGCAACAACAGCATTTGCTGGATCCCTCCAAGAGCTGCTCTAATTCATTAACCCAGCAAAAGAATTGGACAGCTTTCTGCCAGGTCAGTGAATTAAAGTGGCTCACACAAGGAATGCCAGAGACAGTAAATAGGAGTGGGAGTTTGTGCTTGGAGCCAGATCTCTCCTTTCTGACAGCAGTGAATCTCTTAGATCAGCTCAGCTGCCAGAGGTACTGCAGCCTAATTAGCATCTCCCCTTGCAGCTAAGTGTGCTGGGTGTTTCCATTAGGGGTAAGAGCACTAAGGTAAACCAAGAAGGGGAAGGGGGAAGAATCCAGGCAACCCAGCACTATAAGTGAAATGCTGAGAGTCAACTGTTTAAGAGAAGAGCTGCAACAGGCAGACCAAGTAGGCCAAATATGGTCCTGTACCTCAGCCTATTTTTAATCCAGGTCTTTCAGCTGTGCTTTGAGACAGTATCAAGAGAAAGGACAGATGCTTGGACATGAAGACTGAGAGGTCTTCTTGCCACATGCCAGGCAAGAAACAAAGCCCCACAGATGACACTTGATCCTAAAATAGAGATTCCAAAATATGAAGCTGTTTGTATTACACCACCTACTGCTCCAATTTCTTTTCCATGCCCCAATCCTGAGACCTCTGAATGCTTTCCACTACATTCAGACCTCCATAACCAAGCTCATCCTTATCTGGTGACACCAACCAGTTTTTCCCCTTTGTTCAGGGTTTTAGACTGCATCGGAAGGCACGGACTTTGACTCTCAAAGTTTATTTTACATAAGTTCACTGCTGATCTTTGACCTCGGGCTCCCAGATCACTGTCTATTAACTCAGACACCACCGCTCATCTCAAATCATTCTAGCTCACTTGCTCATCAGAGCCAGTCAAGTTTCTACGAAAAGGTGCTCCTAACCCTGTGCATTAAGGACCCTGTTACAGACCACATTACATTGCTGTGTAACGTCTTGCCAACAAGATCAAGCCCCCTTTCCGTGAGGGATCTTTAAGCCACTCCATGTTCTTTTGCAATTTTCCTAAAGGCTATCAGCCCGAAAAGCAGGAAAGCCCCACCAGCTGACCACATCTATTGCTATCTCCCTCTGTCCTGCCAACAGGACCAATCACAGGCCAAGTTCTTAAAAGCAAGCAGGGAACTTATCTGTCCGGATGAAGGAATTTCTGAATCATCCCATGGGAGAACAGGCTTCAAGTCAACAGCTAAAAAACCCACTGGCTGTTGAATCTGGGGTATCACCTTCACACACGTGACAGCAGCTGTGCTTGTCAGTCACACAAACAGGAGAGAAGGCTCATACCTCACCCTGATGACTTTCTGCTCTGTTAAAGTTAGCACTGTTGTTTGAGCAAGATGATAAAATGGTTAAAGGAGAAGATGCTTTAAAGCATAAGAGTCTAGTCCACACGGACTGAACATGTGTGTCAAGTAATAGCCGGCACATGAGATGGACAAGATGCTTGACATTAGTTGTAGATGTTTAAGATGAAATAACCAACCTCTTCTGCTGTATTTTAATAGAATGCTTTAATGTGAGTAACTACTGAGCCTTCTTGCTTCCCCAAGTTCCTACATCATTAATCGGTGTACAGAGGAGGAGAAAAGTTACAAGGAATTACATCCTAAGGCAGCCCACAGAATCAAAATAACTTCATAGAGAAGGAGTGCTGGACAGAAAGATAAAGGGACTTGGAAGATCCAGGATGCAGTGGATGTGGAAGTCTAGCATGTGAAAAGCCCCTGGCTGAGGCATCTTTCCCCCTGCTCCCACAGATTTCTTCGTGTGCCACCATCTGGGATGCTCTGGGTTTGTTCAGTCCCAGCCATAGCAGCCACAGCAACGCCCTTGTGTGTGCCCTTACCCTTTCCCAGCCAGCTATGGCCACAAGCCTGACTCTGCATGCTCAGCTCGCACGTCTTTAACCACATCAAACAGTCACTGCAGACGTGCACACCTGTTTCCAACAGCCAGTACAAGTGCTGTGTGTTATTCAGCCTGTTTCTTGGATAACCCCCTGCCAGTCAGGCTCCCTCCACAGACTCCTGGCAACACCACTGCCTGCCAGCAGTCTCCCAGCAACACTCCCTCCCGCACAGATGGGCTCCCAGTCCCTCCTTGCAGGCTAGCCACAGGCTGTGGGCTCCTTGGAGCCAGCATTAGTTGATGAAACACAGAGCTCGGCCCTGCAGAGCCACAGAGATGGCTCCTAATATGGAAGAGGAGCAGGAAGGCTGGCAAGAGCTTACATCCAAGGTCAAGGCTCACATCATTTCCATTAAAAAGAAATGCTCTTAAGTTCTGGACAAGGATGGGAACAGCAAAAACACATGGGGAAAGCCACTGCCCTGTTTTATTCCCTGTTTCCAGCTTCCTCATCCAACTGGCAGTGCCTGAGATAGTTGTCTGCTGGAGACGGGCAACCCAAATCTCATGTGTTGGAACAGTATCGGACAATCTGGTGCTAAAACGATGACTTGCATTTATGCACACTACACCAGCTCTAAGTTTTATTTTCTGCCTGGTCTTTTCTTATCTACTTTTTTTTTGGCCAAGCAAGGCACCCTAAGTTCCTTTCACACACTACCAATGTGCCCTGGAGAGTTTGTACTCTTTTTCTTCAAGATGCCGAAGTTGCGGCATTCCCAGGAAGAAATCAAGGATATCTTATCGAAGTCATGACCAACGGCGCCAAGCATGCAGCCACTGCCCACTGCAGAAGGAGCAGAGGCACACACCAGGAACCAGCTACATTCGAGCTGGCACTATCAGTTCTTCCAACTGTTGGCACTGAAATCATTCAGTACTTACCAGGGAAAGAAAATAATCTCTACAAGCCAAACACCAACTACAAGTAAAACTGAAAGCATTAACAGATTAAATCCGCCCCTGAGCACCAAAGGCTCTCACCATAAGGCTCTTTATTAGGAAGTTAAGTCTTAACAAGTGGCTTAAGGGGTGGATAAAGCTTTTCCTGGGATAATCTGCCAGCATGTTGCCCACTGCCAGTTCCAGGCCACGGAAAGAAGAAAGAAAAAAATATAAGATGATGAAAATCTTGGTTTGGCAAATGGATGACCAGTAGTTGAGAGCTCATCTCCTGTCTTTGCGCCCTGAAGCTCATTGCTGTCTTCAGAAAGTCAACAAAAAGTAATTTTCAACTCTGCTAGCTTCCTGAAAACAAAACCACATTGGGATTACACCTAAAATGCATGTGCTCACCCCAATTCTTTGTACTGTCAACTCTCCAGATTTTGCCTCCATCACATCTATTTGAACCATTTGCCAATTAACGCAAAGCAATTAACACTTTTGTAAGAGACTGTCTTTGGACAATGCTACCACGGTAAAACCACCATGATCGTGATTTCAAGTCCTACTGCCCTCTGCGGGCACCAAGTTCCAAGGGGAGCATGCAAAAAGGGAAACCCCATAATGGAAGGTCAGAAGCCATGTTTTGTTTATAATTCTCCCCTTTCAAGCCTACTGCTGGTTTTCTGCACACTTGAGAAACAGCAATCTAATCAGTGGCTGCTTTTCCCCAGAGCATTGTGTCATTCTGGCTGGGCACCCTTGTGCACTTACTGCAAGAGATCCGTTCTGCGTGCTGGCCGTGTTCGTGCTCTGCTCTCCATGCGGCTGCGTGCTTCCATAGAGTGTCAGATTGTGCTCGCTGGTCTGGCCTGCATAGTCCTGAGTGTGTGGCACCCCATACTCTGTGGGAATCCCATTCTGTGGGGGTGGCGGAAATGGGATTGTGGTGAACGGCTGCACCATTGCATCAGGAGTTGCTGCTGGCTCCTGGTTACCCTTAAGAAAGGAAAAAGGAGAAAACAGCTTTATACTACAGAAGGTAGATCAAAACATCAGCCTGAGAAACAACACACATGTTTGTATGAATATCCCACCCACCATCACCATAGTATTCCACACTCTTCTATTATCTCTCCTATCAAAAAGCGCATGCCTTGCTCCTCTGAGCCATGACACTGTTTTCTTAATCTTTTCAGGGCAATTTTCTTGCTACTGGGTGGCATATAGCGAACAAATTACTGGGTTTGCAGATTGCATACCCCTGTGATCTCACACAAAGCTTTACACACAGAAAGGTATTATTTCAGAAAAGGGAAGAGGCACTCAAACATTGGAACAGAGAAGAAAAAACAGAAGAACAGGGCTCCTCAACATCCCTAGAAGTACAATAACTGTGTCCATCTCCTCCAGCCCGACCCTCACCGCTCACAAGCAAGCCTACAAGCAAGTACATTGTGTGGTTCAGAGCACACCTCTCTATTATGTTACAGTGACAAAAAGTACAGTTTTTTTAATCCATCTGTGCAGAAGCCCCCTCCTTTGACCTGGCAGCACTGAGTACAGAGCACAAGTGCTCAGGTATCTGTTGCTGGAATACCCCATTTGCTTCTTGCTGGAGACACCAAAGAGCTGTGGGGAAACAAGCTGAGATTGCAAGCCAGGAGCACAGTCACTCTTTCCCAATGGTGAGCATCTCTACAATCACACAAAGCATTAATTACCCACTCCTCCCTCAGCTTAGGGTATCCCACAGAGACCTCTTGGATAGTGGACTTTTTAGAAGCTTTTAGTGCTGTCTTAGATGTAGCTAACATCAATCAGATGACTCACAAACAGAGAACTGACCATGCAAAAGATATCCCCAGAAGACAATAAAAATGCTACCCCACCATGTCAGAAAACCACAAGAAGCAAACAAAAAAGCATGCAGCCCTGCAGCCTCTGCAGGGATCTCACCAAGGGGGGAGCTGCATTCAGCTGCCCGGGGTGAAGGAGAACAGCCTTGACATTGAAGCCCAACCCTGGGAAGCCCAGGCTGCTGCACCGCTCCTACTGCTTTCACCGCCGCAGCAGAAAAAAAATCCACAGGAAAGATTTATGATAGGAGGGCTGTTTGATTTATGTGTGTGTCAACGGACTAATCCTGATTTTAAATTTTGGCTGCTGTTCCAGCCCTGGGTCCTCCCCCACAAAGCCTGGAGGTGCTCGAGGCTATTCTGACACCAGCATGCTTAAATCAATGGAGTAAAAGAGAAACAGACCTTATCCCGTGGATAGGAAAGGCAGAGTGGGAATTACCAAGCAGCCTTTCAGCAGAGAGCATGCAGGGGCTGACGGACCTCCAAAGAAGCCAGACAAACCTTTCAGTCCCTTTATCAGCCTACCTGCAGCTTTCCCTTCCGGGCGGAGGAAACAATGATAAACGCAGCGCACCTCCAGCCAGCACCGGGTCATTCAGACACTGGCTGAATCCCAAATTTGCTCTGACATTAGTCTATCTGGTCTGCCTCCCCTGGGGGCCACGTGGTCATGCACTCCCGCAGCTGGGGAGAAGGAGAGGGAAGGGCATTCAATACCACTTAGCAGAGCTGAGCTGCAGCCTTGTCCCGTGCTGAAGAACGGGCGGTTTCAAGTCCAGCCTTGCTGCCTGCAGGAACACAAACTCTGCAGCCTTATCTGAGAAAGAAAAATTCAGGCAAGCATGCCAGCCGTGGCCAGTGCTCAGCTCCTTGCACGCACTCCCCCAAGCAGTTGCAGCCCTGCGTCGCATGCTCACAGCTCTGCAGAGGTTTTTTTCACGCACCAAGCACATTTTCTAAAAGCAGGACGGGATTTTTGATTCCCCCTAAAAAAGGAGGGCAGCTCCACCAGCCCTCTGGTTCTACTCATTCCTTTGGTATTCTCAGCTTCAAAGCAAGCCACTTCTAACTCGACCTAACCCATCATCAAGATCTGCAGAGCGAGTTGTAAAACAGGAGGCAGGACAGACAGAACGATGGCCATCCCACTGCAAACCAGGTATCAGCAATCCTCTTGCTCACCTACTCATCCTGTTTACATGACAGCTCCATTCTGTCCACATACTGTCTCCTTTCCAAGCTCTTCCAATTACAGTATTTCATTGTATTTGATGGTCTGCATTCTTCTGTACAGCCAACATTGTCTGCCCCTTCTTTATAGGAGCTAAATAGGAAACTGAATTTCTTCTCAATTAAAATTTTTTCCCCAGGAAAAATGGAGGAGCAGAAACTATTTTCAGTCCTTTTAGAACAAGATAGATTTCCAAGCCAGCAGCATCCCAGGTCAGAGAAAGAGAATGCTGATTAGCCCCAAACAAAACCTATTCTGCCATCCTCTCAACAGTGCAGGGCTGCTCCCCAAAGGGCATAGTCCAGCATTCTGTTCAACCCCCCTTTTATACAACTTAAAATGCCAGCCCATAAACCTTATATAATCTTATTTTCAATGTTTTTACCCCTCAGTTAATACTGTTCCTTGCAGTTTAAATGCATTTCAACTTTTTCAATATTTTCTCTCCCTTCTTCAATTATCTACAAATGTTTGAAGGATGAAAAATGCTTACTCTCTCCTCTGTTGCTTGTGGCATTTTGATAATACATATTTATTTCGAGTTTAATCACATCTCTCAAGCCAAAATACCCTGGTAACTTTATTTATTGCTCCTCTCTGACCTTCCTAAGATTTTTTTAAAGAAGGATTTCTGGTACAGAATAAAATGTTTTTAATACCACTGTCACTCCCCCCCACTCCTCAAATCACACCAACATGCAAAAATCATATCTTTTATTACAAATGTATTGTTCATTTAATGTCTCAGGTTATGTGGAGATCTATCATCATTATATTTGTCCAGGTTTCATCATCCCATGGAGTATCTGTATCTCAAATTATTTTTCTCTTGATACGATTATGGACATATTTCCCATCTGATTTTTTTTTTGTAATTTTAATTTCCTTTGATGCTTTACAATCACTTTTTTCTCTGTTTCCACTAGCGTCTACAGAAAAGGACTCCTGATGAGATCTCTGCAGGTTTCACAGCATACTGATATCCTTCAAACCCAGGGGAGAGTCTACCTCTTCTGTTATTTTACCAAATTTCAACATTTACACAACGCTTCATATTTTCAAGGACTAACACAGAACACACATACACACAAAAATCCCATTAATCTTCAAACACAGAACCTGAACCTCCTTCCCCTGCTTCTGAACCACCACGTAAAATTCTGCAGTCAGGGGTGCTGCTTCTCACACTTCTCAGAAAATAGAGAGTATGGAGAAACCCTTAAATTTCTGAGTAAAGGTAAGTATTTCAGAGTGTTGTAATGGGGAATCTACCTCCCAACATAGGAGGACAGACTCGACAAAAAGTATTTTGTCGATCCAATCTTGACAACATACCTCACTGCAATTCCAGTCCTGCTTCTTTTAGCTCATGAAGAGGTCTTAAAAAATTTACTCAAATGCAACAAGAAACCCACGTAGACATGTCCAAGAGCAGTCACCATCCGCAAACTTACACAAGGATGCCATCAGAGGACTAGAAAACCTGGTTGCAGCTTTCCACAAAAACTATTGCCATCTTAAACTTCTGTGACGGTTATGAAATAATTTTTAATCAATGTTCAGGAGCAGACAGGCACCTCTCTTGGCCACAATGCATCAGGCTGGCAGTCTCCAGGGGGTGAGTGTGAGGGACATTTGGCTGCAGGAATAATTTTGGCAGTTCCAGATTAACCGACTCACTCTGCCAGTTTGTGCTGCCATGCACCAACCACGATAGCTGCCATCCCATGCTCAAACTGGGAAAGGCTGTTCAGCACAAGCGAAACAGTGTAATTAACACAATCTCCTTAAAAAAAAAAAAAAAAAAAAAAAGAGAACACTTCCGTACAATATCGGGTAACCTACAGTTCAAAGAAAAGCAGTAATTCCTGTGTTTTTTATTCATTCTGTTGCTCTATTCCCACAGAAATAATTCATTCACATCAGGTAGGAATTCAAAGCAGCTGCCCCCTTGCAAAATGTTGGCATCTGATTCATGAGCACCCAAACCCTCAGGGCACAAGAAGGATATGGTTACCCATCTGGGCTCTGCTTTCAGGCCCTTATTCTCAGCCCTGCAAAGATTGTGGCGTACTTGCAGGTGCCAACTTCCTTCCATAAGTCAGGGGTTTGCCTACACAGCTAGTACAAACACACCCCACATTTTGTTTAAAAAACAATTTAGTTAAAGCAGTGAAAAGTCCCTAATGGAGACACATTTCTAAGAGCTTATGCAGCTTTAAGTTAATTAATGAACTTTGCAGCTCCAAGCTAAGCAGAGGAATGATGAGTAACCACACGTGCCAGTATCTTGTGGAAAGGTGGGAGCTGGGGACAACAACTCAACAAGGAGCAACGTGGTTCAGTAAATGTGACACAGGATGAATTCTTTCAGCAGACAGCAGGTGGTGATCCAAGATCACGGCACTGGAGCACCAAGAGCGAACACCAGAAATACACACAAAGGCCTCCTGCTTCCATAAAACTGTCAAAGATCAGTCTGTTCTGTGAAGGAGTGGTTTTGTTTTGCTCATTAGAGAAACGAGTCTAAGTAGGGGGATATGAAAGGAGCCTTACAGCAATGCAGCTCCAGCTCTCTTCTGTATTGGTACACCATAATATGCATAGATAGTAAAGCCTGACCAGCCAAATAAAAATTATACGCCTGGTAAAGTTAAACCAGTACAGTTTCCGTATAGATGTGGCCAACTGCCACAGAACAACTGGTCTGTGCTATCCATAACCTTACTGTGAGTCATCAGCATCACAGAAAGGTGCAGAGAAATGGTACAACATATAAACATCAAACAATCTCTTAAAAATGCCTTTGAACTCTGCTAACCCCCAAATCACTGGGATAGATGTGAGTATAAGCCTATTAGTGGAATGGGGTTTCTAATACGTATGTCTTCACTGAACTAATTTTAAGAATCCTTGAAGCAACTGACTTGCAGCTAATGGAGGCAATTAACCTGTTTGTGAAGACCAGAGCATTCCAGGCTATGATTGTTTGCTCTCTGCACTAACCTAATCCCTTCCGTAAACAGCAAAAATGTTTGGAACTGGGATCTGTGAAGAGCCTGGCACAAAGCTGGAGCTGCTGCCCACCCTCAGGTCTCTGTATGAAAGGGAACCTTCCGAGTGAGGGGAATGCGCGGACTGAGCTGTCCCTCCTACACCCCAGGTGACAGCCTCCTGTCAGGGATGCAAACATCACACACGGCTCTGGCACAGGAAGCAAAGCACTGCTGTACACAGATGAGAGAAAGGGCTTACCATACAAGGCTGCTGCTTAGGAGCATGAGAATAATTAATTAATTAATTAATAATGGGATGCTTCCCCCCACCCCCTTCTCACAGAACAACAAAGGCTGCTGTAGCAGGGTCCCTTTCCCAGCCCTTTCCGACACAGTCTCCCTTCCCAGTTCTCATCTGCAGCTTCAGAGGGGCTCTGGCTGGAGCTGCCACCATCCCACTTCCAGCTGTGCACTCCTGCCCTCTCTCCCCTGCCAGCCTGCCCACCACTGAGCCCTTTCAGCACATATCCCAGGAAAAAAAAAATTACTCACTTTTTATTGCCAGGTTAGTTTTGTTCCCAGTTAAGAGCGCTGAAACAGCTTGGCAAGGAGCTAGAGGAGAACCAGAGCCAGAAAGGACAGGGGGTGGAGAAGCTGGGGAGGGAAGGGCCATGGGCACCAGCACTTGGATGAGCTCAGGCTGCCAGGGAGCCGCAGCCTCCAGCATGCATTAACCCTCTCCACAGGCAATCCCACAATTTGCCTGCTGATAACAAATGTATCTACAAGCAATTTCTTAGCAAATGGGAATGGATACAAAGCAGTGGGAATGATGCTCCCCACACCCACCAGGAAGTCCAGTATGATCCCTTCCACAAAAAAACCCAGGTTCATGACACCAAAGATAAATTTCCACTCTACACTGGTGGCTCACAGAATATGGAACCTATGCCTGGGTTTTTAAAACTGTGCTTTTGCTCTTTAGGACCATGAAGCTACTCAAACACAAGACAAAGTGATGTACAGAATTAGAAGTGATGGCTTTCCAATGCCCCAGACACCCCAAAACAGCGATTTGGCCATGCCAACCCTGCAGATGCCTACAAACATGACACAAGCTTTCTATCCCAAAATGCAGCAATAGTACTTTCTCTGTTGTGGTCATTTCTTTACAGATCAGCTTCTGAATGGGAAGAGTGGGTAAAATGCCTAAAGAAAAGAAATCTGGTGGTGAAAAGGATATATACAAAGGATATAACCATTTCATACCCTTTATCTTTGTACAAACCCGTTCCTGGATTCAGAGGGGTATGTGACCCTAACCTGACACCCACAGTCCACACTACAAAGGCATTTCTGTAACTCCAGAAAGCAAAACTGACATGCCTGTGTGTCTGGGACCCAGACTGATAAAATCAACACTCTTTCTTGGTGTGGGTTGATCATAAAGGCACCTTGAAGAGGATCACAGTAATAAGACGTTTTGTATTTCATCTGCACATCTGGAGCTTGATCTTCATTTGATCTATGACACACTGTGGTAATAGAAAAGGATGATGGACTTTGACTCTACTGTCATGGGCACGAGAGCAATTCCTCCTGAATCCTCCCAAAGGCACACCCTAAATCTAGGTAGTTCTGGAAACATCTCCTGGAGTTTTACAGTAGTTTTTTTAAAACAAAGGAAAGTTAAGTTCATGTGTACACATTTTTAAATTTAAATTGGATGCAATAATTCAGGAAACACCTTTTGCACTGGGCTAAGTTAAAGTTAAGCCTCAATAAGCTAGACTTGCACCAGTTAAAAAAAAAAAAAAAAGATCTAAAAAGAGATGCCTCACTCACACTTGTACCTAGCTAACCATTTAAAGACATGTCTCCTTCAACTTCCTGGTGCAAGCTTGCACTATATTATCTAATCTTGCCCTTCTTAGATATGTAAATCAAGGGAAGAACAAGTTATCTTCCAATACACTCTATCATTCCAGGCCACCAAAAAGTGTTCTGTAAAACAAAGCAGCTGGCCTTTTTTTTTTTTTTTAATGCATTTAAGAACTTTATGGAAAAGAAGTTCAAGCCCCCATTTTGTAGGAAAGGGGGAAAGAAAATCATAGTCTTATCTTACTGTTATACACAGGAAACACTCACTCATCCCCATGCTATCATCACTTCCAGTAATGGCCAACTTTTGCTCTACCCCTATGCACAAACACAGTGCTGAATGCATGCACACTTGGTAAGATGCCCTCGGGCAATCTGCAAAGAGGCTTCCTGTTGGATATAGCCAAAGCTTTACAGTTACGAAACATTAATAAGGCCCAGGGCCACATCTATTTAACAGCCTGAAACATACCTTTCAGATTTTAAAAAGCACTGATTTTTCCTCTGAAATCTACATTATTCCCCACTCAAAAAAAAAAAAAAAAAAAAAGAAAAAAAAAAAAGGAAAAGGTTAAATGTTACTAGCAAAAAGGCATCCCAACAAACGCTTCCAATCCATTCGTGCTCTCTGGGGTTGACTAGAGGGAAGTGTGTTTTGAGAGACATCAGGGTCCCAACATCTGTTTGTATTCCATATTAGGAATTAAACTACCTCTGAGAATTACTGGGGAGAAGGGGTAAGGGCAGAAAACAAAGGGAAAAAATCACCAGAATGTCCTCAGCAACAAAGCCAGCAACTAAAAGTTCAGGCTCAATTTTTCAGTCCAGATTAGTCCTTTAGCACCTACCCTGGTTGTGCTCTCCCCAGCTCTGCAATATTCCAAGTGACTACTTTCCATTTAACATTCACAGTTAAGCATTCTTGGAGAAAAAAAAGATTTCCATAAGACGACTAGCTTTCAACAAATCAGCATGAAAATAAAGTCTCAAAATATTATGAATCGAGTCCCCCATTAATCCAGCAGGCACCCAGAGCAGCAGAAGCATGTCCCACACCGAGGGAGATTACTCCTCTGTCAGGCAAAGATGGCTAAGTTCCTTCTCTGGGACCAGAATTGAAATGAGTCACAGCTAAGGAACAGTGTGCTGCAGATGTGTCACGTTTGTCTAAATCCAAGCTAACTGCCATCAGCTATTCAGCAGATTAGCAAACCAATCGCTCTCTCCATTACATGACTGCGGATCCTCTCTCAGGGAAGCAGCAGAAACCAGAGGCCAGTGGTGGGGAAGGAATGGATAAGTGCTTTTCAGGAGAGGTCCATGACTGCAGCAGGGTATCTGGGCACTTTAGATGGCACAGAGAACCTGCCTATGATGCTTTTGTGCCTTACTCCAGACAGCTAACCAGTGGTTCCTGGTGCTGCTTAGAAAAAGAAGGGCTACAAAACATGGAAATATGACAGGGAAGAAAATACCACCTGGTCCCATGGTATCTCTTGACCAGGCTAGTAAGGTAGTGTCACAGTCACTGTCACCTCAGCTAATTCTGCAATCAGATTGCTCATTTCAGACAGCTTTGTTTCAAGGGAGAGGGTAAATCTCCAGATGACGTATTTCAGAAAACCAGTATCTGCTTCTCCAACCCCAATCAAGGGCCTAGCTGGACAGATAAGCAATTTTTCATCACGTCTCTGCTCTGCGAATGGACTATTGTGCTGCATCTGCAAATACATCACCGAATCTCAGTGACTGTGGAGAGTTCTTCCTGCAACCTCAAGAATTCAAATGGCTTTCCTGAATGTTTAAATCGTGGTGAAGCTCCCTCAGCCCCTTAGAAAGATTTGTATCTACTTTAGTCACAAGGATTTCTCAAAGCCCTTGCCATTTACTATTTGTAATAGTAACAATAGCTATTTGTAATAGACTCTTCCAGATCGCTCTATATTTCCAGTGCTCTTCTAGGAAGGATTTTGAAGATCACTTTTGGTATCAGGCTTTCCTGTCCTTCTCTCCCCTGCTGTGAAGGCAATGAGCTGAAGGAAGCAGTGAGCTGTGCAGAGGGGCTGCTCTGAGCTGACTTGGCTCCTGGAGAAAGGACAAACCTTAAAGCCCTGTCAGGCAGCTTCACTTATACAGGCCCCTTCAATTCCCCAGATTTCAGCGGACAGCAGGAAAGTCCGCCCGCCTGCCTGCACTAACTCCAGCACCACACAGGAAAAAAGCAGCCCTGCCTCTGCTGCCAGAGCAGGAGGAAGAAGAAGGGAGAGAGCGCCGGGAAGGGGAGAACACATCTGGAATCAATTGGAGACTGCTGAATGCCTTGGAAAGAACTGCAGAGCTGGCAGAAACTGTAGCGAGGAGCCGCGTGTTCCGACGTGACTCTGAAGCAAAGGTGGAGAACGAGACACATGCAGCATATTTAAGCACAAAACCAGAGCTCCTCTAGAGGCTCTGGGGTTATTTTCATGCAAGCAGCTAAACGCCTCAGCCCTGTCATATTTTCACTGCCATTGGCCTATCACGGGTACACTCGGAATTCAGTACGGAAGACAGGAGATGAGATGAGGCAAACGGGACCCATCTGTGACTCGAGTACCAGGACTCAGTCACGCAGCAACAACATTATATCAAGCTGCTCTCAGGGTGCAGGGCGGAGGAAGTCTCTGGCTGACTTGGCACACGTTTCAGAGCAGAAATTTGATGGTTTAAAGACACAGATTTCTTCCCACAGTTACTTTCCATTCCAGCATTCTCCTATCTCCTGCTACTCATTTGTTCCAAGAGTAGTTTTCCATTTTCAAAGAAGCCTCCACCGTGTGTCCTGGAAAGCAGAGGTTCTGGAAAGGAGCAAAGAGTCATGGGGAAGCAACTCACCAGGGCAGCAGCCTGATACAGAGAGTGAATTCAGCTGTTCAGATATATTACCAACAAGTAGGGTGTGGGATGCATTGCTACTTGGGTACCTGGCCTTCGCCAGGTGAAAAATAAGATATATGCTTCAATACACAAATTTTTAAAACTGAATTAAAAAATTCAAAAGGGAATATGAAAGAGCTACAGAAATGAGCAGAAGACTGGAAAAAGCCACATGGCTGCACACTGAAAACCCTGAAAAGCCCAATTTATTTTGCTTATAATAAAAAAAAAGAGTGGCAACTGATTATTTTATTAAAGTGTATTAATTGTGAGGAAAATAAAGCAGATGCTAATACTATTTAAGCTAATAAAATAGTCATCAAGAAAACCAATAGCCAAAAGCTGAGTCTGATAAATTCAGCTCTGGTAAAAGACACCATTTCATTTTGTTTACTGATTTCTAAATGACAGTCATTAAGTCAGCTGGTGAGAAGGATTCAGTCTTTTCCATCTTCTCCTGTCTTTATGCTGAAAACATTATGTCACCCAAAACAGAGGTACCTGAGTGAGACATAATGGTCTACAATGCAGGTACAGAAGAGACAATCTAAAGCCAGATCTATAGGACAATATCCTGGAAAGCTAACAAGAGCTGGTGGAAGTCAATGCACATAAATTAAAGCTGATTACACTAAGCAGCATACACATTAATAAGCATAGTGACCTCACTTTATGGAGAGGAACAAGCTATTGTAAAGTATAGGCGCAGTTTTGTGTACCACCCAAAATGAAAAACTACCAACTGGCCTCGGAATCAGGAGCTCCACTTCCCCTCCCCAGCTGTTGTGAGATCCAGTCACACCACAGCCATTGCCAAAAAATTAATCCAAACAATAGTCATCTGTTTGGTCATAAACTCAACTGTCTCGCTTTAGATCTGCTTAAGCACAATGCCCAAAGCGGTGAGGAGGCTGAGCATATGGCCAGGGCACAGAGACAAGGGGGACTGCTCTTCTCACAGCAGCCCACAGTTACACGACATTAAGTGCAACTTCAAAATGTACCTGAAAGCCACTTCATCCCAGAACAAGAGGCTACATGGACATTTAGCATATGCTATTGCCACTACCTGCTTCACTTATACTTAACTCCTAGAGCATCCCCACGTAAGCCAGCATAAAGCTGGTTCATACACAGTGAATTTGTCACGTATCTCAAGAAAGATTTTCCCATTGTTACAAAATCCTTTTAAAGCCTCTTTTCCCCAGGCCTTCCAGCTAATGTATGTTTACCACATTCCTGCTGTAACCACGAACCAGTATAGACTTCTTCCCCACATAGGCCACCTGCACAGCTCATAGGCAAAGCTCAAGGTCAGCGGCACATCTGACCACCTTTCAAGAGCCTCTTCCTGGGCTGGGTGCCACTAATGCAGCTCCTGCAGCCTCCACACTCAGCAGCACCTTTGGAAACATGCTGCTCTCCCTTGCCACTACCACGTCAATGCCCTGGGACACATAAAGCACATGTTGGTTTAACAGTAGCAACATGCAAAATATTCACATTAAACTACTACATATCACTGGCAGCCCCACTTTTAAACTGCTCTGTTTTACTGAAGCTAAATCAATAAACCTTAAAAGCTAAATTGATATAAGAGCATCTCATGTTAGGGCACACCTGTCAGCATCTGCAGCTCCCTTACTATATTACTACATGAATTCCTGAGAAATTTACCCCTCCATAATTCTCAGTAGATCCCCATCTTCCACAGCCAAGTGCATTAAAGGTCCTTTTCCCCTGCTCCTTGCACACCTATAGAAAGACCAGAACACAGCCTGTGCAAAACTTAAACTCTCCCAAAGCAGTCAGTTTGCCCTTCTGTACATCCCTTTTCAAACTCACAGTGTCAGGCTAAACAAAGCCACTCACTCCAGGATACAGGCCTGGAAAAAAAAGCATTAGCATCTGGCAACCAAGAGCAGCACCCCAGCATACGAGCCTGAGAGCAAATACAAGTCTCTGGCACGAAGAGGAAACACTGGGACATACGCCTGACTGCTCCTGTCAATCTTGCAGTGGGGGAATGCCCGATTTTTTTTTTAAACATATTTTTATCATATTACTGAAAGGAAATGCCAGGGACTGCTGCGGCCCCTGTCCCTTGAGGCTCCACTGCTGCCATCAGGCTGCACTGCCTTTGCAGCGATGAATATTTAAACAGCGCAATAAATATTTCAGAGCACATTCATCCCAATAAGAAGTCTACTACCATAAGAGAGACGAGACAACCACACAGGGCTGGGGCCGCTCCCTGTTCTGCCCCTCTGGCTCCCACATTGCCTGCCCTTCCTTGGCCCTACTTCCCTCCAGCCCTCAACAGGCACCTGACAGCCTAAAATATTCATGAACACAGCTCCAGTTACTTTCCAAACAAGCAAAAACAACTGTGAAAAAAGTAACAAGGTGCTTTTGCTTTCCACAGGGGTGCAGAACACAACTAGCACATCCTTTGCTTTCACCTCTCCTGGGGCTTCTGGCTCTTGGGTGATCATACTCGGGAAGCAAATAATTGCTTGAAGACTTTAAGGTCTTAAATTAAAAGACTCTGAAGGTCTTAAATCTTTTAATATTGCACCTTAAAAGAGAAAAAAAACTAAGATCACCAACCCCAAATCTCAAACAGCATCTGGTCGAGAAAGAGTATGGGACAATTTGTCTTTACTCCCCACAACTCCCTCCCTTAATTTCAGCAGTGCATTTATTCAGGCATTTCTCTGGTGCGAGCAGCTCTGCTGGCCTCTCTCAGTGGGATGCTAACAGATGTACACAGCTTGGCCATCACTGGCACAAATCGGCTAGAAATCAAGTTTAGGATGTAACAGAAAAACCATTCATTTACTCAGCTATCACCTGCATGTCATTCATATACTGGGGGCTATTTTGACCATGGCAGTGGCTTGGGTTTATAAGTAGGACTTTAGCTATGCTCTCACCTCTAAACTTCTTGGTTTTTAAAGATAACTTTAGGAGGTAACTAATATTCTGCAGAAAATCAAAATCACATATAAAAACATTTATTCAGGATCAAATTTACAGGGCCATGAAACCTGCAGCCAGATTCAAAAATGATCTTTTGTAGCAACTTCCACTGCGTATCTACCTAGATTCCTAAGACCTAAACCATTTGCTGGTCACAGAATACATGGAGAAGGCTTCAGAAAATGAGTACACCTAATCTGAGTGAAAGGAAGCCAAAAAGACACCTTCACAAACAGCAGCCAAAGTGCTATCCTGAATGACAGACACAAGCTAGTCTGCCCTGGCTAACTGCGCTGCACCATGGCATCTCCTTTCCAGGAAAAGGTTTTAATTAAAAGTATGGAGAAAGAGAGTAATCTCTGCCTTTACGGGCATCCATAGACCATCTTTTAAAAGATGATGGTAACCAAACTGCCAGCACAACATGTCACATGCTGTCAAAGTGCCTCTTGGACTGCACAAGAAGACACTCTTCATACCTGGATCCTGGCCCAGCTCAAGGTACAAGCTGGGCACCAAATGGCTCAGCCCTGTCATGGCTTGGGCACAGCAGGGAGCGTGCAAGGGTATGCGACAACTCAGCAAGGTCTGCAGATGCAGACTTGGATTAAACTGCTAAATTCCCCTGCAGTCTCATTTCAGCTGCTTTTAGACCTTTGAAGGAGAACAGCCAGGTCTCAGCTATGCACAGGAACGGCCCTGCAGCACACTCAGACTGAGTTTTCTACCGAAAGCCAGAGCTCCTGCTATTTCATCCCTGGTCCTCACAGCTGAAGGAACAGACCAAAGCAGCCCCCAAGTGCTGCACAGCCTTCTTGGGATGGCCAGTTTCTTATTAATGAAACTCTCTCTCACCCTCCTGCTCTGTGGCACGAAATGGCTCCAAACTGAAGTATTGAACTGTCAAACAGCAAAACTTCTTTCCAGACAGCATTTCAAGGAAGAGCACCTGCCTATTCAATAGGTGGATGAATTGCCTGCCACCACCCTCTATTCCCCTTCTGCTCCTGAAAGAGCAGCAGCGTCCCTTGGTCAAGAGTGGCCATCAGCCACGCCACCAAAAAGATGCTGTTTACATTAAAAGCATAAAATAGCAGTCACAGCAGTGTAATTTAGTGAGTGACAACAATCCTGCTGCTTTGCCAGCGGTAAGTCCTAGGATTTTACATCTCTGCTTCTAACTACCACCCCAGCTGTCCTTCTTACATCACTGAAACTAAAGTATCCAGTCAGAAGTCAGGTGCAACTAGGCCCAAAAAACACCATGTACTTTCCTATCTTATTAACAGAGCTCATGCACAGAGGAAGGAAAACAACTTGGAAGATGAGCAATTACCTCACCCAAGTAATTTAGAGCAGGAGCCACCATTTTACACCAGACATCAAAATAATGAGCACTCCTCTGCTGACTCTGCATGTTACTCCCATGATGGTCTCCATACCCAGCAGCATGGATAAAAACAGCATCTGATCCCAGTCAGGAATAAAAAAACCACATTTTTGATACTGTAAAAAAAGCATTAGAAAGGAAAACAACATTTAATTCTGTGGCTCCTGAGGACCTCTCATGACTCAGAAAATAAATGCAAACAGATGAAAAAGTTAATTTGGATCATATCAGCTTCACTGGCATGCAAAGGACAGCGCAGGCACCCTGGGGAAAGGGAGGGAAAGATTTGCCATAGATCAGGTTACTATCACTGACAGCTGACCTAAAACACCACAAGATCTGAGCAGACTCTATGGTATCTTCTAATTTTCAAAGGTGCTACTGCCTCCTTTAAGAGATATGATGTGTGAAACACGTAACACTGAGGTCAGGGAGGAAGGAGATCCTGCAGGACAAGTATGTAAGTGGTCCAGATGATAACCCTCACTGCTTTAGAACAAGCCCAATTAACTGAAACAAGAGGAAGGCAGAAGTGAATTGTTCTTCTGAAGATGTAGAATTTTCAATGCAAAGCAATGAGGACATAAGAAACTGTAATAGTTTCTCCGCAGTCTGAAGCTACTGCATGGAATGGACAGACAGGCAGTTGCTCTGTCCTACAAAGATGCTCCTTGAAAACAGATGTCTGTCTGCAACCCAACCCACTCAGCTTGGGAATTTAGAGACTCAGCTTGCTGTATGGGCTTCACGGTCTCATCCCCTAGATGAGACAGCCCACAGACATCACTGTCTAACCTGAGAAAGGTTCTTCAGCATGAGCCCTCAACACTTGGTTTTAACTTCACCTCGTTTGATGGGATCTTAACTGCCCATCATCACAAACTGAGCTTTGTTTCTGTCCTATTAAATTTTTAGGAAGTGTTAATGTTCAAAAGCAGCCAACAACAGCATGAGTAGTAGCCCACAGCAGCCAATATATTCATTTTTAACAGAAGTCTCCTTGGTTCCTTAGGCCCTCAACGTCCACTAGATGATTCACAGGAAGACTGATACATCTGAAAAACTTCCTTTAAAATCTTTAAGATGAAAATTGCTCTTTTAGCTTCTTTTTGCATGTCTAGGACATAAAGCCTTTTCAGTATTTCAGTATTCGGCACCACAGGGAACAAGGACCACCTGCATTTTATAGCAGTGGTTGATCCTAGATGATCACAAAGGAAAAGGTTTTGTGCTCTGCTTCTGCTGGGTATGACCAATTTCACACCTAATCAGCAGACTCATCTCCATGCTCTTCAGCAAGAGCAAGTCTAACACAGCTGACCTCACATGAGGGCACAGGAGCAGCTCACATAGCTCCAGTAATCCCCTCACAGAAATTTGGGCCAGACACAGCTGAAGGCAATTCCTGAACCACTTCACAGCTGAACTGTTGAAGATGTCCCTGCCCATTGCAGAAGGGTTGGACTAGATAACCTTTAAAGATCCCTTCCAACCCAAATCATTAAGATTTTAAGATTTTATGATTGGCTACAGGAACATTCTTCTGCTAGGACTGTCTGAACAGTAGCCAGGAGGCTCATCACAACTCTTCATTTAAACCAGGTCAATCAAACGTGGTTCTTTCCTGCCACCAGATTCTTTTCTCCCAGATTTAGGCCAGAGAGTATCTCAGAATAATTGTATAGCGACACAGCCTCACAGCTAACCTAGAGGCCTACTATACTTCTGAGAGCCACTACAGCCCTCTACAAATGCCCTAGAAGAATGAAATTTATCTTCCTTTACGCTCCTCCAAAACATGAGGAAATTCCTATTACTCAGTTCTAGCTATTCTTCTCTGTGTTACAAATAACACAGCTCAAAGTTTCCTACCCACCCACTGAAAAAAAAAAAAGCGACTGGCTTCCTATATACTTCTGCTTTAAGCAGAGGTCTGGTTGGGAGACGTGTTCTTGGCCACATCAGCTGCCAAGCAGGACCCCAGCTACTCATCAGGCAGGGAGGCTTGGAGCTGGCAGGCAGGAGGGCAAGGCAGGCACGGATCTGAATGGAGACTCTCGGGTCTGCAGCCTTCAGTGCAGCTTTCTCTTGACTTCTGTGCAACACTTGCAGTAATTCCTGCAGCTCACTGTTAAAACCAATTAAGAGTACGCCTAACAAAACCCAAAAAACATTCCTGAGAAATCACAGTTGAGCTGAAAGGGACAGTAAAGTCACCGCCTTTCTCACCTCCTCACAGCAGGGCTTGTTAAAAGACCTTCATTTTGTCTAGGGCCAAAGCCACCACTGAGCTGTTCAAAGCTACAGTTTCAGACTTGATGGAAAACATGGATCGGGATCTTTAATCTGCTTAAACCAGATTTAGATTCATCTCATTGAATAAGACAAAGTATTCAGAAGTCTCACTTTCTGATGAAGCAATGAGATCTCCACAGTATTTTTTCCACCCTTCAGAAGTCCACGCTCCCAGACGAATTCCTTCTCAGACCCCTTGCAGCATTCTGATCAAAAGAGGCTTTAAATACCTAGAGTCCCTCAGAAAAATTCTCTTAGGATGAAGGTTTGCAGCTGGCTTTGGATGACCTAAATTCTTTCTGGCACCAAGAGGGTCAGCCCCTCCTTGACTACACGTCCTCATCAGTCACACTTAGTGTATTCACAGTCTGTCACCCATGTCCCTGTAAAGGACACATGGAGCAAGGAACTGTCCAAAGTTCTCACCATAGCCTTCAGTCACCACCTTCCTCATTCCTCTATCTCACCACACTCTTTGTGTGATGGAGCCCATCTGTGACAATCTAACATGACTTCGAAAAAGTAATAACACCTCCCCTACCCAACTTATATGAAAGAGACTCCTAGAACTACTTTTCCTCTCTTTCCCACTGCTTCAAGATAGAATGCTTCATCCTGGAACAGGGTGGCAACAGACCTGAAAAAGGATTTGCAAAGCAAATGTAGCAACATTAAACAGCATCACACACAAAGAAAAGCAAAAGGGAAAGTTAAAGCAAACTAATCTGCATTAAATATTTGAGCACTAAGCAAAGCTAACATAGCACAGTATCTTATAGTCAACCAACAGTCAACAAATTGACTGATTCACTAGTTTCACCAAATTAACATGCTGTTTCTCTTCTTCCTACTGATTCAGGCTGGAAGGATCCTTTTTAAGTTAAGATAGATTTAAAACTATTCCTGTTGAAACTGAAATCCTTTCCTTTGCTGCCCTTTTTATCTCAACCACATTTTAGAAAGCAGGAAGGGACACACACTGAAAAACAAAAGCCTTTCATACTCCTGCTCTCTAATATTCCTAAGTACTTTGCATAATTGTTCAGTTTTGATAACCTCCTTTCATATGATGCAACAGCAAAAATGAGAAAGCTACAAAGAACAAAAAATCAAATTAAGGGTTTCGCTCTTCACAGGGGGTACACTAGACAAAGGAGGACTAGTACTATCCAAGAAATCCAAACTCCTCTCCAAGGCATTTTAAATCAATCTTTTAAAGTAATTTAAAGCAGGTTTTGCCATTAGGACTGGAGGGAGACCATAGGCTTAGATAAGGAGCCTCAGCGAGACCAGATAGTTGAATGATGGTCTATGCACTGCGTAGGTCAAACTCTGATTATCTACATCTTGGCTAATCAAAAGCAATTATCTGAAAGTCAAATATGCCCTCCGAGTCAGATAACTCATGGACACCAGGACTTACGTACAGCACAGAGAAATCCTAAACTCCACAGGACCACAGCTGCAGACACTATGAATTTTAAGCAGGATAACCGGGAGGACAGTTCAGAGAGTTTTAACCATACTCAAGACACTGAGCCTGAGGGCAGACTTCAGAAGCTAGAAAGATTACCCTTGCAATTACTTGGACATTTTTGGTGTATCCATGCACCCTCAGATTACAGGCTACTTGGAGTGCAATTCCAGTTAGGTATTTAGAGACTACTCAGGGTAAAACTCTCCATTACAGGCAGGGCTGGAAGAGCCCGCCTGGTTGATACTTCCCATTGTAGGATCCAGTTTTCAGTTGTTAAAATTTCAATAAACCATTCAAATTGAAAATTTTTTTCATGCTATCTGTAATTGATTCTGGAGTTGGTGACTTCTTTTGTTACTTAAGCCATAGCAATCCAACCCCAGAAAAAAGTAGGCAGCATATTTTGTCTTGTTTATGATTAAGGGAGGAGGAAACCACCACACACACTTGAAAAGTCTAAGAGAACTTCTTATTTAACAGAAAAATTTGCATCTCCTAGTAAAGCCATATGCAATGGTCAAAAAAGGCTAAAAGATTTTTAAACAAAGAAGTAACAGTATGCAAAACTTGCCAAAAAGGAAAGAATTGATCCATTCTTTATATTCCTCACAGAAAGAACAAATGGTGGCAAGAAGCTTTATGTTAGTAAAGACTTAGCGATGTTCAGAAAGGCTGGCAGTGGCACTGCAAATGCTTTTAAGACAGGTTACTCGCCATCAGGAATGGTTTAGATATTGTTTATTCTAACAGGAAACAGAGATGCTCTTAAGGGTGGCTGGCAGTGCCACTTGCACCCCATTTCCTGTGATTTCACACTCTCATTTGGAGATCATCCATAGCTTCACAGGAGATATTGGCCATGCCAGATCCAGGTCTGGAGATCACTGACAGCAGGGAAATGATCCATCTCCAGTACTTTTTACCATCTCCTTTGTAAGGATGATGAAGCAGCAGTTACCCACCTCAAATTCAAAAAAACCAAGAAACAGATCTGTTAGTAGAGCAGAGGAAAATTAAATTGAGACGAGAAGTCTGAGCACTATCAGCACAGGCAGCAACAGGGAGCAAAGAGATGGAACAGACAAGTATGACTGCAATAGGAGCAGAAAAGGCAAACTAAATGAGGAATGAAGGGAGTGGGTGGAGAGTTTAAAAAGCCTATGACAAGGAGACTGTAGTGAGGACAGGGAGGAGGAGAAGGTGGAGGTGGAGGAGGAAGAGAAGCAAAGAATAAGCAGGTCTAAAAATCAGCTGAGAAGGAACTGAAGCGATCATGGTAAAGTAGTAGTATGCCAAAACAGGAGGGCACATAACTGGAGAGGAATGGAGACAGGGAGAGCACAGACACAGTATGGCTTGTATGGGACAAGCTACTGACCAGGGATCATGAAAAGAGAGTCAGAGGAAGAAGATGCATCCATCCATCCTCCAATGATGGAGGGCAGAGGTGAGACAGGAGAGATCACACAGGGATGGAAGAGAGGGGAAAATGTGCATACTAGTGTACACCCCCAAAGCCTAAACCAGAGCCTAATACCGCAAAATGTCACCATTCCTCTGGTGTCAGCAAATATACAAAACCAAGTGGCAAACACTGATCAAGCTGCCCTGCACAGAAAATGACAGCTAATTACATATTCAGTCAAAGTGGCAGAGGTCTGTGGGTTGTATCTGGGATGGCCAACTCTGCCACTGATAACTTGCAGAGGTCATCATGGTGCCACATATACTGAAGCTGATGGAGACCGCTAGAGTGTTGTCTTTTTTTGCTTTCTTGTGGAAAAAATAACATACAAACATGTAATTAAAGAGTATCATAAACAGACACAGAAATAAAAAGAACAAATGAAGGTTTCTTTCCCAACTTAAAATATGGAAATGCCGTGGAACCAAAAAGCCACCCCATTACCATCTTGATCATTCTCAATTCAGTTTAAGGATAATATTGCTTAATGAACAGTTTTGCAAAGAAAAAAGATCAGCTATTAAGCAAAGCACACCGTTGAACAGAATTTGTCCCATTTTCTTTTATGCAGGCAAAACACTCTTTATTTTTTCCAAAAGCTTCCAGTTGAGCATTAATTGCTCTAGCTTCTAGGAATGCTACAAAACCAGCCTATACATCTCCTGCCCTCACTGGTCATAGCACAGCCTCCAGTAGCCCAGCAAAAAAACCTCCTGCACAGCACAGGATCATAAGTGACTCTAAAGAAGCACACCAAAATATTTTTGGTAGGAAAATTAACATTTCTCTACTCTGATTCCAGGGAACATGTCTGATAGAAAGAATACTGACTACATCCTTTGAAACAGTATTTGAGAGAAGACTGAGGCAAATTAACCATCTCCTCCCTGCTACTCAGACCTCCAAGGAATGCCTGTTAGTCTGTGATTCTGCAGCTGGGAGGTAAGTACGTAATGGAGCTCATTGCAAAGGGGCAGCCAACTGCACACACCATTTGCTGGAAATGGATCTAAAACAGGAACATGGAGCATTTTACCCGAAGCAGTCAGTAAAACCAGAATCCATGTTTAAAAAACATCACACACAGAGACACCCACTGCAGACCCCTTTTGCACTGGTCTTAGAATTTTATAGTAGAAGGCTGGTCAATACTAATTAAATGCAATGGAGCCATCATGAATTAATAACCTGGAGGGAAAGATGTTGCTGGTTTTAAGGGCCTTCCTCCTTTGCAACCTTGAACTTTTGTAATTTTTGGTAGCTCACTACGACCTCTTCACTGATCCAGATACTTCACAAATTAATAGCTCTTAAAATACAATTAAAACAGTATGTTAAATTTACACAGCCTTGGCAATCAAATATCACAGCAAACTTAGGCATCCTCATTTCTCAATTCCCGGGGATAACCACCTAGTCACCTGCAGAAGAAATGCACTAGGGAGCAGTGAGTGAGGTTATTTCTAGGACAGGGACTCAAGGAAATGGCAGTGCTATATCAAGTTGCTTTTCTCCATCCTGCCTAGGCAACATTGAATACAGCTTCTGCCATCTCAAGGCAGCTCTGCAAGCACCTGCAGTGGTTCACTTCTACTCCAATGCATCTGAAAGTACTCAGCATAGGGGGCAAAGAGAAAAAGACTAAAAAACACTCACCAGGTTCTGACAGGCCCCATTGATTTTTAGGCCCTTAAGAGTAAATCCTTCCCAACCAGCAGTTAAATCTCTAAGTATAACAACAGTTACAGACACAACCCATAGCCCCACCTCAAGCAACTATGTCCTAATATCGGGGAAAGTGAGATGCAGATTAATCTTTGCATTCCTAGGCGACAGTCTCCTGGAAAAGTGATTGGACAGGATTTCTCACACAAACCTCTGATGCTGACATGGTATCTGCAGCACTAAAGAGAAGTCCTATGGCATACAGTAGAAAGGAATGAAAAACTAGGGGATAGGTATAGGCACTGAGTCAGATAACAGGTAACTAAGCCCTGTTTCTTGAACAGCAAAGAAAAGGGAAGAGCAGAAATCCATGGACAGAGAAGAGAGCAATCCCCTTCAGACAGCTCATGCAAGTTTACAAGAGTAACATCAAAGCAAGGAGAAAACAGAAAGGACAACTGGCCTGAAAGGAAAGGGGCATGCAATCCTCAAAGCAGGGAAAAGGGACAGCGAAATAATGGTAGCTCCTAAGAAAAGTCCAGCAGGAAACAAGGGGGCCTTCCACCACACACAGATAAAGCTTTTCTTTCTTAATTCTTTCTTTTAAGGGAGCAGGGGAATCCTGCAGCATCCAGCTTGCCTGGAGGGGAACAGAACCTAAAGCAGCCATAAGGGGACTGGAGGGGGGAGGCTGTTCTGGGACTCAGTCTCCCTTGCAGACAGTTCAAACAAAGGAGGATGGTCTCCTATAATGGGATGCATTGTACATATTTAGCTAGCACAAGGTGGCTGTCGTGACAGGGTTCCCCATCTCCTGTCTCCCCCTCTCCAACTACACACCCCTGCACAATCCCAACATGGAACACACAGATCTGTTTTACCATTTACCATTACTGTAATGGGAGGGAAGAGAAAGACAGGGAAAGGGAGTGAGGCAGAGGAACGAAAAGAAGACAGAGCAGCCTTTAATGAGTCAGCCGCTGCTCTGATTTAAATAAGATCTCCATTTAAGGAGCACTGCAATTGTTGGGTTTTTTTAATTTAAAAAACCAAATCACTGACTGAGCAAGCAACTTTTGGCTGCACAAGTTGTCTCACAGCTATACACAGGGTTTGGGAGGGAAAGGGTTATAGAAGGGGGAAGGGAAAGGGAAGAAAACCTCTGGAAAAAATGAGACTGCTTGCTGGTTCATTTTAACAAGGACATAAATTAGTCTCAAAGCCACAAACGCCATCACCTCCCTGAGCCCTGGGCAGAGTGTAGCAAGTCAAACACGTGCCAAGATAAACGGCCCTGGCTGGAGCCTCCAAGGGGTGCTTAGGGGGGACAAGAGGGGGCATGCTGGCAGGCAGGGCAGCAAAGATGCTTCAAATGGTGCCACAAAATGGAGACTGGTGATCCTACAGCTGCACAAAAGCGGACCTTCTGATGTTCCTGCTTACACCCACATCAAAAGCTGGGAACTCAAGACAGAGAAAGAAGGAAAATGGGGTGCTGAGGTCAGAAAATAGCAGTTCTCCAAGGTCTGGCTTTAATTACCACAGGCAGCCCTTCCTCCTCCTCCTCCTATCTTGGAAGAAGGCCCGCCAGCGGGCAGCAGCCCAGGTGAAAGGTTCCATTGCCGAGAGCAGGGAGGGGAGCAGACAATGGCGGGGGGATTCATTACAAAGGCACACACATACACACACGAACACACACTCAGCACTGCCGGCTGCCACATGAGCTGGGGGGACCCCTTAAGGAAGCAGCAGCTCCCTCCCCACTCTCCGAGATGCTCGACACCTTCCCCCCTCTCCCAGCCCTGATGGGAAACAGATTTGGAGGAAAACGCCAGCAAGGCACTGAGCTGTCCAAGAAAGGGAGGGCTTTGTGCTCCACGCAAGCCAGCAACCTCACCATGCACCACACAGAGAAAAAGCCTTTTAGCATATAATTCCCATCCACAGAAGACACTCTTTTATCTGCAATTAGTACATAATGTACTGGGCCTCGTTTAACACTCATTTTCACTGATTTAGGATTAAGGGGATAAGGCTAAGGTACTTTCTGTTAATGAATCTGAGCTCTTACTCTCATTAGCAATTTTTGTTTCCTCTTTTTCAAGCACATTTCTACCTTCCAGCATCTCCCATTTCTTTCCATTCCTGTTTCTAGTATTGTCACTCCACACACTCATATTTATTCTGTTCTATCAGCTTGTCATGCCTATACAGAAGCTTATCTCCCAGATCTCCAAGGAAAACAGGCAAGCTTGCTCTCTACAATACAGGAGAACTCAGATCAGGCAGGCAATGTTTTCTGGAGACTGAACTAAACAGAGCAAGACTGTAGCAATGCTAAATTCATTCAGTGGCAATTACCAGCTTAACATACTAACAACATTTACTTTTCATAAATGAGACAGAGCCCCAAGGAAGTAAGTTCACAGGTTTAAGTAATGACACTCCACTGCTTCAAACAAAACTGCAGAATAATAACGTGGCTGGGGATATTGTCTTGAATGTGCCACACTCCTTCAGCTCCACACTTGGCTAGTGAAGTACTGCTAAGGACCAGCCTAGCAGCCAAATGCTCCCCCTGAGAGAAGGCTGGAGCTGAACTCACCTGTGCTGGCTTCCTCAACTCTGCGTACAAGGGCTATCCATAGTTCATCTGGATCCCCAACTGACACACAGTCCAAGCTCTCCTCTCCTACTGCTTTTTTAATATGCATCTTCTCCAGCATCTCAGCATGTAAATACACAATGCAAGTCCTGAAAACCTATACTAAATACTCTTAAGACAATCGCAATTCAAGGTCACACACTAGTGCAGTCTTGATACCTCCTTCCCCATGTCAATAAATTAACAGTTTCTGTGGAAGACAGATTTCCCTGGAGTCCATTAGGCTATCCCACACCTTTAAATGAGTTTATAACCTCCCGTTTCAGCCAGTGCTCCAGTAGAATCCCATCCCTCCCAGCTCTGCACATCCCCAAGCCAACAGGCTCGTGCTCCAGGGTGCTCAGTCCCAGACATGCACAAACTACACACACTTGGTCCTGGTGACCCAGGCACCTTTCTGCACCGCACAGACACAGGCTCCAAGCGTGACAGCTGTGGCTAAGAGCACATTGCAACACAAAGCTGTGCAGAACAACTGTCCGAAATGGGGACACGTCAACCTGCAGCTTAGGGGCACATACTTCCATCTGACCAGGCACACTAAGAGCACACAGCAAAACAGAAATGGACCCTAACTGCAGAGACACAGCTTTCCAGCATCACTTGCTAAACTAAATATAGGTACAGAAAGCCCCACGAGATTTCTGCAGGGCTCTTCTGTCTCAAAACAGAAAGCCTTGGTCCAGATAAAAAGGAATCTGTACTGGAAGGGACTAAATAGCAGAAGGTGGGGCTTGGGAGACTGGGAAGATACCTTTAGAGTGGACAGAGACCTATTTTTCAACCACAGCAAATCAATGCAAGATGAGAGAGGGAAAGGGTCAAAGTGGTGTCACTTCTCGCAGCAGAATCATTCTGAGTTAGGCACCACCAAAAGAGCTGCCCCTCGCAGTGGGACACGCAGGATCTCGGCAGCAGCTAGTGAAGAGGGGTTCGGCCAGAGCTAAAGAAAGCCAAAAAGGCAGTATGCATCTATTCTACAGACCTGCAAAGCTCTACAGAAAAAAGCACTTGTGAAACCCAGATTTGAAGAAAAGTTCCTTCCGAGAGTCCTTCCCTCCACCCCCTTCGGAAATATCCCCCCCAAAGGTTTCCAGCTCTGCAAGGCACTGCAGGGACATTATATAATGCCTAACTCCAAAGGATTCCAGCTCCACGATGCCGCTCTCCTACTCCTCCCTCCTTTTGCCCGCTCCCTCCGGTGGCGACTTGCATATGCCATGCCAAAAAAACAAACAAAAAAAATTTGAAAATCCAAAAGCATACAGTAGCCTTAAAAGGCGAGCACTGTCCGACGAAAACCCCTTGCGGTGGATGCGCGATGGCCCTGGCAGCTGGGCGCGCTCCTCAGGAAACGTCAGCCGCTTTCCCCCGGGAAGACACGGGCAGCCCCACGCCAACAGCTACCTACAAGGGCTTCCCGGCTCCCGCGGTGACCGGCAGCCGGATGGAGAAGCGGCAGGGAAGACGTTCACCTTCGGGATGGGCCGTTCAAAGGCGGATTTAGCCTAACTCGAAGCAGGGGCACCCGTGCCCCTCGCGCACCGCTCTCTCTAGAGAGCACTGCGAGGTTGCTCTGGGCAGGGGGACCGCAGGAACCCCTTCCCTAAAGCTCCCACGGCGGGTGCCCGGCGCAGCGGGGCGACCTCCCGCACCGCTCCGCACTGGGCGCCCCGCTCCCTGCCCAGACAAAGCCGGGCGGACAGACGCCGGAGCCCGGCCCGCCCGCCACCCTTACCTGAGTTACCATTTTCTTTTTCTCCATAAACCAAAATGGGGGAGGCCGGCCGCAAAGGAGAGGGGAAAAAAATTAAAAAAAAAAAAAAAAAAAAGAGAGAGAAAAAATAAATAAAAAAGCAGCAGCCCCGTGGAGGCGGGCGGCGGCGGGTGCCTGCGCTGCGCTGCCTCGGCGGCGCGGTGCTCCCCGAGCCCTTTTTCCTCTCTTTCTTCTCCCGTGTTCCTCCCCTTCTTCCCCCTCCCTCCCCCCCCGCCGCCCCCCCGGCTCAGCCAGATGGCTGCGGGAAGCGCCGCCCCGAATGCCGAAGATAATTAATGCGAGCCGGGGCCGCCCCCGCCGCGCCCCGCCCGGCTGGGTTCGGCACGGCACGGCCGCCCCCCGCCCCAGCGAGGCGCTCCCTCGCCTGCCCGCCGGGACTCCCCACCGCTCCCCGGGAAGCAGGAGGCTCGGCGAAGGCGCAAACGCGAGCTGGAAACAAAAGCGAAGGTGGCCCCGTGCAGCCCCGGTCCCGGCCGGCACAACCCCTCGGCCGGCCCGAGCTCCTCCGCAACTACCATTCCTAGCGCCCCAGGCCTCCCCCGCCTGGACCTCACCAGACGGCAAAGAGCATCTCCCGGCTGGAGGATGCTGGAGAATGCTGGAGAGAGAGCTGTCAGTTTTGCACAGACCTCCCTCCTGCCACAAAAGGGAGAACGCGTGGGTTACACGGTGTGTTGGATGAACCGGAAGCAGTATCCGTGCCAGGATCTGCATTTCCAACATCATAAAACCTGGAGACCGCTGGACTCCTTCCCAGCTTGCTTTTTTCCCTCCCATTTATCTACAGCAAGCATCTGGCCCTGAGCACCTGAGCACGCCACGGTTGACAGCATCTGTTCTCTCAGCGACCCCGTAAAACAGAGCGATACACTGCTACCCCATTTGCCAGACGGGATCTGAGATGCTCTGATTGATTTTTCCCAACATTGCACCCATGAAAACCCACGAACAGAGCTGAGTGCAGGTCTGCCAATCCCATGGTTAGACAAGAAGACTGTACTGATGCTCCAGTGCTCATGACACAGAGATAAAACCAGCTCAGGCAAGTTGTCCCTCTGATGAATCTCTTCTTGACACTTGGTACTCAAGAGACTCCCCAGACTTTAGCAGCAGAGAAGCCAAATTACAGTGCAGTAACACCTTGCATCCCCATGTGTTCTTTGCATGAATATGCCCAGTTATAATTTCACATGCAAAAAAAAAAAAAGCCTAGTGGTTTTGCTTCATGGGCTTCTGCTACGGCATTGCTCTCCAGGCAGCTCATGCTGACCCACGATGCTTTTTAGTTTCCCAATTTCACTTGCTGCAAACTGACTTCTGGCTCCCGCCCTTCTTCCTTTCCTTCCCTTGCCCTTTCTCTCCTCACTCAGCGGGAGGCCAGCAGGAGCACATGTCACGGGCCAGTCCCCTCCTCTGTCGTGAAAAGGAGGAGACCAAGACGCCAAAAGCCCTTACATGCCACCAGTGCAGAGGCAGAGAGCCATGGGCCAGCCGCCCAACATGACCAAACCGTGGTGTGGGATCCTCTGGGAGGGAGCCAGCCTCCATGGCTGCAGCCCACAGGCCTCTGAGTCAGAGTCCCTGTTTTCCTGTGTTATCCTCTCTGGTAACTTGCAAGTTACAATACTACGTATTTACATGCAATGTTGCAAAACCAGGGGATGTAGTGGATTTGGTTTTTCCTCCCCTATTACAAACCTGAGATTCTGGAGCACAGTTCTAGGTCAAGTGTAAATTCCATTTCAAAGCAGCAAAAACCACAGTGACCTCCTAAAACCTTTGACACGACAAAGCACCAGGTTTCAGCATTCTGCATCTCATTCATCAGACCTCTGCAAATCACTCAGGATAATCTCCTTATTCTCTCCACTTAAGTACTTTAACAGTTGTGCTCACTCAGTCTTGCCTGCGCCATGAGGTAGCATCTTCTTGTCCCAGATCTAAGGCTGTAGCACATCATCCCACATTCAGGACACCATCCCACTACTGTTAACCAGAATAGCACCATTTCTACTCCATTTTGGCCTTCACCTGAGGAACCTCTAGAAATATTTGCCATCAGAGAGAGTATCTTCTAAGGAAAAAGAGGTGATCAACCATGCACAGAACCTTCCTTGTCACTGCCTACCATTACCCAGTTTGGTACATCTGCTTTGCTCATGTGCCAGCAGAGTGGGAATTCCCTTCAGTGTGATCTACTGCTGGTCTCCCTTTCATCTCCACTGTGGGCCAGAAAGCTTCTCCTCCCCCATGCTGGGAATTTATCCACCTTTGCTCCTGTTGAGCAAGAGAACAGACCCAATTTTCAGCGGATGCGCTTAGGCAACAAGAAATGCAAGTCTGCAAGAGCTCCCACTGCTGCAAAAACAGATTAAATGAGCATCTGATACAGAGTTTCAAAAAATACCTAAAAAGACCACACAAAACATGACCAGACCTGGCAACACTTAAAATCTTTGTTTCTTCGGTTCTACTGGACAAACACCGCATAATGAGCAAGGTGTACAAAATGAATTGGTGAATTTATGCAACTCATTTTCCTTCCCTGAGGGATGTGGGTTCAGATGTTGTCTCATGGACATGCAAAATAAGTTTAGTAGACCTCCACTTAGCTCCTCCTATGCGAGAATCATGGAACCACTCCTAAATTTACCATCACAATTTGCCACCCTCTACTAAGCAAAACCAAATCCCAAACTGAAATCTTGCTGCTAAAAAGAACAGAGAAGTACAAGCAGAGCTGAAGGCTGGAAGCCTGAAGAACACATAGCTCAGAGCCACGAGATCACCCCTTCCTACTTACTGCAGTTATTCAAAATGCAATGTATTCAGAAGAGCTTGAGATGCCAATACTTAGGAGTTCTTAAAGTTTCTCATGCATCACGGGCACATATGCATCGAAACTTCATTACTGCGCTGTACAAGTAGTGTTTTGAAATAACTAAGGACAAATTTAACTAGTCTGTCTCTGCAGGGCCAGAGCACAGCTGATCAGGCTCATCATGCCAGGCAAAGCTCATCGCTCCCACCTGAGCACGTCTGTGATGCTTTTATAGTCTCTTCTGTAGTCATGCAGATGTCCATGATGGTTTCTGGTTAGCTCCTACCATTCATATCCTAATGGCAAAGAAGCTGGAGAAGGATGTTTATGCAGCACGCCACAGGATAAGGCCACTGAAATCACACAGAAGAAGAACTAACCTCTAGTTTGACTAAGGAGTCTACATGTACACTCTTAAATGCTTGGGTTAGTTTAGCACTCATAGAAATCACGGAACTAGGAAGAGGAGGAGCCCACAAATACTCTGCTTTCAGGAAGTTTCAGGATTTGTTTTCCCTTTTTTTTTCCCACCCTTTGCTGCTAAGGGTGGAAAGAAAGCATAGCCTTCAATTTTAACATCCCATTACCTGCATTTCTGTGCTGGCTCAAGTTTAGATGGAGCAAACCTGCCAGCTGGACCAAGGCCAGAGGGAAGAAAAAAAAGAGTTTCAAGTGCAAAGAACCAATTTATCAGGAACAAATCTTAACAACCAAAAAGACACACTTCTGTTGGTGGATTCTATTCATGTGGGTAATAAAACCCCCAATACAAGGTAACCTAACAAAATGCTATTTAGTGGCTATCTGATGTATCTCACCACAGATAATCTTGAACTGGGAGTTTACATTTCACATTTTCTGGATAAACTTGGTGCCTGTAAGGACATGGAGTGCTGACACTGAATAGCCAAGGACTGCCTAGGGAACATCATCTGTCACTTGGCTCCAAAAGTATTTGAGCCTGACCCACACAGCCTCTGTCTTCTCCAAGACTCCACACACTGGGCCAGCAAATCTCACGTGTGCTCCAAATATAGCCCCCTCCCCCAGCAGAGGCTGCAATACAGGCTTTGCCCAGCCCTGAGCGCTGCTCTCAAACCCACCCGTTCCTTTCACCCTACACATCCTCTCTGGACCTCCAAAAGCAAAAACGTGACAAACGAGACTTTGTTGGAGGTTTTGTGGGTGGTTTCAGTGGAGGGAGGAGGAGAATAGGTGAGGAGCTGCGTTGTGCGGTTCAGCATCCCTGTGGGAAAGGCTGCAGTCACACGTAAAAGTCACATGTGCCCCAACAACACAGTAAGATACGAACAACACAGTGGTTTGCAGAGCACAGCACTGCTGTCAGTTCAACCCTCCCTACAAACAAACAAACAAACAAACAAACAAAGAAAAAGGCCAAAAATTCGAACCAAAATACACAAGTCTCAAACAAGACAAATATTGGAGTTAAAAAGTATCAAATGTACTGCTCCAGTGTAGGAGCTTCAAAGCCCTCTGCAGATTCTCTGGGCAGAGGCCTGGGACACAAGAAGCCCAGCTCAGAAGCAGTGTCCTTCTACAAAACCAGCATGTAAGCTCCAATTCTGGCCAAATAACATACAGAGCAAAGACCAAAACTCTTTTTAAAAAGTCGCCACTGTCCTTTTGCTTACCTGGACAACTGGGTATTGGTAATCCATACAATACACACCATACATAGCCAAAGATCCTCCAGCTAAAGGCCAAATGGACACAGGACTGGAAGCTTCAAATCTGAGTCTCCGTCTTTCAGCCTTGTGGGAAGGACTCTGGCAGCCCTGCGCAGTGTTTGGCTCGGGCCTCTGGGGCCACTCAGGTTGACACTAGCTCAGCTGAAAATAAAAAGGAGCTGCCTGGCTCGGCACAGCTCAGCCCCTCTCTTCTGGGATCCAGCAAGGCAGCGCTCAACCATAGGCGGCAGAGGCTCCTAAAATTAGAAATCCTCTACTGAAAACGGCCCTGCAAGCCTCAACTGAGGAGTGTCCTGCGATTCCCAGGCAGCAAACAGAGCAACTGCCAGGAAGAGGGGGACACAGGATCTTCACAGCCACTGCTGCCAGGGATGGGAGGAAGCAAACAGCATTTAGGATCTGAAAAGAGCATATGTGTCTGGGCTCTAGGTGCGTCAGAGGGAACACTCCCAATCCAGGACAGGGAAAAACATATGGGACTGTTCCTCCCCCACCACCATACCCTTCTTGCTGTCCTCTGCAGGGACAGGTGCTGGGATTAGCATAGTAAAACCCTTTGGTGTCAGGGACAGAGGGAGGGAGAGGGGAGAAGCCAC
This sequence comes from Lanius collurio, assembly GCA_020086605.1. Lineage (NCBI taxonomy): Eukaryota > Metazoa > Chordata > Aves > Passeriformes > Laniidae > Lanius > Lanius collurio. The sequence continues at coordinate 5,529,401 of JACBWW010000005.1, forward strand.
ACTGATATCTCAAACTGAAGGGATCTCTTTCACAAGGGAGTGTGTGCCCATATCGTTTAACGCTTCTCCCTCCCTCTCCAGCTGAGGCAAGCAGGGACAGCTGCCGGAACCAGGGCTGGCGGGGGGAGCTGGGCCCTGGAATGGCCCCCACTGCCCCAGCCTTGGGCCAGTGGGTTGTCTCCCTCAGCTGTTCCAGTCAAACTAGGGGTGGTGAGGGGGATTAACTCTGTCACACGGGACGGTGAGCAGCAGGGAGAAGGGGGCAAGGCTGGGCAGAGCCAGTTGCTGTGCCCATTTTAGGAAGCCCATCCTCCTCATTCCCAGAGAGGAATCTGCTCCCTGACCGACGGGGACAGATGGGGAGCTGCTTGGCCAGCAGGCTCACCCCAGCAGCCTCCCATGCTGGCCACGTTATCAGACATCCAAGAGCCTGCTGCTGATTTTTAAAAGATACACCATGGCCAGGGGGTGCACCAAGGGAGCCTGACCTCTCATAACAAATTGCATGAGGTTTCACCCATCACTACAAAAAAAACACACCAGCCTAACACTGGCCAAAACCTGGGTTCTTAAAGAGTTAACAGCCCAAGCCCACAAAAGATTCCCACCTTCCTCCAAAGGACAGCAGGGATAAAACCCCTCCCTCCGAGGTTTCAAAAATAAACATGCTACAGTGATCAAACCCAAGTAGGGCTAGCCAAATTTCCCACACACACACCATTTTAAATGCATAAAGTCAGGGGCTTTTTGCATTTCTAATCTTTAACTTTTCTGTAGTGCTGCTGTGCACCACTAAATAGCTCCCTCAGCCTAGCTATTGGGCAGCTGCCTTTCCATCTATACTCATAATTTCCTCCCCCTCAGAAAGAATTAAACTTGAGATTTACTTTTTCTTCAAGAGGTTAAATATGTGGATCATTATCTAGCACAATTTGCATGCACAGACTTTTGTCATTCAGGTAAGGGGTGCCTAATCCACAGCCCTCTGACCCACTCAGCCCAGCAGGACAGCTCTTGGCTCATCCTCTGTTCCCACTGCCCTTTCTTTCTGTGATGCCTCAGAAAAGGACAGCTATGAGCTGGGTGAGTGGTCATAGCAGTGTCACCCACTCTCATCATCTTTCCTAGGGCCACAGGGCCACTGCTTCCTTACAAAAGGAGCATGACCAATTTTTAGGGTATAAAGCATGACATTTTCTACATCTAAAACAGACAGACAGACAGACAGATAGATAGATAGATAGATGGATGTTTCTATAGCCAATGTTTCTGTGTAAAAATTGACACAGAGAAATTAGTTGTCCATAAATGGGAAAGCAGTTATGTTTCTAGATCTCTTCACTGAGGAAAAAGGAAGAGGCTCCCACAATGAACTTCCATCTCATTCTGCCTTTGGCCAACTTATTCCATCCCAGACTCAAAACAGCTCACCATTATAATTCTGGAGCTCACCATAACACCCCTTTCCTCCTCACCATTATGCCCCCACCTCCTCACCAGAGGGCTTTTTGGCAACCTCTCAGCATTCCCTGAATTGTGCCCTGCCCAGGGGCACAGATAGAATCTGGTTTCCTCTGAACGACCAGTACTTTTTTATTTCCTTCTCTTTTCTCTAACTAGATGTTCAAAAGGTGCCTGCCCTTCATTCTTTTGCATAGCTCATTACTATGCACTCAAGCAATTTAGTATCTCCAATAAAATCTTTTTATGAAAAGGCATTAATTTATACAAACCCAAAGTCTTTTCTACAGCCTGTTTTTGCTACTTCATATTACTGCCCCAGGTTTTAAAACCAAATCCCTAACAAAGTTAAAAACCTTACATTTATTTCACAATCCAATTCTTGTCATTTCCAACCAGGCCTCAGGGGAATAAACCATTTCCAAATCCTAGTGCAGATATCTTCCTATCTATAAATACCCATCAAATCGGCAAAACAAAACAAGGATGGGGAGCATCACCTAAGCTCCTCTGCTGTTTTAACTACGAATCCAATAAAACTGCCATGCTTTAAAGTTTTTGATGCAGGTTTAAATACTGTGACTTAACCAGCATTAAGATACTCAGGTGATACTTCAGTAACAAAGCGTGCCCCTCAGATAATTAAATGACAAAAGCCAGTTTTAAATTAGTATGTGCCAAGATGGACACAGCAGGATTTTACTGACCAGTAATAAACTAGTGAATTTTCTGCAAGATTAGCCACAAGGGCTGGTTTCCTATTGCACACTTACTTGCAATAAATATTAGTCAAATATAAGATGGTGCTGCAGTCTGTAATTCTGTTTTGAGATCAAAGTCCAACTACATTACCATACAAACTACTATGCCCATGCATTTCCAGTAACACAAGTTAGGTAACTGTTATAAAATCATACCCTTGTTCCTGCAGATGCTTACATACATGAATAATTTTAAATTTACAGAAATACAAAGACTGGAAAAGATCTTCTGACACACAGAATCAGATCAACTGCTATCATACAACATCAGCTTAACTTTTCATAAAATTTATCACACTGTATCTTAGAGCTGGGTTTTCCAGCTACACTATCCCAGCAAAAAGGCTGCTCTAGAATATCTGGGATCTGTGTTCTCCAGCTTAATGCTAATCCTGAGCAATTTCTGTCTTTCCTTTGTTCTTGTGCCAGTACTGTCCTATGGTTTAGCCATATTTTCTCTTTTCCTTAGAGCTAACCTTCCTCATGTATCCTCTCTCTAACCATCCAAACGCGCAGCTGTTCCAGTCTTCCATCACATGACAGGCTGGCTATTCCCCAACCTCTAGAAGCATGTTCTTGCACCTGATCTAGCCTGTGCTCATCTTTATTTTTAAAGATATCACCCAGAACAGCATTAGCTCTGTTTCACAATTTCAGCTCTAAACTGCATCTTCTCTAGTCTCATTAGTACTTTCCTCTGTAGCACCACATCAGATGCTGTAGAACCTGTCTACAGCATGAGATGTCACCTCATTATGCAAAATGCACATTAGCAAGGTAAGAAAATTGTTTATCTTAAAAACAGACAGGCTGATAAGGCAAAACTCAGTTTTAATGGATTTGTGTTGCCTTTTATTGCATTTTTTATTTGTATCCAAGCCTTTAATTAATATTTCTGTGTCAGCATGCAGCTGAGGTTGGGCCAACAGGTCTGTATTTACTCAGATCATTCCCCACCAGCAATAGATCTATTCCACTTCCTGTTCTGCAAACACATGACAGTACCCTTATTTAATAGATTAAAATTTGTACCAGATCTGCAACTGCATGAACCAGTTCTTTCAGTCTCAGAAATAAGCATCCCCCTTCCCCAGGCAACCCTGCTTCCCAGCTCAGCCTACCTGCACTAACTAGGAGCTTTCAAATGTCTGCTGCGGTTGCTCTTACGGTAGGTTCATGCCCTTTACCAATCTTGCCTCTGTTCCCAAGATCAGTTCTACTTAAAACAACAAAGATTTATTCAATTCTGTGACCACAAGAGCATCCTCTTAACTACCCTATATTCAACGCTAAGTGACCCTACCTCCTCCCTTCTCTCTAATTGTATTTTGAGAAACTGTCACCCATTTCCTTAGCAACATTTATAAGGTTTAATTCAGCCTGATTTTTGGCAGTTCTCATTTCATCCCTACTGATTTTAAAGGTACAGCAATATCTGCTGATAAATTATCTTTTGTAAATTTGCTTCTTTTTTCATCTAAAGCCTTTACAAGGTTAAGCTAAAGTTTCTTCTTAGAGGATTATTCTCCTTTGCACATACCACACTTTGCATCCAAAGTGCTCCTAAAAACCAAACAAAACAAAGGTCCCAGCAAAACAACAGAAAAAAGCCCATCAAACCTAAAACACAACATTCTACATTCAGGGCTGCACTGACTTCACTAAATATATTGCTTCATGTATCAAAGCTCCTGTGATGACCACCCCCCACCCAAAGGTGGGGAGATGGAGGCTCCTAAACAGCTTGTTTTCCAGTAGTAGTCATTGCACCAATAATCCACTCAATGTGTCAGCAACAGGTGATCATGCTACAATGACAAAATCTTTTGACCCAATGATAATTAGCAGCATTTGTACTCCAAGCTGTACCTGAGAAATTAAAGTTTCTCATACTAATATTTATCTCTCTAATGGTACTGGGAATAGTATCATTTCCAAGCCTCAAGTTTCTATCCAAATCCAATCCTATGAGAGATTACAGCAGACTCACAGTACTTCCCCTGAGACCTCTTTTACTATTCTTCCCCACAGCAATTTGACCAGAAACAAATCCTGCTTTATCAGTATTACTCTGCTTTCCTCTTTACAGTCTACTGCATACAACACAGCCTATCATCTTTTACATCTACCCTATCTGAACCACACATAATCTTGAATGCATGTTAAAGCCATGATTACTATTCTTGCAGATTGATATTATCCCTATAATATCCAGTTTCACATTCTGCACCAGCAGACCTCATTCCTCTATTTGTCATTTTGAATACCAGGAGTCTGAAAAAAAAAAAACCTTCTTGATGTTTGTGCATTTATTGATCACACGGTTCCCAACTCCATCAACTAAGAGTATTACCCATCTAACTACTGCTGAACTTCATTATTCTTTTCATAACATTTAATTTTGTTTTTTCCAGCTCTTACCTACTCACCGCTCTTTCTAGAGATACTGTTTTACATGCCACTATAGCAGCATTTACCTAATTTCCCCCTTTCTGTGTACTAAGCAAGGCATGAAGATTACACAAGTTCTTCCCAGTGTTCTCAAAACTCAGTATTTTGCTTCACATGCACTGCTCTTGTTGATGTCTGGAGACCAAGGAACATCTTTGGAAAATGCCAAGACCATAGCCCTGGGCTTTGCTTTGCCTGCTTTGTTCAGACTGTTTACAGCAAGCATGCTAGGTCACAATTACAAGTACAGCTGTAAGAACGTAATATAGCCATAGTCTCACCATGCTTGAAGTGCAACCATGGCAGTTCCAGACATTTACCACATACTTTTTTTTTTTTTTTTTTTTTTTTTAATTGCTAAAAACTGTGATATTGTGGGGACCCAGCAATACAGCATGGAATCTGAGATATTTCCATCATATATAGTCATTACCCCACAGTGATCTTTACTAAGGAATTACACCAACAGATAAATTTTATGAACTGCATTTATAAATCTTTTGCATAATTTTCTGTTCTCTAGACAAATTAATCCAAGCCTTATCTAGTTACTCCCACTAAAGAGCTCTTACCTCCGCTGAATCTAACTCTTCATCGCTAGAAGCCTGGCTGATGCTCTTCCTCTCACCCACCAAAAATGGCATCTTTAACAATTAGCCAATCACTACATCTGCTAAACTGGGTCATCAGGGATCTGATGAGCAGCTTACAATATGTCTCTGCTTTTTAAAGACTGATGTAAATGTAGGAAACATGCCAGCAAGCAAGGATGCATTTTCTGGCTGGGTATGTACTGATTTCCATAGCAGCTAAATAGATCAAGCAGCTCAGCCAGTTCATACTAGTGTTAGACAAACAGAACCAAGATTACATCTACAGAGCTGCAAGAGATTCTCATTTTGCACCAAAGCAGGTCCCATGACCTGAGCACGAAGGTGGCTTTTGCTCACTCCAGGTGAGAATTTATACTGGAAAGTCCCCATTCCTCTCTAGGGATACATTTATTGCTTGTTTGGTTGGAATGGATATAATGCTTTTCAAACATGAAATGCAAGGCTTTTTTTTTTTTTTTTTCTTCTTCACAGATTTAGTATCACCAACGACCAAAGAACTTACGGTCTAGTTGTTATTTTGACCCTGGAATCATTAGAGATTCAAATGGGGAGAACATAAATGTAAGCAGAGCACACACAGGGAAGCTCAATATTCCAAAATGGCATGCAGAAGCAAACATGACAACACATGGATGACTGCGGCAACTGGATTTTTCTCACGTTTCAGAAACCTGGCCTTTTTACACAGGTGTCCTGATACCAAGAGCAAGAAGATTTGGTGGTGGATCAGCCATGCGAGTGAGTGAATAACTCAGCACCCAGCCAGTGCCTTCTCTGTGAGTGAAAACATGTTAAGCAGGCAAATGTCACAGATCAGGAACTAGATGCATTAAAGCAGAAATGAAACCAGCAGTTCTGGGGGATGTGGAGTAGCAGCAAACCAGAGTGTGTTGAATTAGCATAATAGGGACATCACAGGAAAGAATTTGAATGGGTTGGTAAAGCCATAGGAGCCATTACTTGACTGAACACTGTTTGATTAGTTAGTGCTACTGATTCCTCATGTTCATTAGGATTAATAGTCCAAAAACACATTAGCACAAATGAAATTACCAAAAATACACTTTGAATCCAAGGAAACTAAAAGCCCCCTGGCAAAAGGCCCAAGGAACCCAAAGCTAAAGAAAGCAGCAAAAACGTGTAGCAAAGATTGCCCCAACATACTCACTGCTTCTGCCAAGGAAATACCTCAGACAGACAGCAGAACTTCAGTCATTACACATCCAGTTTTCATGGATAAAATTCACAATTTAAAAAAAAAAATAAATAAAAGGACAAAGAAAAATTCTAAAGATAGTATTTAATAAAATGAAAGCTCTGAAATAGCTCCTAGTCATGTCTTTCCTCCTTCAGGTGCTGGAGATCTCCCTTTTCCATCTTTTTCTGCAACACATTCTCCATTTGCAAGGCAATTTACTTAAGAGTGATAGAGTTTGTTTGCAAGTGCCACTACCACTCTAAACACTCTCCAACCAAGTTCTGTAGTCCTGAAACCGATCTAAAGTGGCTTAACAGCAGGCACCATGCACACTCTAAACTGTGGACATAAGATACCTGCATCCTGTTACTGCCCTTAGGTCTTCGCTGCATCATCTACATGTAAATGTTAAATATTAATGGTTCGTCTAGACTGGAAAACTAGAACAGTTTTAAAAAACAATTACAAATACACAGCATAAGAGGAGAACAGGTCAGAATTAGAAGTTATTACTTCTTAACTACTGCTTATTTTCAAAGCCTCAACAAACTCTGCTTTAGGGAAGGACATGGAAAAGGAGGCAGAACAGTAATACAAAGTCAGTCTGCTAAAGGAGCACATTGCAAGACTTCTGTCTGCTGGACAATTGGCTTTTTTGTTTTGTTGAGCTTTCTCACAGCCATCCAGTAGAATGGTAACATTAGCAAATCCCAGAAACCTATATACCACAGGGTACTCATGAAATCACAAGGCCGGATCTTCCACAGCCAGAAGCCAAGCTCTTCAAATACCCAATCTACACTGTCATGGTTGTCAAGAGAGACAGATAAACACTCTCAATCCTAAAGTTAAGATTTCTGTAGGCAGAGTCTTCCTCAAGTTGGAAGTACAGATCCTGCCCACACAACTACAGCTGCCGGACAAGGACTTGAGTTAATTCAGGCAAAACTTAAGATTGCCCAAAGTCTACATCTGAAATTATTACAAAGGAAAAATGTAAGGCAGTGATGAACACTCATCTGAAGTTTGAAAAATCCCCTGTCAAAAGACTGTGCTCCCAGAACTGAGGTTTTATTCACAATGCTAACGAGCTGGCTCTCAGCAAGGCAGCTTTAACAGAACAATAACTCACAAGAATATATTAGTGATTAAGTTGCAAAATAAACCTGCCAGTAGTCTCAATACACCAGCAGCATACAGAAGACACAACTTCAACTTTGCTTTCTAGCCCAATCCATTGCTTTACATACATTACAGAACAGGTTTTAACTATACAGTCTTGAGACAAGCCCAGAACACCTGAGTATAATATGCAGCAAGTTTAAAAGAAGCTTCTAAAACCAGACAGGCTCCATAGCCTTAGTTATTACCAAAAGGCACAGTATAAAAGAGGGGGAAAAAAGTACACACAGATTTTCCAGAAAAAAATTATCTGTGTCTTGGGTCTGGGCCTTCTTTCAAGGAGAACTCTAAATACTTGGCACTACTTCAGGAAGCAAGTAAGTATACTTCTGAGCTAAGACACTAGGTAATGAAGGTGATCGTATCACAGCTTTCTTTTGGGACCACTTATATATGCACTGATCTCGGTAATGCTGCATGTCCATCAAAATGCTTTTTGCTCGTTACATGAGAAACAAAAAGGTGTCCAGATGCAGAATTTCAACATCAAAGAAGACAAGGAGTTTTCTCTTGGTAGTTTAGACATTACATGAAAGCCACACTGCCTTTCTATATTCCTTTGGGGGCAGTGGACAAAGAGGAAGCAAAAGAAATAGAGTGGAGGCAGTTCTCCTTCACTTCAGTCTGTTCCAGAACCTCAGTCAGAGAAAAGCTTTGCCCATTCTGTCTCTCACAGTCCCACTTGGTTTTTCACTTAACAAGCAGCAGCAGTTCAATTAGCTGATCCTTAAGGGGACAAAGGGAAGATCCGAAAAAGAAAGATTTGACTCTTCTAGAAATAGAGCAGCTTAAGACTGAGCATTTCCTCAGATCTATGCTAAGCCTACAAAAATTAAGGTTAATTCCTTAATTAAAGAACCACCTTCCTAAGAATAAATATTATTAAAAGTCACCAGATGGTAGTATCAGACATACTCTCACCAAGTATTTTTAATTGAATGAATCACAAACTAGGGCTGGACCACACTGACGACTCCTCCCCTGTAGTATAAGTACAGTTCTGCCATTACCTCAGACCCACCAGCAAATGGCCACACAGGGCTGTTGGAAATGCCACATGCATTCCCAGTCTATCCCAGCAAACAGCTCATGGGATAAACCACTTTCAACATGGGTTTGTGCCAACATGTTTTACCCTGCCTTTCCCTGGGGTGAAGGGAGAACATGATGAACCACTGCAGAGCATTTCAGTACGTTGCTGTGTGGCTGTGTCTTACTCATCTAGCTGAGCACTTGCTTCCTAACTGATATGGTTTTTGTACGGACTTTCCTCCCCACCTCGCCTCCCAGCTTATCAAATTGCCTCCATGTGACAAACTAAAATAGAATAAGGTACTTGTTCCAAGTTAACGAGTGGCCACACAATAAATTATGCTAGTATGAATTTAAATTTATCCCTACCTTAGAGTAGTATGGCTTCCAGCTACACAAACAAAAGCAGGATTTGGGGGAAAGGTTTTTGGGGACAGCATTCTGCTGTTCTGACACAGGAGCAAAAGCACTCCCTGCCCAACTTGGTGCAATCAGAACAGCAAAGCAGCTGCCCACACCCTGTAACTGTGTAAGCAAGAGGCAGAACACATCAAAAATTTTAAACAAAACTCTTAATTGAATGAAAGTTAGAGAGAAATAAACAGGCAGCACTGTCTATGTGCAATGGCTGGGTTTGAGACTGTATTACTGGCAGGAACTGAGGAATAGGAGAACATCACACAGGCAGGACCCTTAGGTGCCGCAACAGCAGGTCACCAAATAAATCTCGGGAAGTCATCTGGAAACAGTTCCAGCACAGCAATATACAAAATACGACACTTTCAGCATAAATCTGCAAAGGTAATTTCATCATAGAATTACATCTGTCCATTAATTTCTGCAGGCCTCAGTTCAAAATCTTGCCCACCTGCTCAGCTTTAGATGATGAATCCCGTTTTTATCCCCATTCCCATTAAAAAAAAAAAAAATTAGAAATCCCAAACTCAGGCAGCTCTAAAGAGATTCAAGAGAAAAATACCAGAAGTGCTGCAGTTAAGAGTTTGGTGCATTTGCTGAGTGCACAGAAAGGATCCAGAAATAGCATGCAAAGCTGAGGTTTGGCAAAAATGATGCAGTTTACCCTGAAAGAGGAGAGCCAAGACAGGCTAAATGAATAGTGACAGCAGCAAGTCATGCTTTAATGTAGGGGGGACTGCAGGGACTACTCGTCTTGAGGCAGAGGTGCTAGTTACTGCTGTGTCGCTTCTCCAGTGGTTTCAGTGGAGAAGCATAAGGCTGTGGTGGAGAACAGAAAGAGGTATATTAAGACCATGCCAGCTCAGAGGCAAGGAATAGTCTTCCATATTGCTTTCTGCCTCAGACTAAGACAAAACCAGTAGAAGACAGCAAACACCTAGATTTTTTTTGATTGGGATTTTTGAAACCTACCTATTTCTGGAAGTAGGAGAGAAAAAAATTCTGCAAATCTCTTTATTCTCACACAGAGTCCCAGGACACGGGCACAGAGGTCTGCCATGGGCACATAAGGTAACTGCCACCCACACTTCTCCCCAAGAGCCAGAAGAAGAGAATAAAGGCTGACATGGCTCAGTCCAATGTCCTTTCCTGCAGGCTAGCTTCATCTCCCAGCAAGTTCTAAAACAAGCCATAGCAGCTGAAATCCCTGGACAACAACCACCGAGGGCTTTCTCTGGTTCCACTATCTACACAATCAAGATACCTGCTCTTTCATCAGCTTTCTGTGATCTCTATAAAAAAATTCACTCATGTACATTCACCCTAACCTGCCACACTATTTGCATTCTCTGTCCCAAAACCACGATGCCATAAAGATGGTTTCCTGGCTCCCACAAAAACCCTTATCTCTGCTTTCTCTCACTATCAAGAAATCGCCACCAAAGACTTGGCTCATGTTCTCTGTCCAACTCTCCAGTTACCCTGCAGTGGGACTACTCTCACTTCATGGTAACAGGACTACAGAGGCAAAAATTAACTACAACCTCTCTGCATTATCAGCTGGGATACCAGCAGCACTCAAACTTCAGCCTTTTCAGCTTCACAGGTCTCTTAGCATGACTTAAAAGAACCACTTATCTCAGGCTAGAGATTCATGCCTATGCCACAGTTAAAGTAGGGCAATACTTAAGCTGCATCTCAAGCTCACATTGTAATGAAGCGAAAGCTGCAACTTCAAGCTCTGAAGGGGCACAGCATGCACACTCCTGCAACTGCTCTGAACTAGACAGCTTCTGAGAAACTTGAGCAAATCTTAAAAACCTAATATAGCTCAACAGTGTGCAACCTGTTTTAGCAGGCAGATCCAGCTGCAGCATCATCTTTCACATACATTACCGGGTTCTCAGTACAGTGCTGAGAATGAGGTCCTATTCTGCAGCAGAGGAATGTAGATGTGCAAACACTGCAGAAAGCAAATTTCAGAATGGCAGATTGCCAACACCTCTGGGCAAAATGAAGAAAAACCATCACTGCCACCCAACTGCCCCAAGATTGTCTGCGATAGAACAGGAAAATACAGAACTGCCATCAAGACAAAAAACAAAGAAAATTACAGTCACTCTTTAGAAGGAAAAAAACCCCATGCTTTCTTCACATTCTCTTCCTAACCTATCCTCTTTGCCATTATGGGACAGAGGTAATAACAGCCACAGAAAGTCCAGCTGTCACATTTTGGTAATTCAGTGATTGCCCACATAGATCTAATTACCTCAGCCAGCCCACATGCCTGAGATTTCATGTGGGCATGGCCATTCCTCAGCCTTGCCCTGACAGAGGTTTGGAGAGTGGAAGCAAGAGCAATGCTAGGATGATCAGAGTTTTTCAGAGTCACCAAGGTTAAAGTATAGGGACAAGAAGAAGGGAAACAGCTGCTCTAGACCTAGAGACAATAGAATGCTTACAAACCTAGAAAATTAATTAAACTAACTAATGAGCCATAGTTGGCAAAGGAACCACAGGTCAAAGTAGATACAATTCTTCAGCAGGGGGAGAGGTGAAGAAGGGGAGAAGCTCTCCTGTATCAGGACAGAGAGGAACCAAGTTAGCAGCTTCATAGCAGAGCTGTAGAAAGGAGGGTAGAGAAAAAGGGATGTATCAAGACATGAGGTGATTTATTTTTAAGTTTCAGGGCTGGAATAAGCAGTAGAAGATGAACAAAAGGGAATATGTGTGGTGGATCCAAACAGGAGACAGAAGTGGGATGGCAATGCCACAGGGTTTGTTTTGTCATTGGGTTTTTCTTTGTTTTAAAAGGAAGTTAATAGAAAAACACCAGCAGCTTAAAATGCTCCAAGCATACAGTCTGCCACTCCTCCTAGGTTATGACAAAAATTTGTGCCCTGTAATGAGAAGGGCTTCCTGGGATCCGACTCTTCACCCCCAGCTGGGGGGCGGAGGGGGTTCCCGTATCAGCAGCTCGGCAGCACGGAGCTCCCCACGCTGGCACCGGCCGCCTGCCCAATTCAGACCTGTAATCTCCCTCGACTTTGATTTAATGCAGCAATTACTGGTAATGTGGTTTGAAGGAGATAAATGCCCAGTACAGGGCTGGCTGGCACTGACGCTCATTTCGCTCATGATGCGAGAACAGTTTTAATTAAAATCCCCTTTATGATAAAGGAGCTGCTTGACTGGATGTTTCTGTGCAGCCCTGATATGGAGCCTCCTCCAAAGCGGATTAGAAATCAAAGTTTCCCTCTTCTCGCTACTGGCAACACACAAAAATAGGGAACACTGTCACCATGTCACCCCTCTACAATTTCCTTAACCCTAGAACTGCTGGGAAAATGTCCACGTTTCCTTAAAAGCAATTGCTATTTCCTTGTCATGGCTCTAAGTGTTTTCCAAAAACGAAGCACAAGAGCTGCTTTAATTGGAATAAACGCATCCATAGAGCTCATCCTCTGTGATTCAAACTTGGTTTCCCCTCCATCTGGTTTAAAAGAGAATCACCTTGGCTACTTCTATGGCAGACCGATACCTATAGCCTGCATTCTGGCAAGGAGAGGTATCAGCCCCATGGTGCTTTGGCAAGGTGGTAGGAAACCAGGATTTGGCTGAAAGGCTGGAAAAGTAGGAGCCTCTGCTGGGTGAGGCAGAGCTGCATGGACAGGGGAGAGAAAAGGAGCAGCACTGCAAGATAAAGGCATAAAATTTGGCAGAGCAGTCAAGATCCCAGCACAGGCATGCTCCAGAAATGATCTGTCAGCTCTTGATCAAGTTACAGCAAATGTAGGTGCAATTTTGGGTTGGTTTTCTTCTTTACACTATAGGAAATACCAGAGATGAATACATTAAGCACTGCTAGTTTCTACTGCAAGTGCCAGGAGCAGATTGTCACAGGGAGAAATTGGCCTTGTGCATTACACAGAAAAGGCAGCACCGGGTTTGGAGGCCTGCAGACAGTGCAATGTGAAGATAAAGAGCCTCAAGTCTGAATGTGCATTATTCCTCCCTTCAAGCCACCCGAACACACATAAACATAAAAAGGTTGATTTAAGCAGCTGCATTTCTCTGCGACCTTCAGAATACATCTGTGGGAACTACCCAGGCCCTGAAACAGGTTCCAGTCTTCTCAGAGCATGTGCCTCACCACCCAAGCGGTGCTCCATGTTCCCTGACATTGTCTTCTCCTCCAATGATGGGATTCTTTTTCTTTAAAATAAGAAAGCAATTCAAAGTAGCTGTCATGTTCCATGATTCCCCACCCACCTCAGACAGCACAGTATCAAATGGCAGATGAAAAAAAAAAAAGAAAAATCCTGACAGAACCAGGAGGGATTCAGCACAACAGCATAACTAGCTGACTCCACAGGAGTCTGAAGGAGCAGACACCAGACCATCAAATGCACTGCTATAAATGACAAAACCAGCCTTCAGGAGAACCCTGTTCCTCAACAGAATGAACAAAGGGTAAAAACACCAGGTCAGAAACAGCAACATGAAGATTTAATGTGGTTTTGCTGTTCCACAAGGGGAAAAAAATGAAACCAAAAGAGGCCTGGTATAATTAACAAGATTAAAGGGGGATTTAGGATCAGGACAGAAAAGCAACGGGCCAGATTGATCCTTACAGGATTAAAGCTGGAATCCTACTAAGAGTCCAGTGGTTGAGAGATCAACGCAATGTAATGGGATTAAATCAACATCAGCTTTTGTTTTTACACAACTGTACCTGCAGTGCCTGTACTTTTACTGCTTCAGAAAAGCAGCAGAAAAGTTGACTGGTACCCACAAACAACTGGGGCACAGGCATCCAAGCACTTCCCCTTTGGCCCTCTCAGGCAGAAGGGCAAAAGGTAATGCCACTTTCAGAAACAAAGAACAAAAAAAATTGTGGTTTATTACAAATTGTCAAAAAAACAAGAAAGCTGAGGATTTACCCAAGTCTGTGTTCTGGCCAGCCTTAAATTAACTGGTATCAAGTGTGATGGGATCAACCCAGGCCTGATGGATGGGGAAGGCAGGAGGACAGTCCCAGCTGCAATCAGACATGCTGCCAACAGGCAATTGGATTTTGATATTGTCTCTTGCCGGCAAGGAACAAAGGATGCAGTATACTCCGCGGAACATATCAGCAAACACATTTAAGACAAATTGTCGCATGTCCCCATTGCACAACAATATCCAAGAATTACAAAAGTGAGAAAAGCCTCTTTCAGCATGTATCATTTGCATTACAGCTGGTGCAACACATGCAGGCCAGCTGCACCTCTGTTCCCCTGCCCCGAAATTTCCAAAGCTTGTCGGTAATTTGAGTTGGTAGCAAAGGGGAGGGGAAGAGGGAAAGAGGACAAGGCTAGATATTCTTTCTAGATATGTAAGCTATTTTTAAAATTTTTAATTCTTGTAGGAGAGAAAAACATGCATGTTTAAATGAGAGAGTATCCATCACCACCACACTTGGTTGAAAAGGGAAGGGGTGTTTATTGCACACCTGTTCGCAACAGCTAAACAGCTGCACTGAAGAGCAACATTCCTCATGCAAGGAAAAAGCATTAAAGCATCTCATATCTCTACAGCACTTTTCTGTCCAAAAGGTGTTTAAAAACAGCAGTTATACATATACTGTATACACTCCACTAAGTTTCTTCTGCAGAAGAAAAATTTCCCCAACACTAAAATTTAAAAACGCCAATACCACCCATTTCTTAAAAGATGCCACAGTCAGTAGCCTCACCTATGCTGAATGGGCTTCTCCTTTTCAGCTGGTTGGTCCAAAAAAAGTAATCGCCATTCACTGCTCCTCCTCACTCAAGCAGCAGCCAAAATCACAGTGTAATAAATTGGGGAGGGGAAATAGCTGAAACGACTGCTGGATCCAACAGACCTCAGAGCAAATCTACTCTGCAGTGCTGCTGAGATGGTCCTCATGGAGATATGCACCCCACTTATGCTGCACCTTCCTGAGGGATGTTTTGTCTTTACTCACAAGGGCTCTCCATCCAAAAGGTATGTCATGGAGGCAAGCAGACATCACCATTATGATTGAGGGTGGAATGAAAAAGGAGGCCATTACAACAGAAATGAAAAGTGAAAAAATATCGACAGGCAGTTCACACTGCAGATTTTCTATCTTCTAGCCACATATACATATTTGAATTCCAGCATTTTTCTGCATTTAAACTTTGTTTCAACACTAGATGATTTATAAATTATAAAAAAATGTACAGAGGAGTGTTCGAGTATCATCCTATGCCAGCTCCTTAAATATCATGAAAAATAACCCCTAAGAATATCTTTTAAAATTGTCATCTGGTCAAAATATTTTCACTTCATTACTGTCTTATGTCCAAGATTCAATCAGAGCATTGTGTGGGGGACAGCATCTTTCATTTGAGGCAGGAGAAAAACTAACTGCCTTCGCCCTGGATTCAGCTACAGACCCAAGAACCATCTGGTAAAAAATCATCCAGCGCATTGTGCAGGCAGTATATTAGTCATGAGACACAGGACTCTGAGAACAATGAAACCTAAATTTAAGGGACAGACGAAGGAAACTTAATTACTTGTTTAAGCTTCTTCACAGCTTTGAGGAATCTTTAACATTTTTAGCAAAAGAATTTAGCACTGGAGGGCACAAAGCACATCCTCAATGGATTTCTTAATTTTCTGCAAGCCTCTTTTCACTTCCAGTGTGGAACTGTCCGCACCGGTCCACCAGCACAGCTTGCCTCTCCAATGTGCGCCTGCAGGGTGACTCCCATGGCCTTGGGCACAGGGTACCATCCAGAGCCACAGCACTGCAGATACAGACTGCAGTTCTGCAGTTCCAAACTGACCAGTCCACACAGAGAACATCTTGTCTGACCCCTCTATACCACTCAAGCTCCCGCTGTACCCAGTAGCCCATGCTGAACTATGAAGGGATGGGATCTTTTCCAGCTAACTGCAAAAGCTGTCCAAACACTTTTGGTTAAGCATGCACACATACACAGCTGCTACCCTAGTGACTGCTTAGAGCTGTGGCAAAAAAGCAACCCCAATTCAGGTCCACTCAGAGACCTTTCTTAAACCATTGCCATTACCTTGGGGCTTAGGACAGCTCTGACAGGCTGGAAAGTTGGGTGGAAAGAAACCTAATGAGGCTCGGAAAGAGAATAACCCCCAAGTACCAGTACAGGACTTATTAGAGAGCAGCTCTGCAGGGAAAGGTCTGGGCTTCTTGGTGGATGACAACTTGACCATGAGCCAGCAGTGTGCCCTTGTGGCCAGGACGGCCAGCGGTATCCTGAGGTGCATCGGAAAAACTGTGGCCAGCAGGTCGAGGGAGCTGATCCTCCCCCTCCTCCTTGGCCCTAGTGAGGCCATACCTGGAGTGCTGTGTCCAGTGCTGGGCTCCACATTTCAAGAAAGACAAGGAGATACCACAGACGGTTCAGCAGAGGCTACAAAGATAATTTGGCATCTGGACCATCTCATATGAGGAGAGACTGCAGGAACTGTGCCTGTTCCGTCTGGAGAAGAGACAACTGAGAGAGGATCTAATTAATGCATTTAAATATCTCAAAGGCAGGTGCCAAGAGGTTGTTGCCAGGCTCTTTTTGGTGGTTCCCAGTGATGGGATGAAGAGCAATGGCCATAAACCAAAACACAAGAAGTTCCACCTCAGGACGAACAAGAACTTCTTTACATTGAGAGTGGCAGAACATCAGAACAGGCTGCCCAGGGAGGTCATGGAGTCTTCCTCTCTGGAGTCATCAGAATGATCTGAACATGTTCCTCTGTCACCTACTTTAAGTGATCCCCTTGGCAGGGGGATAGGACTAGATGATCTCCAGAGGTCCTTTGCAAACCTAAGAATTCTGTGAAAACAGTAAAGTTCTGTCACTAATGGAATTAAGATTAGCAAATAAGCACCATGGCAAGTGCAGGAAACACAGATGTTCAGCCTCAAATTGCTATTATCTGCACTCTTCCTCAAGCTTTCAGCTGAAAATCATGAGGGCTGAGGTTTATTCTCTCCTTATTCTCTTACTGTTTATTCTCTTCCTTCCAAGATAAACAGGCTGTTTTGTGAAAAACTGACTTAAACAGGACCCAGCCCCTGTCAGTCTTCCAAGACTTGGACAGGCTTACAGCAAACAGAGTCCCCCGTGCTCATCACTGTTTGGACAGGTGGGAATACAGCAGTCAGGCAGAAGAGCCACTGGAGAAACTCACCAGCTGAGCAAGCCTACATCCCCCTAATTCTTTTGTTTAGACTCATCAGAGAAGGGAATTCCTGAACACGATGGCAATGTGCTGTACACCTAATTTACACAAAACCAGATAAAAAAATCACTGTAGCCTACAGAACAGAGCATCCTGATCGTGAACCTTCATATTCTGAAGCCAGTACCTTAATTTGAAATAGCTTCTCTTTTTGAACTGCATTGGGCTTTCCTGTCTCAGCAGTGACCTTGGCATCTTCCACGATTACAAGCAAGAACACAGAATTGGAAAGATCACCTGGATTATCAACTAGTCCTCTAATAACACAGGCAGTCACATTATATAATCTCTTTCATACACTCTGCTTTCTCTGTTTCCCAAATCTCCAAAGCCTGTATAAAACCCTAGATGCAAATAGATGCAAGTTGCTTTGTCACACAAAGCCCCAGAGGAACGCAATGCAGACATCCCCAACCCAGCTGTGCACAGAGCAGCTCGAGTGTGTAAGCAGTATAACCATGTTCACGAGGTGCTGCACCAAAGCTAATAAACCATATCGAGCAGCAGAACTCATTATCACAGCTGCAGTGCTGGACAAACATAACTATATCACTTCTGGATTCAAGCTGCTACGTATGCATGCCACAGTATGGCACCGCAGGGACTTGCAGGCTGGGGAATCAGCTTACAGGCTACTAGCTCTAGGATTTTTGCATGAGCTCCATTTTATGATTTTCTAGGGCTTTTCTGCTCCAGAGCAAGAATCCAAAAATCAGTGTTTGTATTAACACAAAATGTCTTTTAACATACTCAAAGAAATTCACCCAGACCTGACCTCTAACACTCACTCAGGAAAACCTTTCTACATCCTCAGTTTCCCAGAGGCAACCCCATCTCCACCTCTTTCATCACTGACCATGCCACACAGCAGTTGCACTCTCCCTCCCATCAGAGCTTCAGGTGATGGCTGATGTGTGCATTTGCCATGCCTACCAAACAGGTTCCAGCCAAAGACCTAGAGGCACAGCTAGACTTCCCCAGCAAGGGCTGCCCCAGGCTTCGTACCAGAACAGAGCAGGGTGGCAGTTTTCGCTGGAGAGTCACTTGTTTTGCTGCTATCAAGCTCATACTTTGAAAACCATGCCATAATTTCCGTATTTTTCACTGGCAGTAGCTACCTCTCATGAAAAAAGACCAAACAAATAATAGAGAGACCTGGCGTGAGGAAGAGCTCGTTGCTAAGACTCAAGTTTGGCAGCAGAGCTGGCTTTCCAATCCCTTGGTGGTAAAGCTGATGAGCTCGGAGCCTAGAGGGAAAAATTATTCCAGTGAATGCAAAGAGAGACTTTTAAGTGACAAAAAGGCAAGTAAAAGACAGGTCAGGAAGAAAACCAATGGAAAAATTCAAAATTAGCTTGGCAAGCTTACTAGCACTATTCTTTCTGTATGGCAATTAGTGGGTCTAGGTAAGACCTTCACTTTCATACGGCTCTAGAGAAAGAAATAATTTCTAGTTGCAACAGGCAGACAGCTCTCTGACAAACACTCAGCATGTACTCTGTACATGGCTGCGAGAAATGAGGAAATTATCCATACCCACTATAAACAGAGCAATGAATCCAGTGCTTTCCTACCAGAAGCCTAGCAACAGCATGGACCTCCCTTACCTTGGTCTCTCCTGCCTCTGATAGTTTCAGCTGTCTTTGAGCACAGGAGAAGGATGATTGATAAATTGCTTCATAGGGCTGCTGCCCCTTCCTTTCAACCTTTCTTGTAACAACAGACCTCCAACAAGGCAACATTGATACATGCAACTCTCAGAACACATCATGCTCTTTAGAAAATAGTTGGAATGAAATGACTCTAGATTGTATCTCATGACTCACAGTACACAAAGATTCATCTGCTCATAAATGAAAAAACTCGGTGTTTCTTATCCAGTAAAGGGTTGAAAGCTTTTCCCACCTTCAAACTCTGCTCCTGGCTGTCACCAGCACAACACCTGCCCCCGTGTTGTCATTCCTGGTCTCCCTCAGCATCAAGACCCTCTTGCCTTCACAGCCCAAATTACCCATGTCCCAGTTAGAGAACTGATGACTAGGAGCTCTCTTGAGCAATTCAAGAGCCCAGACATCTGCACACAAATGGGGATGAGTGTGAGAAGAAACAAAACTAGAGTTAGATGGTCCTCCACAAACAAAACCCTTGGCTGCAAAACCAGAACTCCTATATGCACCTCCTATCCATAACGCAAATACCCACCTTGAGTTTCAACAGTGACAATGCACTCAAATGGTTTGCAACATCAGAAAGACTATCATACAGTCTCTGTCTCAGAAAGACTTTATACAACTGCATCCTACACAATTAAAGTGTTAAGATAAATAGTTTCTCTTGATATTTAATGGCACAGATAGTCTGCCGTCTTCACTTCGCTCACAATGCCAAGCATTAGGTCATCACAACAGATATTTTAAGTTTCCCACTCTCCAGCTCTCCACAGCCCACAATCTCCTGCAGTCTACAAGGCTCTCAAATATTTAAGAGTATCCTGCAACAAGTTCCCCCTCAGGGAATACAGTTCAGCAAGCAGGAATGTCAGGCTGAACCAAGGCTACACCACCACTTCATTCCAGCATTATAATCAGGGACTGTGATGTTGCAGGTAGCCTGTACGTCTGAGTTCCGTATCCATGCCACACCACAGCTGCAGAGGAGGGTGCATTCTCCTCTTTATTTTGCTATTTGTCAAACCTGACAGCCCTCAATACTGCACAATCTCTTCAAAAAAGATAACTCTGTAACATGCACCCCTGGGGGGTGGAGGGCTGGGGGAGAAACATCATGGTTGCTGTGAGAATCTTAATTCTGGATTTCAGGACTCATATACTTAAAACCTCAAATTTAACACTGCACTAATGTAGCTTCATGCATTGAATTAAGGAATGACTCAGTACAAATCTCCATGCATCTACTGAAGTCCTGACATTCCAAGGACAAGAGGCATAGAACAGAAAAAAAAAGATAGCACAGGCAATAAGAGAATGAGAGGCAGGGGAGAACCTGTGAGCAGGGAAGCAAGAAACTGGCACAGCTGAGGCACAACAAACCCCACACCAAACCAGATATGTCAGTCGAGGCTTCTTGTTCTCACTGCTAAAGGTTATGTAGCCTGTCAGGATAAAAAGAGCTTAAAGCAGAAACACAAATGGAACACAGAGGAAAAGGTCCCTGAAAGGTCCAAGCAGAAGATTCCCTGAAAGTAACAGCGTAACCTGTACAGAGAAGGGGAAGATCATAACCAGATAGCAAAAATTCACTAATTTTTTTTAATTATCATGGCACAGTGCCCAGATTATGCCTTTAAAACCCCTTCAGCTATTCAGGCATTTAATATTTATTTTCCCCACTTCTCTGAAGTTAAACTACAATGCAAACACAGTAGTAGTGCTGCTTGAAGTTTAAGGTGCAGGCAGAAGCAGCAGCCCATGGGGTTCATCCATTGGCAAGCATCCCAAAACTCAACCCTCTTTTAAGAATCCAGGTCAGTACTTCACCTTTTGGGCCAAAGCTGATCTTTAGGCAGGCTAACACATCTGTTTAATACTGGCGTGCTCACATATCCCTCAGCACAGGAGGTGAGACAGCAGGGCAGTTCTCCTCTGTTCCCACACTCATCCTCCCCATTTCAGCAGAGTAAGGAACATCTCCATTGTTTATTCCTTATCTAAGATCAGCAGAAGCATGGCTGAATTACTTCTCCTGTCACTCCACCCACCAAACCAAGCACAAATCTCAGCTGAGCCATGGGGCCTGCCCAGTCTTTCTCCCTAAAAACCAGCACCCCAAGTGGGGGTCCCACACACCAGGCTGTGGCAAGGGGCTGAGTGGGGAAGGTGGACATGCCTGCCATCAGCGCCTGCTGGATGAAACCAGGCAAGTGTGCATACCCCTGCACAGAATCAAGTTACCCTGTAACAAAGATAGTGTGTGTATGTGCAAGGGAGGGAAGTCAAATCCTTCTGCCTGGGTTCCAAGGCTTGCTTTGTTGCTAAAATAAACCAGTGTTTGTTCCTGGGAGTGATGGGGAGCTGGACTCAAAGCAGCCAGAGGCAGAAAGCCCCCACGTTCTGAGTTACCAACAAGGTTTGGTTTTTTTTTTTTAAAAAAAAAAAAAAAAAAAAAAAAAAAAAAAAAAAACCCAAAAGCAAAACTTGGGACCCAACTATTCTTCACATCACATATCTAGGTAAGGAAACCCAAGGGCAAACTGCTGATCTCAAGGGTGCCCAGGAGCAGACAAAACTATATGTTGATGACTGAGCAGTCTAAGAGTTGACTGCTCCAAAGGAAATTCCAGTCCTTGCTCAAAGGCTGAAAATATATATGCTTTTTATGAGCTATTACTTTGCTTGCTGGATCTATATAACACTTTACACATGTTTTTCCTGACATTATTTTCCATACTCCACCAGAAACTCGAGTAACTGTGCCACTTCTGGAAAAACAACCTTGCATCCAGCTTTTCTCGAAACAGTTTCTCCCCCCATCCTCAAAGTCCCAAACTAAAAAACTATCTAGCCCCCTCCTGCTCCTCTACTTGCCTTCTGAGACTTACAAATCCCTTTCAGCAGCACTCCTTCACTACCTGGGATGTCTCCCAGTTAACACTAAAAATCCCATAAAGCAGAGGCACATGGGAACAGCTTTATGCATTTAATTAAAAAAAAAAAAAAATATATATATATATATGCACACACAGGTCTCTTAGCTGGCAGGCAGCGAGCAGTATTATACCAAAAATTTTGTCTTCAAGGCACCTGCCCAAAACTGTTCTCTCCAGAGGAACTTATAACCACAGGAAAAGCCTGCTTGATACCCAGTTAATAGTACTTGCTCAAAATATTATTTTTTACAAGGGAAAACTAGCCCACTGTGAATACAGGCTGCAGAAAACTAAGCCCAACAGTGAAGGCCGCTCACGTTAGTGCAGAGTCCTTCAGCTTTCCATTCCTTATATGTGCAAAGTGTGCAAGCCCTCACACACGCTTCCTACTCACCCAGAGGTACATCATGTTAGCCTGGGTCCTTCAAACCCAGCAGTGAGATGATCCGGCAACACAAGAGGCACTTCAGTAAGACTGTCGAGACCGAGGTTGGTGGAGGGTGTTTTTTGGTGTTTTTTTTTTTAAAGAAAAAAAATCCGAACGGCTCAGTTTGAGGCTTAGAAAGCGTCTCGCCTCCTCCACCCCCCTCCTCCAGCTCTGGCTGCTCTGCGCTCTTCTCTCGCACTTAATCTCTCCCTGGGAGTTCCCAGCCCCGTGTGTCTGTACTGGCGTGCACAGCACACATTCTGCATTCGCCTCCAGGGAATTTCTCTCTGTCATTCTG
Organism: Lanius collurio; assembly: GCA_020086605.1. Lineage (NCBI taxonomy): Eukaryota > Metazoa > Chordata > Aves > Passeriformes > Laniidae > Lanius > Lanius collurio. The sequence goes on from JACBWW010000005.1 coordinate 5,552,122, forward strand.
CTTCTAAAAACACAATCTCGGCCTCACAAGATTCTTGCAAGAGGCAGGGATGGGTGGGGTCAGTAATAAATGCAGCCTGGCTCCCAGTGCCGGAGAGCGCTGACTTTAGAAAAGGGAACTGTAGCCGTGAATGAAGCAGAGCACAGCCTTGTCCTCCAAGGTCACCGGGGGTGAGGACCCACTCCCCCCCACCCACTAATTGCTCCTCCAGGAATCATCTGTAGATGCAGGAGCCATAGGCAGATTCTGCACGTCTTCATCTACCCCATCAGTCAACACCCCAAATTCGGTCACAATTCAGTAGCTGTATTTAACCATTAACCACTGACAGGCATCAAGGAGCACAACTACGGGGATCCTGAAGCTAAGGAGAAAATCCGTGTGTGCAAGCGCTGGAGCTCCCTCAGGAAAAACAACCACTGTCAGCATGAGCTGGGGAAAAGAAACGACACAGATAAAGGGGTTAATCTGCTTTCGCAGGTGGCTCCACATGAGTATTTTACAGACTTGCATATTGCTAAAGGGAAAGCGGCAGCTGGCTCCGGTTCCTGAGAGTGTATCGGGTTCCCACTTGCCTGGAGGCAGCTTCCCCCCAAGTCTGACTGGGGCAAGTGCCCTCCGAGCCTTGCGCTCCCAGCCTGCTCCAATTTCAGGATTGCAAAGCTGTGCCGGCGGGGCGGCAGCTCCGGGAGAGGCGCGCTGAGCAAAAGACACTCGCCCCAGCTACCTCGACAAGCACCAGCAAGCCCTTCCCCGCACGAGCAAATCCTCGTCCCATCCCCCGTGCCCGATGCCACAGGATGAGTGTCACCTCACATCTCATTAATCAGTTAAACGGCTCTTCCAAACTAGGAAAACGGGTTTCTCGCCCCCTTCCCTTCCCACCTCAAAATGAAGAATTGACTTCCCTTGCCGGGCTCCAAATGCTAAGTTAAATATGGCTTCGTCTCAAACGGGGGAAAAAAAAAGAAATTAAAAAAAAAAAAAGAAGTGTTTTCATTGAGGCACTGGTCTCCTTGGAAATGAGTTTTGAAGAAATATTTTTATCTCAGCTAAAGATATAGAAACGGTGCTATTCCACATATCACCTCTGCTTCCTCTACTTAGAGATTACTTAAATGCAATCCAGCAGGCTTGGAGCAAAGCAAGCATCAGGCTCCACATGAGTCAAGCCCTGTCTACATGGGGTGACAAATAGATGGGCCTCCTGTCACAGCCAGCTCAGACACCCCAGATGTGCTCTGCACTCCCCAGGCTCCCCTTGCCTTCAGCAAGCCACAGACACACTCCAGGGCAGGCTTGTCCCAGGAACAGGCCTGAACATATGGGGTGCCGATGGGCTCTAAGGAAATAAATACACACCTGTCAGTGCAGTCCCACAGAGAAACCTGGAGAAAAGGCTTTATTGTCATTACCAGGATACAGCAGTCATAGGGATCTGCTAGTCAAAGACAAGCAAGACGACACTCAGCTTTCCAGCCCAGAAAACCCTGCTGCTCAGGGAAAGGAGCAAGAGCTCCTCCAGAAAGCCGGGATTGCACAGGGTTGTTCCATTATGGCATTGCTCAGGTCTCCCATCTGCTCTCACCTTTTTGCACAATGGGTCAGGTTTAGAGGGTGAAAAGCAATGTTCCTAAAAATCACTTACTGTACCAAAGCCTATGCACCATAGGCTCCAAAGAGTGAAGCATGTGATCCATAAACCTGTTCTCAAAGTCTCTGAGAGGAGCGAAACAGCAGCAATGCTGACATTCGCATCACAATTAGACCCTTCTGTTAACACCTCTGCAGCAGGGTCACAGCAGCAGCAGCAACTAGTTCAGCCAGCCTGAAGACTGAAGCAGACATTTCTGCACCAGATAACCTTGATGGCATTTTCAAGGTTTTCTTCTGATCCAGAATCACAACTCAAAAATGATCCTATGGTCATTTAAATGAAAGCTGAAGTTCCTTGTGTGCAGGGGAGAAGGTGAGAAGACACGTGGACCAGGTGAGCAAACCCAAATAAATCCTACTTCACATGTATTCCTATAAAAGACTTGAAAAGGATGACTTTTAAAACTAAGTTGAAGAGTTACTAAAAACTTCCCTAATTAAAAAAATTCTCTAATTAAAAAAAAATAGGAAAAGGGGAAAAAAAGGAAAAAAAATTCTTCCCCTTCTTCCCCAAGCTCTCATCCTTTAGGCCACCTTCAGGGAAAGAGAATAAAACTTTCAGAATAAGCCTATTCCTTAATTGCAACAGCTGAGGCTTGTTACAAATCATCCCAGCAACTCCACATTGTGCAGGTCGCATTCAACCTCCAAACCAAAACAAGACCCATGAACCCTCCGTGAATCATCCAAATACTGCCTCAAAATTTATTTGCCACTGTTGCTACAAGGCCACCACCTCTCTGTGGAAGGCATACGGGAAGATTACTGAGAGCAGCAGACTTCTGGTGATGTAATACCTTTGTTCTGGAGCAGGAGCCCTGTTTGATGAACTGCAATAGCAGGTTTCTCAACACCCAATATTCTCAAGCAGTGAGAGGAGTATCCGACGGGTCAGGAAATGAGGCTGTGGGATGACTCGAGAGGCACCACCGCCCTGTTTCAAGAGAGCTGCTGCTGCCCAGAGGTTCAAACCAACACTAAGAACATGAAGAGCATGCCCAAGACTATCCATAGCAGAACTGGTAGCAGTGCCATTTTAGCCTCAGATTACAAGCAAGAAAAAGATTTTACTTGGCTGTTCCCCCCTTGGGGTGGAAACAACTAGATAAGTTACTAGGTCTTCTTTATACTTTTTTTCAGATTTTTCAACTACACCAGCTGGTATGTAAAAAGTATCCATACAAGACATTTCTTTCAGGAAATCTTCTAAAAAAACCACGAAATAGTTTCTGAGGAGCAAGAGGGCAACAATATGCCAATGCATCTTACTCCAGAAAGACAAAGACAGACAGGACTAAGACAGGCATCTGCCAGGGAATGCTTCCAGCTAGGATCCCCTGCAAATGTTTTGCCATACTCCTAACAACAGTTGTTTACACGATACATGTCAGGGAGCTTGTAAAGGCTGCTGTGTATGGAAATATACATTATCTGTTAGGGATCTTTCATGTCTCAAAAAGGATTAACAGTAGAAAGGAAAAGATTTTTAAATTAATATATACCAAGCTATGAGAAAAATGCTCAGAGAGCTGTAGCCTACTGAAACATTAGTCCCTCTTCTCTGATGGGAGACTGTTGTGTAAATCAAAGTGAAAGGGGAAGAAAGCAGTCTGCAAAGACTTTAATGCTTGTTTAAAGAGGTAAGGAAGGTCTTCGCAAGTAACAAAAGGGAAAGAGAAAAAAGGAAGCAGGTAACCACCTATTTAATATTGTATAAAGGTACTTGGAAAAATAAGAGACACTGGGGAAAATGAAAAAAAAAAAAATCTACCTGTTTCTGTACCAGTATCAAAAGCCTTAATTACATACAAGAATTATTGTGATTATTCAGTTATGTGCATAAACTCAACCCAAATATACTGCTGGTATGGAAGTTTCAAATAAGCCAAATGCTTAAAAAATAATTTACAGAAAGTTCTAGCCTATTTAGGAAAGATCCAAGTGAGCAAACAGGGATGGGAATAGGCACGGCACAGTTTCAAACAGACGTTATCTGCTTCTGGCTGATTGTGTCTCAGAGGCATATGATTCCAAATGCTCGTGGATTAACATTCTAGCAGATAAAGCTCAAGACAGGGTACGAGCTGGTGTGTCTGCTACACGCTACTGGAATCATATTAGATAGCACACAGGATGAGTGGCTAGATGAGCACCTCTTCATAAGAGGGAAAATCCCATTTGATCACCTGGAATTTCTAATGCGACAACACTCGTGGGAAGCATAAGGGGGCTAGTGTCAAAGAACACCCTCCAGATTGCTAAATTAGAGAAAACAATTTCTTAGTTCAAGAAGTGTTACATTGAAAATTAGTAAGTCCATATTAGAATCCATCTCGACAGAAAAGAGCAATCAATTGTAAAAACAGAAGTTAGCAGTAGCTTAGTTAAAATGATTGTGACAATTGCATCTGGATATATATAAGGAGAATAGAGACCAAACCAATGCACCTACATACAATACTCAGCACTTGAGTGGGACCAGAGGTACAGTGGCTTATTTTTCCTAGACAGACAGATTGCTTATTGGGCTTCCCCGTCACATCCCCGCACTTGAACACTTGTATATATTCTAGCAAGTGAAAAAAAAAGAGAAGCTGAGAGAAGAAAATAGAAAGGAAATTAAAAAGGGAAAAAATAAAATTTACAAGGGAATCCTAGCGACAGGAGGTAAAATCCATAGTCAGAGCTGGAAGATGATAATGTGTTTTTAAAGCTTCTCAAGCATAGAAACCCCAGCAAATGCATTGATCTGCCACTATGGGGAAAAGGTAGAAACATTCCCAATACTGAAGAAAGAGCCAAAGCATTCAATACGTATTTCTGTTCTATATTTGGAGAAAAGTCAGCTGTTGCAGTCTGTGATAACAAAATGCTTTCCATTCCAACAGTAACCAAGGAAGATGTTCCAAATCCTACCCAACAAACAGCTCTGTAACTCTCTTATCTAGCTTGAGCTTTCAAACAAAAAGGATGCAACCAGGTAACAACTGGGTTTTACCTGTACTACAGCTGTGACCGTATTTAAATGTGGACCCTCAGGAAAGTCTGCAGTCTGCTTTGAACTGCATCACCTGCACTCGGAGCTCTAATAAGCCCTAACTACAGCACTAACATTAAACCTGCCATAAGGCCAAAAGTACAACTGTGATGCAATGGCAACCCCAAATGCAGGTGTTTCTTGCAACCCATAATTATTCGAGCCTTGCTGCTGCTCACTGAGCTTGGCCAGCCTGTCATGCCTCTCTCATGCCAGGAAAGCAGCGCTACCAGTGAAGGCATGAGATTGCAGCAGGCTGAAGAGGGAATTTTCATTTCAAACTGAAGGAAAGCAGTTGCTCTCACAGCTAAAAGCCACACCAAGCATCCACATTGCATGCAGAAGCTGGATTCATACCGAGGATGAAGACTCAATCACTGTCCTACCATGGCAAACATTTCAAGAACCATCTACAAAAGGTCTGACTGAAGACTGGAACAGCAACATGATCTGCAGTGCCCAGAGGGAAGTCTCTCCAACTCAGCGGCTGCTTTCCATGGCTTATCTTACTCCAGCAGAAGGTCCCAGGAAGAGAACAGGGCAATCAGACTCCTGCTAGTCACGGGTTTGGGCATGCCTTGTGTCTTGGGTTTTTATTTGGTTTGATTGGCTGATTTTTATTTGGGGTCTGTTTTAGTTTTTTTGAAAGAAGATTAGAGATGGGGCTGGAAGCTATCTAGGGAGAGGCACAGAAGGCAGCCCTGGGCACACATGCAGTTCCTAAGGAGATAAGAGGATCTTCTTTGAGGTTGGTTTGCTCCTTTGGGTGCTGCTGTAGACGACCCTGGCGGCAGAGTACTGCTCATTTGTGAGACTGCCTCTGCTCAGGATCCTGGATTATCTCTGATTATCACAATTTCTGAGCCACAAGGTAGATTTCCTCCCAACATCCAAAAGGAATCCAGGAAGCCTCTCTCTGCATTATCCTGTTTATGAAAGGAAGCAAGAATACAAAATGCGTACAATAAATCACCCAGAAAAATACCACAATCCCTTTCAAATGTTTTGCCAAGCAAATAAGCCAAACATTGGCATATTACAAGAAAAAAATGCCATTTTGTTATAGAGCAACCCATTTCATGACTGGAAAACTGGATTCCCTGTTTTCTCTTCTGCATGCATGGTACAGCAACAGACTTCGGAAAAGAGGGTACTTACTCAAAAGCAAACTATCAAGGGCCAGTTCATCTTCCACAAAAAGCAGAAAGCCTGAAACAATAAAACACTCTGACATGCAAACAAAACCAACAATTTTTAACGACTGTCCTGCTACTGACTTATCATAGTAATTAAAGTCCTTAAATAAACTTCAGGAGATCTCAATTCATAGGTTTATCATTCAAGCACATAAGGAAAAAAAAATATGGATACCGAGAAAAGCTTTTTTGAGTTTGTTTGCAATTTTCCTCTCCTCACAACTATGCTCAAGAGCACTATTCTGGAAAGCACTGTCAATTCTTCAAGAGAAAAACTCAGTAACTAGGAAAGGTACTTTGCTGAAAACATGTTCCCAAAAATACATTTTTAATTTAAAACCAAGAACACCCACATGAACAAAACTAAACTGTGAAGCCAGAGAATTCGAAGTTAAACACTGAAGACCATGCAAGCATTTAGATGTAAGGAATTCTCACAGCTCCAGTTTGGGCATTCATCTGCAGAAACAGAATGTGCAGCCACTCCAAGGATATAGTAAACATCAGTTTGGGCAGCCAAGTGGGAATTTCCATGAATTATACCTGTCAGCCTTACTGTGGTGGACCAGGAGTAAAGTCTGCAATCCTGCGGTACCTTCTGCAGACAGTCTAGCAAGCTGAACATCTACAGAAGAAAAAGCTTCTCTGCTGCTGTGTTGCCACCCCAGGCTTGATTTTCAAGCTGTATCTTCTGCATTCTGTCACACATGGATCTAGTCTGAAGTCTACACTGGACTGGCATATAGCAAATATATTCAGATACTGGTAAGAGGAAAACAGGAAGTTCCAATCCTGGTATTTAAATATATCTTTTTTAAAGTTTGGTTAACTAATAACTGCCTTAATATCTTCATAACAGGAAAAAAGTTTGATCTCCCTTCAGTTTTTCTATGAGGTAGCAGAAAGCTGTTGCACAGCATCACATTCCACCAAAAGTCTATTTTTAGTGTCAAATCAGGAGTACAATATCCAATTGAACTGATAAAGGGCAGAAAGATTCTCTGTGCCCTAGACTTATTTGTCAGGGTATTTCTTTGGCTGTGGATTCTGAAAAGGAAGTTATAAATTAAAAAAAAAAAAATAACTCAGCTCCTATATCAGCAACTCATCTCTTCATAGTCCACAAGAGAAGCTACACCAAAGGGTGAGCTGATGGTATCCAATTCAAGGTGTGAGATTTCAGGTAGCACAAGAGAAACTGCTTCCAAAACCTTATCAATTGAACTGCAGCATCATTACACCCCTTTTCTTGTCTCTGTGTTTACCATGTCAAGTGGCTGTACTGCATCAGCAATTCATCAGCACAGTGAGATAGAAGTATTGTAACAATAGGGAAAGGGGAAGACGGCATAGCTCTCTTCCCTGAACCTCGGAGGCATTTATCAACATGGTGAAACTTTGGTTTAGGTTTGTTGATGATAAAGGGGAATACAGATGGAGAGTAATACCATCCTGCAGAAAGGGACTCCTCCTGGCTTGTTTGTGCAAAGGAAGGTTAACAATGTTAGTGAGTTATTCAGGAAGTAATGGATACCTTCTTGCCCTGAGCAAATTCCTTTTCAATAACAGTAGTATTTTCCTAGGCAATACAACTATATCAAGGTATAATGGCTACTATATTTATCTACAGAGGCCCTGTACTGCTGGGATCTAATTTACTATGGCTTAGAAAGCAGTTTACAAATCCAGGCATAGTAAAGTTGATAGAGAGAGGAATAAAATTCTATCTTTTATCGCTTGGGTGGGAAACTGGGTTTTAATGTCCTTTTTCAAGAGTATAAAATGCATTTTCTTAAACTTAGACTCAAAGACTAATAAACCCCCAAAGTAAACTGTAAATACACCCATGAGAGGGAAGAAATCAGCTAGAAAATACTACATTCTGCCCATTTTTTTATTCTCATTGTCACAGCTGCTTTATTTCTTCTTTTATTCAAATAACATTCTTTCAGTTGACCCTCTGAAAAGAAAAATAATCCCTGACTTTACCTAGCAGCCTTATGTACCTGATGAAGACAAAATAGCTGAATGCCTGAAATATGGCTTCAGCGTGGGAAACGGCACAAGGATATAATCAGCAAAGAAGAAAGGAATGACTGCAGCTAATGAAGAGGTAACACCAACAAACGCTGAATGACATCTCCTGAGAAACAACAAAACTGAATTGATAAAAGACTTTGGTGGAACACAGCATCAACCTGTGATAAATACGGGTGGGTGGAAAGAGACCAAACACACGTGTCAGGGACTGCAGATACTTCCATTACATAACAGGAGCAAGAAAACCCAGGCAAAATCTGCCATTAGCACAACTAAAAGCAAAATATTTCAACAGGGGTATTGACAGTTGTCAAGCCACATAAAGGAACAGCAGACTGTTCAAATGTAAAAGGCATTAATAAAGCATAAGAAAAGAGGTAAAAATAGATATAAAACAGAGGAAGATTTTGAGATGACAGAAACGCTACTGGAAAATTTTAGTTATAGAATATAATATCCCCAACTTCAATTCACAATGATCAGCAAAGGTCAGTTGTCAGAAATGCAATTCTGTTTCTGATCTCATTCTGAGCAAAGCAGTCCTTAACCATACCTGTGCCACCACCATCTAGCAGGATTATTCTCATGGCTGCAGCAAACAGCACCCTCCATCTGACTGGTCCTTCAGGAATTATGAGCATAAGAGAATTTAGAAAAGTGTGTGTCTGTAAAGACACTGCACTACCGGTCTCCTGCTTTATAAGCAAAAGAGAATTCATTCTTCAAAGTCTTTTTAGTGTATATACCTAATATGGGACTTCCAAGAAGCATATGGATAGATACCTACACATATCTTTTAAGTGAGCTCACATGCAGTGAGTACTGAAAACACCCCCAGTTTGCAATACGTGATGGCCCTACAAACTGGCACTTGTGTCAATGGATGTATTTGAATCAGGAGGGTTTTGGCTCTCAGAGTAGGAGCAGACCAGCTAGAGACTTGATCTTCAGCACCACTGCAGTCTGTGGGGGTCACATACTGTGACCTTCAAACACCTTCAGCTGAGTTCACATTAAGGCTGTTCCACCTTCCCTTCTTTCTCCGACACACAGCCAGGACAAAAAAACAAACAAACAAACAAACAAACCTCCCACTCAAACAAACAGTACTGTTAAGTCCAACATGTTGCATTTTCTGATCAAATCCTGGCAAAATTAGACTCTTCCGTTAGAGTCTGACTGCAACCTCCTCATGCTTCTAGTCCCCTTCTAGGATAGACAAACTGAATGAGTAGCAACTCATTCTAAACTTGGTTTAGATGAGATGAATGGTTTGAAGTAACTATGGCTAGTCAACACATGCATTATTGCGTCCTAGGTCCTATGCAATATACTCTCATTTGATCTTAATCCAATTTAAGCTCTGAAGTGTAACCACACCATGTGATAAGAATTGGAACTGCTAGAGAAGCTACTCACTTGATAACAAAGCAACAATATATTAAATTGTTTCCTGTTCCCAAATTTCCAAAAAGCAAGTGACCAGAAAAATCTTTTTTCATCCTTATGTGACCTGAATAGTCCAGGTTTCCTCTCAGATAAAGGCCTTAGTATGGTTATCTAATGCTAATGTCACTACAAACTGGATTAGAGACGCCCAGAAACCTCGAAATTCGTACACAGATAGTCAGCTGTATCCAAAGTCTAAGTCTGAAGGAAATCAAATGCTCTAAATTGTGTTTAATGTAGTTAACTTTGCCCTTTAGGTAGGATAAACCAGTAAGAACATATTACACAGTGATTAGATTAATTCTTGAGTGAAATTCAGATGGCTGGCTCTATCTGTCTATTTCAAATTATTTCAGAGACGATCACTTTTCCCGTACTCTGCTCCACAGCAGCAGCTGCTCAAGAAAAACAGCAGTTCTCTGTCTGGGGTGAAGTTGACAGCAACTGGGGACAACACTGCTGTCAGAGTTCAGCTCCCAGTTCTGAAATGCCATTCTGCTGGAAATACCAAGGAGCCTAAATCCGGCTACATATACCACGGGATGTGAAATATCTCTATCTCAGCTTTCAACAGAAAGCTTGAGTCTCATGACATTTACTCCTTTGGCCCCTGTCAGTCTTACTCCAGACCCTGCAAAGGATCAGAGCTAGCTGCCATAAATGGTTGGAAAACAAGATGTTGTTCTCCAAGCCCTTGGAAATGAGCAGCACTGTTTCAGCTTAGAGAGACCATGGCAAGGAGCCAGGGTGACAGGTGCCCTAGAAATAAAGACGATGATCAAACTGTTGCCAGTGTTAGCCACTGCTGTCCTTCTGACCTATAAGAAAGGGTAGCCTATGCTCTCCAGGTGTAGCAGGAACAATAGACCAGAAAAGGTGTTTCTTGGTAGTACCTGAAGTCTCTCCTCAACAAAATCCAGCTGCAAAGGAATTTTAATGGGTCTCATTAGATGCAATGGTATTGCTAAACCTTTATTAGGCCTAGCAGCAAGCCAGCTTGGTGCTGCTGTGACACCAGAGTGCAGCTCGTTGAAATCCACAGGTACCAGGAGTTAAAAACACAGATTCCTCCTAAAACAGCCCTGAGCTACAAACCTCTTGTGTAGGCAGCAGCAGCAACTAAATCCACTCCCCAATAATTGGCTGGCCTTTGGAAACAGAGGTGGGAAAAGACAGGTCATGGGGGACTGCCTGCCCTCACCCCAAGTAAATAGCAGCACAGCATCTGCTGAGGTTTTCAGTTAAAATCCATGAGACAGTTCTCATCATTTTCTGGGCAGCCTCTGGAGACAGCAGCCTCTGACCTTTATCAGGAAGAGCACCCTTGTCCTCTAATCACAGACTTCCTGGAAAACGTAATCTAGCTGGCAATTAATACAGAATGGAAGGGGGGGGGAGGGGAGCTGCTGTACTTGGGGTAAGGCACACAGGCTGCCCTCCCACATAAGCCTCATAACATTGAATTACCACTACAAGATTTTTTAAATACGTCCCCACCAAAATGCAGAATGCAAGCAGATTCGCACAACCTATTACACTCCCACAAGCATTATTTAACAGTTCCTACCAAAAAGATTTTTCTCACCTCTCCCTCCACCAAAAAAAACCTGCCCCCACCCCCAGTCTTGCTTTGCAGATGTTGCCTGCAGCAGCACAGTGTCTTGCTGTGAAAGCTTCAACACAGGTGTGCAGAGCGTGACCTGGGCAGAATTACATGTGCCATTTCCACTGGGAAATCTAAGAGACTTATTAAGCCAGGACAGTGCCGATTAATCTACTAATGGAATGAATCAAAAGTGTGTTCCTGGCCCTTTCCCTTTCACATCCCAAAACCTCGGGGGAGCTGAAACCATCTGGCAAATGCCTGCTCTGAGCAACATTATGCTACTGCTGGAAATACCTCTCCCTTAATACTAAGAAGAATGAAACCATCTTCCATCCACCAGCTATTCTCAGGAGCATCTGTGTAGCTCACTGAGGTAGGCTGCTTGCACGCAGCATGCTTCCCCAGCCAGCACAGAGCTGCTCACTCACCATGCAGGAGAAGTCAGCAGAACAGAAAGCGATCCCATTCATTTACCCGGGTCCTGCTGCAGCGGCCGGCACGGGCGGGGCGGAGAAGCAGCTGCTGTACTTGGGGTAAGGCACACAGGCTGCCCTCCCACAGCAGATCCCAGCCGCAGGCAGGCAGCAGCACGCTCCCTGCCCAGCCTGAGGAAATGCTCCTCCTGAATCCTCTCAGTCCCTTCTTCATGCAAGGGGAGTTGCAGGTTAAGGTAGCAAGGATGGGTTTGTTTATGTCAATTAAGGAAAAAAAATAAAAATAATCTCTCTTCTAAACACATTTGTAACGGAAATCTGGCCAGAGAGCTTAAAGGGAAATCAAAACATCAAACCAATCCAAGGTTTATACGTAGCAGATATTACTATGAGACAAAGCGAAGGACTGACTCAGAGATGCTGAATACCCTGTAGCCTTTGAGTAACAAGCAAGCTCAGGAAAAAACAGAGATGAGGCAGCTGTCACAAAGAAAGGATCTCAGGCACTTTTAGGATCATATAAGGAGCAGAGGAATCTCCTATCTTACAATTTAGACAGACATCAAAAAAAAAGAAAAAAAAACTGAGAAAGAGCGGGCTGTGGAATAATGTCAATGGTAACAACTGGCTTTTGACTGTCACAAAACACAAACACGGGGCAGGAGAGACAAGAGGTCCTCCACGCTCAGAGGCAGCACAGAGCATGTTTAGACAAACATCCATCAGGAATTGTCTAACTTGTTATTACAGACTACTAGAAACTGGAACTCTTGATCCCCTAAATTACCCTTCCACTGCTTCACTACATTGAATGAGAAAATGTTGGTTTACTCCATAATATCCAATTTAAGCCTTTCTTGATACCAATTAAGCTGTCTTCAATGGACACAGTAAATAATCAATGCCCATCCTCCATACTTTCTACCCTTTCTTTTCTAAAAGAAGAAATGAGCTTGGTATTTTCCTACTATGTTAGGCTCTCTAAGCCTCCTTTTCTTGTTCTTCTCTGGACTTTTTCCAGATTTCACCTGTGTACTTCCTGAAGTGCCTAAAAGCAGGTACAGTGCTCCACTTGCTGTACCAAGCTATAAAGAATAACTGTCTTCTGCAATTATTTGACATACCTGGAAATGCATTCCAGGTTTTCAAGATCACAAAACCCAGCACCACATACTTAGTCTCTCATCTCCTACTACCCCAGATCTTTCCTTAGATATTACTGCTTAGCCAGTTAGTCTCCATTTTATATTGCATATATAGTTCCTTCTGTTAATACAGCTTGATTTTGTTTAATTTCACATTGTTGGATTTCAGGGCATTTCTGCAATTTACTGTGATCTTTCCAGCTTCTAATCCTACCTTCCAAAGGCTGCCAGTGCCTGCACATACACATGTTCAGTCACTGTTTTATTACCCTCAATTTTGATGAGCAGTAGAGAACAGCAGAGCAGCCAAGCCAGACCACGTTAAGACTCCAGATCAGACACACACACAGAGAAAAGCATGATATAATTGCTCCACATACGGCTTTCCAATGAGGCATTCAGCCCCTTCTTAATTTCACCTTTCATTTGTCTAGTTTATGTAAAGGTCATGTGGGACTATGTCCAAATCCAGTAGCTTTCTCTGTCTGCCAGGCCTGCTGCCGTGTCAAACGAAAAAACTAAATTGATCTGACATGATTAGCCCTTAAAAATTAGCAATGTATGTCTGCTATTGGCTTAATTTCCTTTAGTAAAGGATCTGACCATAAGCATCTAACCTTTTTCAGCATCTTTCCATGTTCTGTAACTACACTGACCAATTGAATTTCTTGGTATCTCTAGTTGCCTTTAAAAAAAAAAATTAAGATACAAGAGTAATATTTATTCACACACAGTCCCTTCATTCACTTGAAAGCTGTGAGATTTCATGATGTGTGGAATGCACACCGGAGAAAACCCACTACTGCAGCACAGGCCCGGAGGAGGAGCCCATCTCTCGCAGTGCCCTGTGAGCAGCAGCAGTTCAGTGCAGCACACCTGCCTCTGCATGAAACCAGCTCGGCCAGGAGCCTGCTCAAGCCAGGAACGCCTAGAGAGTGCTTGCTTCCTCCGAAAGCAAGTCTGTTAAGAGCACTCCTCCTCCATGACCCCTCCTGGATGTTCCCCCTGCTCACAGATGAAGGAGTTTTGCGGCAACCTTTTCCACCGTGACTCTTCCACAAACCAAATACCAGCACAGGTCGCGTGAAGGGGCTTCCCTCTCCTCATCCCTCTAAACACAACTTCCCTTGCCCAGAAGAGCTGTGCCAGAAACACCTATGAGGAGCCACCCCAACCGCCTACGGCACGCCAGAGGCCGAGCCCCCTTGTCTCCGTGCCGCGGGCGGGGACACCGTGCGGGGCAGCCCGAGGCGGCGGGCCCGGGGCGGGGCGGGGAGCGCTGCCCGTGCGCGGGCTGCCCTCTCCCGGCAGCGCCGCGCCAGCGCCGGCACGGCACGGCACGGCACGGCATTCCGTCAGCCACACGCTGCGGCACTTACGGGTACCTAGAAATAACAGCCGCACAGCTATTATTACAAAGGGTTAAAAAAAAAAAAAAAAAAAAAAAAAAA
>JACBWW010000005.1:5576134-5607588 GCA_020086605.1 Lanius collurio
TGGCACCTGCGACATTAAGGTCTGCCACGACCTGCAAGTCACAGGTACTGCATCAGGTGAAAAGATAAACTTGCCACAGTCATTTGCAGATGACTGAAGCTCAAAGTAGATGCTCCTGCATGAGCAGAACAATCAGGCTTTGGAGTTTTTGATACCTCTCAACTTGGCAAATTCTAAGAGCTGCTGAATTAGACACATCTTGAAAACATAAGGAACTGCCAATAAACCAGGTTGCCATTAAGAAATGATGATCTCTGCAGGTGGCACTAACTTAGGAAAGGCATCAAAGGACTGGAGTAAAGGAATAATGGAAGGTCTGAAAGTACTTCTAACCTTTTTTTTAAATTAAAACAAAATTTTATCTTAAAAAGGCAATAATCCTATTTTTGGACTAACCTGACCACAGAATGAATCAATTTTACATCACACCTTGCCATTTTGCCAGATTCAACAATCACTGAGGCCTGATCAGTAACTGTTTCCTGACAACCAAATTAAACCTAAAATCAGCAAATTAAAACTTTGCTGGTAGGAACCGCCAGCTTAGTGAGCTCACCCACATTTCCTCAGCCAGAAAAGCAATTCCTGCTGAATCCAAGGTTCAGCTTGAGGTGCTGAGTCCCTTCCATTGCAAAGATAACCTCAGAAACATGACCAAGCAATCTCTTCCCTGGATCTGCAGCATTCCTGCTTTCCTGACAGTGGCAGGATAAGTGGGAGTGAAGTTAATGTAGTCCTTTCAAGTTCCGCAACCACCTGCTAGGTTCTGAACAGCAGCAGCAAAACTCACAGGAACAGCTCATCTGTGTCTGTTCCGGCTGCCCCCAACAGCTATGGGTGGTGCAGTAGCCTGGTGGCTTAGATAGAAGTGACAAGGAGAGTCCCTGCACCAGAAAGCCAGAAACCCTTGGACTACACAGAGCAATGAAATAAAGGCAACAAGAAATTACTTGTTTCTCCCAAAAGCAAAATGGGATTCTGAAGTGATGAGATAGCACAAGCTACACATTTATCAGAGACTTGTACTAGACAAACAGAAGCTGCTTTTTTAGAACACAGTGAATAAGATGTTCACAATAATTAAAAAAAAAAAAAAAAGGCTGAAAACACTGGCTACAAAGCTATTAATCTGAAAGTGACAGTTACGAAAAAGTAAAGATCGTGAGCCAGACAGAAATCCCAGTACTGATCGTCACAACCCAGTGGTTTCACCATCTTTTTTGTTTTACTTCTTGCATACAGGAAAGACAGAAACCCTGTGCTTGGGAAAGGCGGGGTGGGTGGGGGGATGGTCTTAAAAAGGCTTTTTAGTACTTAACTGTGGCAGAGCACTGCTAAAACTGAAAATGCCTTGATCTTATTACCAGTTGCTAAGAAAATAGGCAATTCTTCATCGGACCCTTACTTGCACAAGTTATTGCATATAAACAAAAAGGAAATAACCATTTCTTTGTCCAAGTGTATCTGACAAATTCAGTCTGCCTTCTCAATTGTGTGTGCTGTCTCCTACCCCAAATTGTCTTTGAATAAAATTAATGGGGAAAGTAGCATCTAAGGGTGAACAAGCAATTATTAATGAAAAACTGAACTAAGTAGTTTTTTAATGGATCTTAATGTCATCCTTCTCCCTCGATACTTACCCTAATTTGATGCACAGCTCTTGCTAATCACGCATGCAGCACCAATAACTGTGTCTATAGTATGGGACGCTTCGCTTCAGCTGTCTTTACTTTCAATCAAACTTGCTTCACGGCTTTGGCTGTTTTCCACATGTGCAGACGTCATCTAGCAAAGACTTATTTGCTTCCTTGTTAGTGCCCCGACATCAACAACCTGGACAATTTGCTGGATGCAAGTAGCAGGACTTACATTTTATTTTTCACCCACTTCTCACTCACCCACCACTCCCCTCCTTTTTTTTTTAAGTGTATTTGGGGACTACAAGCTTGAGATTTTACTGTAAGTCACCACACTAAGTACACTGCGCACGGCTGCCCTTGATGGCTGGGAAGAACGCTGGTTAGCGCAGCTCTAGCTTCTGACACCCACCCCAATGACTGAGGCCACTTCCTGAGGGACAGAAAAGCAGGGGTGCAGCTGCCAGAGCAGGGCTCTGGCTGGGGGACCCTGATGCTGGTGGCTGTGCCCATGGGAGCAGAGAAGCGCCCACGGGCTCCCTGCACTGGAGCCTAGTAGAGGCCAGGATAGAGGCTCATCCGGCCCCTCTTCCTTCCTGGAATTCTGGCCCTGTTGCTGCAGCAACAGCAGCCTCCGGCCTAGCCACCCCCCCCCACCCCAGCTCCAGGCTTCCCCATATCCTAAAAATACCGTGTTTTTCACAGGAGCCAGTAGGACAGGTGGAGCAGGAGAGCTCCCATGTTGCCACATCCCTGGTGCCTCAGAGGGCTCCAGGGAACGCAGCTCCCCGCCTGCAGCCACTCCAGCCCCACAGGACAAGGGGGGTCCCTGTCCTGGGTGTCCACTTCAGCCTCACAGCTCCCCAAAGCTGGACACTCAGCTCTGTAGCAGGGACATGGTACCCACAGCTCCACGGAGCACACAGCCTGCTGTGGGACCGCAGGTCTTCCGCCTGGCCACCAGGAAAGGGCAGGACCCTGGCAGAGCCCAGCTGGAGAGAGGCCAGGCCTGCCAGAGGCTCCCCGGGCGGGAAGCCCAGTGACACAGTAAAGACAAGAAAGGAAATTGATGTCAGATTTATAAAAATAGTCTAATGCCCTGACGAGAGTTTGAATAGTCTAAAGCAGTAAGCGAGGGAAGCCCACAAGACAGAACAAAGCAACTTTGGGATGGCTGCATCCCTGTTGAATAGAGCCCCAGTGGTGCCACCCAAATGTGTCAGTGCAATCTTCTGTATTTTGAAATATGTCTTTTCTTAACTCCAATCTCCTGGCACCTCTTTTCTGTGAAACCTTATGTATACAATAGGAAGAATAACTGATTGGCATAGCAGAGGCTGCAGAGTGCAATACAGACAAATACATGTCTGATTAAACCACACAGAAAGGTGGTATTTAAACTTTCAGGTCTGTTAAAATATTTAAGATGCAACAAGTTTACAAATGCATACTCAGGCTTTAAGCTGACGGTGTCCACGTGGAGTTACAGTACAGCTGCCTAATGCTGCAGAGAAGTAGATTTTCATACACAAAAAGCACTTCCACAGCTAAACTTGAAGTATTTTACCCATGTTCTTTTTAACAATACTGATTCTTCCCTGACTTTTTTTTTTTTTTCCCCAAACAAGAGAAGTAGCTCTCTGGTCAGAAGCAGCCTTTCTCCCAGCTAGGTTTTTCGTGTTCCAGATCAGCCAAGCAATGTTTACAGCTTCTCAAAGAGATGAGATTTCATTAATTTAGTGTAATTTAAATGTGCAAAACATACACTGTCTTTGGACTACATATGGTAGCATCCTCATACTGCTCCAGGCATAAAGAAAACACAGTCTGGTTCTGCTGGTCCATGACCTACAGTGGCAACAATAGATCCAGCGCAAGTTAAAGCCCCTGGGAATACTGTGCACAGTGTGACGTCTGTGATCCAGCAAATACAAGGACACTCTGCATGCACAAAAGTCAATAGCACAGAATATTGATTTCCCTCCTCTTTTACTAAGCAGAAGCATTTTAAAATGGCAGTTCATCTTCATTTATACTCACTCAACAGAAACAGGACAGGGCTCATAACAAGGCTCTAAAATCCAGCACTGAGGGCACCTTTGGATGCCATAATCGTTACATGGGGCTGAGGAAGTATTTCATGTGTAATTTACACTAAGCCAATTCTTTACAGGGCAACATGCTCATGGGCATGAAAATCTGGCTTGCTCGAACATGACGGCTGCAAGCTTTCACAAGGTGAAGAGGACTACAGAGTTTTGCCTTAGTAGATGGCTTCAGTGTTCTGTTTTCTTAAAAAACAGGATGGAGAATACAGGACAGAACAGGATGAGGGAGATGACACCACAGATCCAGAAGTCAGTTGATCACAAGCTTCTTTGCTGATTTTACAAATATTCACAGGCTATTGCTCAAAGGCTTAAAAGAAACAAGAGTGCTCCTACTTTGCAGAACAAAATTATAGTTGTCGTATTACCTTCAGAAGAAAAAAGGTGAAGCTAATTTGTCAGCTGGGTGTGAAGAGGCTGCAATATAAAAATTAAATCTGCCTTGCTCTTAGGGAAGTTGGCACAAAAAAGAGAGGCTCAACAGCACACGACTGACGAAATCATACTGTATACTAAGTGCTGCAGGCAAATAGGTGCAAGAGAAATTTTCTGTGCCCTGGACACACTGGCCTGATTGCGTAAGTTGCCCTACATAGCTACAGAAATTATTTTCCCAGGTTCACATTACAAACCATCTTCCCTTTCCCCAAAGACATAAATTGTTCAAGCAGTCTAGCCAAATTCAGTTTCATCTCTAGAACACTGCAAGTGCCCACAGTCAGCTTGAGAAAGGAGGGAAGTGAGGTGGGCAGGCTGATGGGCTGGAGCTGTAATGGCAAGGGGTTAAAAAGCCTGGAGGAGGGAGAAAGCAGAGGGTTTGGGGCAGCCTGCCCCAGCAGGCAGGACTGTTTCTGATTAAGCCTGCAGGATTGTGGAGCTGCACAGGAAGCGCTGGGGGGCTGGGGGTCTCAGAGCCACCATCCCAAAAACACTAGAAATCTTTGTGTTCCAGCAGCACCATCTGGAAACAGTTAGAGAGAAACAACTCCCAGGCCTTCCTTCGCAAAATAGAAAAAAAAAAAAAAAATAAATCCACTCTTAAGACCATTAAGTCTGTCCTCTTCATCCCCCTCCTGGAAAGCTCCTCTCCCTGCAAGAGCAGGGAACAAAAGGGCATCTCTAAAAGGGAATGAACCCCCTCTCGTGCTGCTGCAAGAGCAACTTGCACAGCATGGCAGCTCCCCTCTGCTTAAGAGGGGCACCCCAAAGCGTATCCCACAGAGTATCCAGGGCACTCATTGCACCCAATATGGGGAAAATATGGACAATGAGTCATTCTGCAGCTAGGACATCCCCAAATGGGTGCTGTGCACATTCACAGATATCCTGAATTCTGGCCCTTGGAACCTCCCATTTCTCTGCCATAAATCAGCACACGGATGCGAGAGAACCCACTCCAGCAGAGACAAATATTCCAGATACACACAAAAGATTTAATTCTGTTCTTAAGAGGACAGAAAGACCATGATGCAAAGCACATCATCACGGTGATGGCTTCCCTACTGCCTCAGAGGTACCAAGGACCAGGAGGGCACCAGAGACTGATTCAGCCATTTCAACCCCTGACAGGCTCCTCCTGATAAGGGAACAGCCTCTTAGTGCCTCAGCACATGTTGTGAAGACAAAGAGGGTGTCTGTCTCCAAAGTGCCATTCACCAGTATTTTAAAAGGGAAAAGTAGAGGTCATGACTGTTGAATTTCACCAGAATAAATCCTCATGTAACAGTTTATTAGAGGGTTACTCCCCTTGCAAGGGTTGCTATCTCCACGAGGAAATAAAGCCTGCTTTTACTCTTCCCTCTTTGCTTTACCTTTATTCATTTCACCCACACACATCAGTATTTTTCAGGGTTTTTCTTCTAATTAGACACCAGAGTGCTACACATTTGCCTACAAAAATGTAGAGAGGTATCAAAACAAAATCAAAGCTAACCTTTCAACATCTCAATTGAGCAATTCCATATGAAAAGTAACGAGTGATTTCTGCTATAACACAATGCTATTTCACTACAGAAAACACACCTTTGCCTTTCTTTTAACATCTACCGTGTAGCTGACTGCCACCTTCTTATGGGCCACAGGCAGAATGGGATGTGGCCACATGCCAAAGCTCTCTATAACCAGAGTGCAATTTATAAAAATAATTTTAAAAAGTCTTAAAATAACAGGTTTTCTAAGCCATTAACCAAGGACTCCTTGGAATCCACTTGTGTTATACAAACCTCCTCACTGCTCATGCATAGCTCTTGCTAAACATGATTGCCCTGAGATACCTCCATGGTAGTTGTGGTCACACCTCCCGACTGCAAAGCTTATGAAAAGAGAGAAATCCTGCCTAAGCTACCAGAAATACCCAGCTTAGACAAACTGCACAGGATAGCGGGCTACAGCTGATGTCCCAATCTAGCCAAATAATTTATGCAGAAGAGATGAACCGTTCCCATGCAAACAATGGTCACAGCTAGAACACTTAAAACAAGGAGGAAAGGACCATTTATCAAAGGATCTCCCTCCCCGACAGAAGAGGAACACCTCCTCTCTGGAATAGTTTTGAGGATTTTCAGTAAGAGATTTGTTTCACAATTTTAAGAAAAAGGAACAAAAAGTTGAGAGAGTGCTCTGCACAGACAAGATTCAAAACAAAGCACCATCCAACTCTGCTATGGGGACAAAACCAACATTTACAGCAAGTTACTGTTTCCATTTCATTGCACATGGAAGCAATGCAAGCCTCTCTGAAAAGTTTGGAAGAAAGATCATGCTACTGGGGAGAGCAAAATCAACCGGAGAGGCATCTACAAGTGGTCTGAGTTCTTCAGTTTGGTCCAGATGGGAATGCTAGCCCTGTTTAGAAGGGAATAGCTACTACTGCCTGTATTCTGCCCAGAAAGGCCAAGAACTTTATATATTAATGGAAAAATGAAGTGAGAGACTTCCAGCAGTCTCAGATATTGGATATACTTATACATCCTGTGTTTAAATACAGCCATCAACAAAAAAAAAAAAAAAGAGATTGCAATTAAGCAGCATAAACTTATAGGAAGAAATTGGGCCTGTGAAAGGTCAAGACAGGTGCCAGAGATCTTTGTGGTGACTGCAGTATTAAAACCCCAGGCTGCTGCACCCCAGGAACCTGGGAGACTGAAAGATCTGGGCCTGTCAAACAGGCAGGAGATAGACACAGTTCTTCCCTGCAACATCCTATATGCCTCCAATGCATTTCTCTCTTTTTATGGGCTTTGGGTTTAGTTAAAGCCCAGGAACTCCTCAGGAACAGCATACAAAGTCCTCAGAGAGCCTCAGTTCCACCCTATTGTCTTTACGGATAGTCTGAAGCCACTGGAAAAAGACCCACGCCCCCCTCCAGGAGGTCTCAAAACCCCCGGATTGCACATTCCAGCCAGCACCACACAAAAGCATCAAAGCCTCCTCCCTTCCCCGCCTGCAAGACAATGTAATAAACAAGGCGATGGAACTAACCCAAACTAGTTCCTCATGGATTTGTACCCTCTGACCCGAGACTGCTTCCCATTCCAGCCTCCTGCAGCTACCACCACAGCCCCTCTTGCCATGTCCCCTGCTATGGTCCCTCTGGGCAAAAGGGACCCAAAACCATGGCATGGCCAGAGCAGTTACCCAGCTGCTCCATGTGGAGTGCATAATCCACAAATTCTGACCACCTTGCCTTCCATGGGTCACTTGTCTGCATCTCTCCCATCCCATCACCATTTTTCACAAAGCTTTTAGGAAGGTGATAGCATTACAATTCCTCCAACTTTAAAATGGAATTGAAATTACCACTTGGTTTGTAGGTGTGCATGTGTGGGCTGGGATTGCCACAGCACATTCACGGAAAGCTTGTTTCCTTCACAATTTAGTCTAAAAACCTCTCCTGTGTGCAATCTCTGGAGACTTCTCTGCATTAAGAAGTAACATTTCCCTCCCTGAGCCCACAGATGAAATGCAGAACAAAAGAGATCTAAAAGCACTGGGCTTCTGAAATTACAGCATCGTGTATCTTCCTATGCAGCACATTCAGATGAAGGAAACAAAAAGGGAGCCACCCTCCCACTGAAACACACAAACATCTTAAATTAGGTACAGAGAAACTGGCAGTGTAGCAAACCTCTGAGCTGGAGCAGACCTAAGGCACTGTGGCAAATAGCTGGGGAGAGGGCCAGTCAAATCTTAAAACCCTGCCAAAGCACCATTTGCTTTTTTTGTTTTATTTCTCAAGGTTCCTTTACAAATATAGCAAACATTTTTAGTCAAAGCTCTAGACCGTTGCAGCCCTATAAATTCAGTTCTACTTGCTCCTTCCGTTGCAGCCCTATAAATTCAGTTCTACTTGCTCCTTCCTTCTGCACATTGCTCAGCCCAAGTACAAAGGGATTAAACCTCAAATTCCCTTGAGCTAGACAGTGATACAAACCTTTTAAGAGTATGGGTTTTACAGCCAGATTAAGCCAACCTCAAAAATCACTGTACCAACAAAGTGAATTGCTCTGGTTTTTTTCCTCTCCTATTCCCAAGAGTGCCTCCCTACTTCATCTCTTGCATGCACAGTAGGGATCACAGAAGAAAACTGCAAGTCAGATCAGCTTGCTGATCCTCCTGGAAACTAATCCCTTAAAACGAAGAAGGATTAGATTCACGAACAGAGATGGTCACTACAGGCCAGGTAATCCCTAACACCTGTACATGGGATATGACCACATGGTTGGAGTCTGGGAGAAGGCAAGGCTTCTCTTTCAATGAAAGCATAGGTTCCTGTCAGCTGCAGCAACCAACTGCAGCAATGAAAACCTTGATGACAAGACTCCTCCTTAGAAACTTCCAGTCCTTGATCTCCATGCATTTCAGAGCCTTTTACACAGGCATCTGTAACAATGCTTTATGATTCAGAAATTTTGCTCCCTTGAAGAACTGATCATCAGAAACATCAAACAATCATCTGAAGCAGCAGAAGTCATGGTGTCATCACATTTCATGGCTTCCCTTCCTCATGCCAAAACATCTCCAGTACTGTATGGCCTAACCAGATACAGGTGATGTTGGCTCATCACCTGTTTTGCTCCTTTCTCCCTCAGAAGCAAGAAGCAACTCAGGTCTGCTACTGCTTTATCAGAGACTGGAGTTGCTTATATGAGTTTTCATGAGCAAAGTGATGCTCTATGGACAGTAGGAATGAGTACCCAAAACCAAGCTGTTATGCTTACTCCATTAATTATATCCAGAGCTGTGAGAATCCAGGAGGGAAAAGGCACTTTTATCAACTAAAACTATCTATGCTTGGTAGCTATTTTTCAGATCAGTAATTGGAGAAGACCTACAAAAACAGATACTAATACCTTTCTCGCCAATGAAATTGTAAATGCACACACAGATCTGTTCTGTTTTCGGTGCTTCAGATTTGTGACCTCCATGACCCCCAGACAAAAAGCACTGCTCTTAGCTACAGGCCCATCTTCCAGATGCCATGGATTTGACAAGACCAGCTGCAGAACACTGATTCTGGGGCGAAAGTCAGTGGTAGGATGATGCTTGTAGCAGACTTCACTACTAGGCAAACTAAAAGTATGCATCCTCTGTCACCAGAGCTATCCATATGTTAGCAACATTCCTGCTTCTCAGCCTGATACTACAGCCTTCAATAACAAGATCTGCACACAGTCAAAAGCTGAGAGACTCTACCTCAGACTGGAATATGACCTGGCTACAGTGATCAACACTTTCATTACCCCTCAGCTGGACTACAGCATGATGACAGTGACAACACAAGACCTCAGCTTTAGGAAATTAGAAATCACACAGAAACGGGAGGTGAAATTTTGTGCTTTGAATCACTGCAGTTCTCCATACAAATGGCTAAGCATGTCTCAGGGTGAACACTTAACAGGTCATACTACAAAATACACGACTCTTGAAACCAAGGAGCAGCACAAACCTTATCACTTCCCAGCAGTGGTAGGCACATGCTTACTTCAAATCCTCTCCCCAATTAAAAAAAAAAAAAAAGTAAAACTTTTGTCATGTTAAATACATCGACAAAAAAAATCTTCAAAAACTAATTTTGAAAGAGCATATATTGCTTTCCCTCATGGCGATAGGAAAGAACAAACCAAATCTCATATAGCAGTCACACTGCTTAATGCATTACAAGAAAGCACCTAAATGATGACCACAGAAGATAAGGTTGCGTGTATATAAAATATGTATTTTTGCACCTATATTATACATAGTTCTATACGAAGCTGACCGAAACTGAAACAAAACAGACCCCTAAACTTTCCAGGCAAATACTGACACCAGTGGAGATTTTGCAGCTCTAAAACTGATACAAATAAATGAAGAAAGGTCTAGGAGCATTGCTGAATGTGCAGTGCATCTTCCTAGTGCCAAAAATAAACTCCTGAGGCACCAACACTACCACCTGTAGTGTAAAACTGTGTGTATCAAGATGAAGCTTGTAATCCTCCTGGGTGAAAAACTGCACCTCCCAAATCCCATCCCACATGAAGAGAGCATTGCATCAGTCAGAGTCTATTGAAAGATAGCACTGGTGCCTGGAGGATTACTTGAGGCTTTAAAGCACAGCAGAAAAAGGAAAAAAATTAAAGGATACTGGAATTTCACATAGATATGAGTGCTGCATGAGAAAACTGTTATCAGCCGCACAGAACGACAGAGTACAGATTTGGGACAGAAGGGCTGAATGCATGCAAATCACAGATTGAATTCTGTCTCCCACTGCTCTTCAATCAGATCAGGAAGATGAAAGAAAAAGACCAAAATCTGCTCCCTTCTGAAAACAGTCAAAAATCTCCTGGGGGAAGAAAAAAGAGGGAAGGAAGAAAAAGTTTTTTGATTCTCCTGCTGCCATTACTGAAGCCAAAATGGCTACAAATGAGAATCGCCAAACTTAGAACTCTACTACACAAAGAGAACATAAAAGCATGGAGTCCCACACTTTGACAGTGGCAATTCCGGCTCTCCTGCATCCTGGAAGCCACATATTACAATCAGGCTTAGCTTCCCAACTGACTACATGTAGGCCTCACCATCTATGACTCCCAGTCTGCCACTTTTTGTATTTACTTCTGGAGGGGCTGGATACTTTTGCCACAGCAAAAATACATCTGGCAAGCCCTGTGTGCTAATCAGGAAGAAAGAGCAGCCCTAGACTTTCTCCAGGTTGCTGCATGAAGGCTTCACTCTTTTGCAATGTCATTCTCCCACTCATCCAACTTTAAAAGCAATAGGAGGAAGCTTGCTTCAGATATTTCCCTCTCCTCTATTGACAGGGAATACTACATCTCTTCTCCATTCCTGCCTGTACAAAGGACAAAACAGATGACTTTACCCTTTGTTCGCTTCCTCCTAGCCTTTTTGATTCAATAGCCAGTCGATGCTCATGCAATTTGTGATTTAGGCTTTCCTGGGGTTTGTTCTTCACGTCTTTCTCCATTGAATTACTCTGCTCCATGCTGCAGAGAAGCCACAGCAAGCAATACTGTAGCCACCACTTCAGAGGTAACAGCACACTCCATTGCTCCAAGCACAGGCACCAAAGTGGGGAAAAGAAGGACAGCACATCCTTCCTCCCACACCATCCAACACAAGCACCCACTGCAAACTGCAGCCAGTGACTCTCAAAGACTTTGCCTTTGGCTGAGTGGACAGCATTCAGCAAGAAAAGCTTTCCATGGCCCAGGAGAAAGGTACACCACTCGGGCATCCAGCATTTGCACTGGCATGAAAGGACTGGGTTTCTCTCTGGAAGGGAGCTCTGTCACCACCTGTCAGAGCCTGGGGACCCCTAGTCCCAGAGGGCTGTAACAGCACAGGATTTAAAAAAAAAAAAAAAAAAAAGCCCTTGCCGCTTCATACTCCCATCAGTTACCTATCACCTCTACTACAGAAATCAGTTTTTCAGGAAAATTATTGGTTGCAATTCTGATCATTACACCTATTTTGCTCATCAGTCACACCAGTTTTCAAATATCAGTGTAATTACTAAAGGAAAAGTCAATCCATTGTACAGGCTGATTTATTGGTCAAAATCCAGAAGGATATTTTGGACAAAGAGGACCAGATAAAGAAAGAGCCGATTTACATGATCCAATTAGAGGTGAAAAAACACTCCTCTGTGCAGCCAAGAGGAGGACCTGAAACGCCATCCGCTCCTGTCAACTGGGACCAGAGAGCACTCTGGTCAAAGGAAGCTTCCCCAAGGACCAGCCACCTGCTGTAATTACTTAAAAAAGAAAATACAGAGGAACAAAGCAGAAGATCAACACAATGAAGATACATCCAGAAGTTCCTGTTAAGAGAAGCAATAACGTCCTTCCAAAAGTATAAAATGTGTCTTCAACAGCTTTTATGAGTTGTGATAATGTGAACAGTAGATGCTTTTAAATGCTTAACAAAAAAATTATTCAGATTACTAAGAGTAACATCATAGACAAAAGGGAAATGGTTTATATTAAAAGAGGGGGAAAAAAGTTTCCTCTCAGAAATTGTGAAACGTGATTTGTTTTGTAGCACAATCAGCCCTGGAAGCTCAGCATACAGAAGTAAGAAGAGCCTCAAATGGTGTGTAAAAAAAATAAGGTTTGCAGAGAAATCCACTCCACCGAGACGAAACACAGGGCATAATCCCAGATACCGCATGTGGAGAGCTAGGACAAGAAGATCAAGATCAGGGAGCCCAGGCAGGCTTCAGCACGGCTGCAAGGCAGAGAGACAGATAAAAAACACGCAAACCTGCCAACAACCCTTAGAGCAGCAAAGGGCCGGCGCCCACCTACACTGCAGCTGGGAGGGCTTCAGGGCAAGCCAGGCTCACCGACCTGCAGCTACACAACTCCGGGGCGAGCCCGGCGCGGGCGGCCGCCCCCCCGTCCCCTCCAGCCCCGAACACACAGGGTGCCCCTGGGGCAGGCGCAGCAATGAATTCATCAGCGGGCGCTGGCAGGGTGCCTCGACACGGGAATTCAATAGGAACAGCAGGCCGAGGAGCAGTGAATAATTCAGGCGCTCCGCTCGCTCACACCATGCCGAGGAAAGATGAAGCCTGCTCGCATCGCCTCCAGCCGCCCCGTCCGGGGTCAGGACAGAAGGCGGTGCGCGAGTGGCACCCGGCTGGACGAGCCCCGCGGAGCCCGGGAGAGCCGCCGGCTCGGGGAGCCGTGCCACGCTGGCAGCAGCCCGGCCTGCCCTCGCCACCAGCGGGAGCGGAGCGCCGACACACTACACAGCACAGCTTGTTCCCCTCGCACACACAGCTCCCTGTGTCCCGCCGGGAAGGAAAAGCCACCGGCAGCGTCATGTGCTCTCCATCAGCCCGGCTCCCAAAGCTTAAAGCAGAAGAGGTTGAAGGCTATTCTCTCGCAGCCACCGCTCTGTCCCTGGAAATGTTTGTGTTAGACTAGTCTATCGAAAATAGGAAAAGCTGCGAGGAGGGAAAAGAGGGATAAGGCAAGACAATATACAAGTGTTGGGGATATGAAAACTGTTAACCTTCAAAGCAAAAGGGTTACTGACTCAACATTGCATCATGCAGCAGAGGAAACAGCTTTTGGAAAAAAATCCTCTGTGCTGGTCAGTCCATGTCAGGCCACGTCTAATGATGACCCGGAGCACACAGAAACACTCGTGAGGGCTTTCATCTTTTCTATGCAGACTGAGAACAGAAAATGATGACAACTCAACACACTCCAGAAACACAATTAATTCTTGCCACCATTAAGAATGTAAAATCCTCAAGAAGGGCAAAAGGGATCCCTGCCTTTCTTTCCTCCCCATTCCACAAAGAGACATCAAATGCTGAAGCTGTTCTGCCAGACCTCGAGTCTTGAGGCCAGAACAGACCTGGCAGATCAGGCGAAAGTTCCTAGGTGCTCTCATTTTTCAACCATGCATCTCCCAGCACATGCTGCAACACGGCAAAAATGCCTCCAGCACATAATGAGCATGCTCCTCCTCCAGCCCAGCAGACAGCTTTGCCTCAAGACAAGGTAGCCCACGTTATCCTACTGGTCAGGATAAAAGCATTCCAGACCGGCCAGGGCATGAACAAACAGCAGTTACTGCAGCCGACAGCAAGATGCAGAGCCTCACCGCTGCTGACGGCAGCCCTGAATCAGACTTCACCATGAGGAGTTCTCCCCATCGTTTCTGCTCTCAAGGACTTTCCAACCAATTCGGGATCGTACATTTCACACAGAGGATGGCAGTGTCAGCTGTACTTCCCAGCGAGCTCTACTTCACAGACATGCTCAAGCAAACAGCATCTGCAATGGCACTGTATGAGGCTAAGCAGATGGAGGTAGATTGGGTCCACTGTGCTCAGTAGGAGCCTAGAGGGGGAAAAAAAAAATCTCATTTGATACTTATTCCTTTTCCTGCACAGCAGACAAACAGGGCAAGGCATCTTAAGCACAGATGTCTGTCCCATTACAGATCTCCCTGGGGCCTACCAGGACTTAGACT
Source organism: Lanius collurio (assembly GCA_020086605.1). Classification (NCBI taxonomy): domain Eukaryota; kingdom Metazoa; phylum Chordata; class Aves; order Passeriformes; family Laniidae; genus Lanius; species Lanius collurio. The sequence continues at coordinate 5,590,374 of JACBWW010000005.1, forward strand.
GTAGTTCAGCAAACAAAGAATCACAGAGCATGAAGCCTGGGCTCCAGAAGCAGCTTCTTTATCTTCACTACATTTTCTATATTAAAAACAAATTGGCACTCTGATGACTATCATAAAGGTTTATGCTTGGAATATACAAATCTGCTCCAAAAACTGTGCAGAGAGAAAACCTTAACAACGGTATATTAGCAGAATACAAACTCAGTTCACAGTGTATTTAGATAAAACCTTTTGACCCTCAGATCTTACTGTACAAACATCTGGAAACCAGTAGCCCTTCCTTTGTAAAACAGGTGAGATGAGAGAGAGATGGGAGAAGAGCATCTGTCTCAGTCTAAATCCCTCATTCCTTTTAACAAACAGGAATTACTGCATCATTAGATTTAGGGGCAGTACTTAAAACCAAATCAGATTTGGTGAGAAGAAAATAAAACTATTGACTCCTGACATTTGCAACTTCAAGTATATTTGACCAGCTCCTCCATTTATATTTAGTACACCAGTAAAGAAAGCAGCAGTCTCTAATTAAACACACACAGCATAATCTTCACTGAGGGATCAAACACACCAGAAACCTTCCCCTTCCTGGTGCCATGGCTCCCTGGGAAGCCAGGCCCTCACACACTGCGGAAACTATCCCAGCCGGCTGAGTCACCACAGCCATCCCAAGGGGCATGATCCAGAGGGCCACTGGAAACAGCTGCTGGGAGATCAGCCGAAATAGAGAAATTGCGACAAGGTCCCAATTTTGCCTGCTCCAAGAGGATTGTTCTATTCTTCTCAATTTGTCTGGACCAGAAACCGCCTCCATGCCTCCAGGGACTTGTCTCCCTACTGAAGGGGGGGACAGCCATCATTTTCATTTTATTGACACCATCAGAGATTCTATAATCCAGAAGAAACTTATGTGATGTGCCTCTTAATGGACAAAGAGAGCCTCCTGAAGAGCTCCTGTGCAGCAAGGTCTCAGGCCATTTCTCAGCACAAGGGAAAAGGGAAAGCAGCACAAATTGGAGGGGACAGAGGGTTTCAATTTGGGAGTGCAGAGATCTGTCAAACACTGCCAAAGCAGTTTCTGATATCCCTGAGATTTACAGCTCTCATCTACTTCCCCAACTCAAATCTTTCAAGGAATTTACTGATTTCCTACAAGCACTGCACTGTAAAATAATCACTGTTCTTTTCGTGTTTGCACTTGGCACAAACAGTGCTGGCATTGCTTGGACACATGCTGCCCAAATTCAGAGAATAGAGATGAAGGATGCAATTTCTCTTTAGCTTTAAATTCATTATAAGAAGCAGTTTTCTTAAGTGATCCTACTCACTCCAAGAAAATTTGAGTTATTTTATATCATGACATTCAACCTACAGGAAACAGCAAAGTAAGAGCTAAGGAGAAATATTCACAGGAGGAAACAGCAGGAAAAGGACCAGATGAGTATTGTCAACATGCATAAAGTTTTCCAGCTCCGTTTCACTTCCTGGGCCAGCTGAGAGTCACTGAGCAGCACTGTGCTGCGCCCAGCTGAAAACGTGAAACTCAACCCTGAGATTCCCCCTGACAATCAAAGGAAGGGTGGGAATCTCTCAATGAGCCTGCCCGGGAGGTGGAAATACCCTGTAATGAGGTTTGGCCAAATATGCTGTATCTCCTGCCTTTCTCCTCTGCTGCTTGCTCACTGTGACATCCAAGCTATCAGTCACACAAATCATCAGCATGCAGTCGCCTGTACCCCCCTGCCCACAGCCTACCCGTACACTCCCCAGCATGCAGCAGTAATTGCCTTTCCTATTAGCCCACAGCGACAACAGCTGCCATGGCAACCAGCAATGATTTTAATAAGTTTGGTCTGTTTTCAAGGGCAGCACACGCGTGCCGGTACATGAGCACGCTGCAGACACTCGCCAAGGGGAAGGAGGACCTGCCATCAAATACAAAGGCAGAGTTGAAAACACACTTGGATCAGAGAAACCGTGGATGAGCAAACATTTACCCCCTCCTCTGCAGGAGGAGCAGATGACCACTCACTTTTAAAGCAGTATGGATGTGAGAGAGGTTGACAGTGGCATGATGGTACTAAACATGCAAAGGACTCTCCTTGCAGAGCTACAGATACTACCAGGTAACAGAAGTGACATGCAGCTGCACTGTGGGTATGTCGCGACACATCGCCCCACACACTGCTGCTGTCAGCACTCCTGAGATGGGCACAGCCGGCATGGGACACCACCTTGCCTCTCGAAAGGACAGCAGAGGCAACATATCCACCATAGTGGAGTCAGCTGGATTTAAATTCTTCTCTTTGGCATTACTTATTTTCTTTGATATCATGAAAAAGAAACTCTGAGCCAAATGGAGCACAGAGAGAAAGCATGACTTCTTTTCAGAACCTCTTTACCCCCAGCTCAGCCTCAAGGTATGATTGCACACCATGCACCCCAACACAGGGAGTCACTGTTGTACGGAGGCTGTACCCACAGTAAATATCCCACAGACACAAGGATTGGTGGCCCAGGTGTTATCAATCAGACCAACCTACACCAGGTGGTCTAAAGCTGCCTAACCCAGTAGTACTGATACAACATTTGCAAATCATAAATGTAAAAAGTGAGGGTTTTTTTTTTCAAAAGCCTTTTGAACATCTATATTAATCGTCTGTCCATCATTCACTCCCCAGCTGCTACAAAGGGAGAATTTCTTCTATGCAAACTGCACCAATATCTGTAAACTCCACATAAAAAACTTGGGAGGAAATAGACAAGAGAAGCAAACATGGCACAGTGAAGCCCAGAATTCCAAACTGGCTGCAAAGCTAAACATACCGCATCATTCCAGTCTCACAAGCTATGCAGACTCATAGGAGAGGGCATTAAAAAAAAAAAAGAAAAACCTGTAGCACCATTTCCACCATATCATGTATTTTGCACAAGCCTAAAGAAAACATGAAATGCCTAACAACAGGAAGAAGATCAATAAATGTAATTAATTTTAATTTTGAATTTTGGCACTAGGGAAAGATGCTGTAAAATGCCGCAAACTACCTTCTGCTAACACAGCAAGCTGATGCAGAGTAAGGCAAGAGCAGTGTGCAGCTCAACTCGCATTTCAAACAGCCTCCAAAGACCACCCTTTAAATGGAGGGGGCAGCAATAAAGGAGGCCACTTAGTTCAAACTAGGGGAGGAAGGATGACCCACTGAATCCAGTGCTCTGAGATTTCTGCTTCTCTGCAGGTGACCTGAGAAACTTGTTTCATTTCTCAGTGCATTACCTCACACCACCTTTCTTCCTAACATGGATACTGTGCAATTAGGATTTAAGAAGGGCTCAAACTCAGGATAACTGAGGCTAGGCTAAAGAATACGGGGATATTTAACTGCTAAAAACAAAGGATTAAATCAATGAACAGGAACCAAAAGATCTGTTTTGATTCCTGTAATGCTATCTGCCTTGAACAAACTCTGTGGATACACTAGTCTTTGGCTAGCCCATGACAGAAAAAACCTCATGCTACCTAGTGACTGAGCCACATGGGAAACAGTGGACAAAAAAGACTTCTGGGAACCTACACAGTTCTCTTCATCTGCCACCTGAGCCGTGACTGTGAACCCCTCCCCCAAGCAGTTCTTCATTTCGCTGTACATCCTCCCTTTCCAAGCAGCACATGAAAATGATGCTCCATCCTTGCGAGATTCATTGCTGCCCAGGGGTTTAAATACAGCAGCAATGAATTGACTGGTCTTGTTAATTTAATTCAGCTACATGGGAAATCTGTAAACAGAAGCACAAGCCATGACAAAACTATCAGAGGGCTCTGAACACAGAACTGAAAAATTTGCTTTTGGTTATCACTGCTAACCATGCAAGGAAGAAATCTTCCTACCGAATATTTTACATTTTTACTGTTTAAGCTCTTCAGGTAAGAAGAAAGTTTCCTACAGCAACACTGCTTTTTCTACTCTGCCAATAAGCTTCACACACAACATGCTGAATTAGCATTTGACACTTACAGCAACTCAAATCCAGGGCTAATTTAACAGACATGACAGCACCCCTTGAGTCACCAGGGAAGGCAGGATCACCTGCCCTGACTCTGCTGGGACAGAGCAGCCTTTGGGAGATGAGTGATAACCACATCCCATCCTCCCTTCCCACTGCAATCTTATTTTCACAGTACACCTGTTCAAATGCAGCCTGTACAAATGCAACAGTAATTTTTTCAAGCAACTTCATGAAGAGAGTTGCCTCCACAAGGAACACTATGCAATAACCATCTGTATAAAAGCACATTTATCAGAGAGCAAAGCTAACTATCCAACAGATTCCACACCCCAGGAAAATCCATACAAGACACAAAAATATTTACCTGGGAAGTAAAGTTGGGAAGTGACCTATTAAGAAGCTCTCCACTATTTAATGTGACTGTGTTGTTCATCAAAAATCCTGCCCACAAAGTCAGAGGCAGAGAAAGCCTCACAATGGTAGGTGAACAATCTCCCATGTTTACACCTGCCCAAGGGGTCCAGAGATTTAGGGATAGCCTTTAAAATTGTGTCCTAAAAACAAAAGTAAAAACTGCCAATCCCAGAACCAATCAGACAGATTTATAGACCTCAGAATCTTTAAGTGCAGACTTGCAACATTTCAGGCATCAATAAATTTGTGACACAATATAAGAAACTGCTCAGGAAAGTGTACATAAAATTTGTATTTCAGACTAACTCTGAGGATCAGGTAAACTACACAAGCCAAACAAAGCACTTGATACTACTCAGCCAGCAGGGCTGGTCAGTTTGTCCACTGTACTGAACCTTTTCCAGGCTATATGCATCACCTCTTTATCAAGCACCAAATCCAGGAGAAGCAACTTCACAGAATACCTTACAATAGATAGGAGAACCCAAGCACAGAGATTTTACGTTTATTTAAACACAAACCTCATAAAAGAGCTTGTTAACACCTTGTCAGGATCAGTGACTAGCTGACACCAGGCATCTTGAAAGATTTCAGTATGCAGAAGAATTAAACACATCAATCGCCTGCTACACTTCCCAAGGACGGTCAGGGACAGGCACTACTTCAGGCACACTGTCATCACACTCAAGTGGCAGCCAGAGGGTTCCTCATTCTGAGGTAACAGGACCATTCTCTCCAATTTGCCTGCAGGTTCCACCCATCTACTAAAACCCAACAGAAGCAAGAACACAGGATCTACTGAATCACTATCCATTCCCCACGTACATATTAAAACATGCAGAAAGGATAGTCTTTCTCTGCACATAGAGATGGCTCAGAGTTTTGGATGTTAGAAAGGATAAAAGAAAGGAGAACCAGGTCACCAAAGGTGAAAAATAGGAAAGGACAGAACAAATGCTATATCAAATGCTGTATCAAATGCCACACTGCAAAGCAAGCCAATACCTCTACCAAAACTTCAATGGAGCTGCCAAACTCTGCCCCATGAGGCTATGAGCTACTCCTATGGTAAATGTCTGCAGTAATCATGAGGTCCAAAAATGAAACTAACACCATGCTGGGGGGAAAAAAAGAAAAAAGTAAAAATTATCTTCCTGTTTTCACTAGAAAGGTCATGCCTATTTAAGGAAACCTTCCTAAGACACATGGACATGTTCCATCTACATCCATCAATCAGTAGTCCCGATTTAAGTGTTATCACTCATCAAAGAATTCCTAGTCCTTAAAGGGGTCCTGGTTGAACCAAATCCAACTCGTGCTCCTCCTGGCATGCAAAGCAGTCACAAATGCCTGATACTACCCAAGGTGAAAACATCAACCCATTGACCAGCAAAGGAGGAATTCTTACTCAACAATTTAAGCAATGAATAATAGGAGGAAAATACACACACTCAAGAAGTCTCATAGCATCTCCATCTATTCAAGTCAACACCTTCCCCATGGGAAACAACCATCCCCAGGAGATCTTATATACTGGTCTGGCTGAAAGAGAGAGATATTATCAGACCTATAGCCAGAGAGGTTTTGAGACAGTACATGAAGCATGAAGAATTCTTAGTGGTGCTAATTTGTGATTTATCAACAATAAAACTTAATTTTCTGAAACTGTAGCATTTGGCACTGACCATATGATATTCTTGTTTAAAGCCAGAAGAGATCAGGCAAGATGGTGAAATGCAGCAAGTCTTTTCTGGAAGGATGCAATTAGGGGATAGAGCAAATACAAAACCCAGACCTAATTATAAGCATAATTTCAATTTCCTGGCAAAGCCACACACAGTTATGTATATATATAGACAAATATCAGGTGGTCAGACAATATATACTCAAATACTAGCCTTAGCCTCATTCAACACATCCATCATAACAGCACTGACAGGTCACAAGTAGGCACTGAGAGAAGGGATGGTCAGATGGTATGCTGGTTTTGGCTTGGATAGAGTTAATTTTCTTCATAGTAGCTGTTTTGGGGCTGTGTTTTGGATTTGTGCTGGGAACAGTGTTGATAATTCAGGGATGTTTTAGTTATTGTTGAGCAGTGCTTACAGACAGCCAAGGCCTTTTCTGCTTCACCCCACCAGTGAGGAAGCTGAGCATGCACGAGAAGTTGGGAGGGGCTACAACCAGGACAGCTGACCCCAACTGACCCAAGGGATATTCCATACCACATGGCATCATGGTCAGCATATAGAGCTGAGGGAAGAAAGGAAAAGGGGGGACATTCAGAGTGAAGTTCGTCTTCCCAAATTACTATTACACATCATGAAGACCCGCTTTCCTTGAGGATGGCTGAACACCTGCCTGCCCATGGGAAGTGGTGACAGAATTCCTTGTCTTGCTTTGCTTGCATGTGTGGCTTCTGCTTTACCTGTTAAACAGCCTTTATCTCAACCCACAAGTTTTTTGACTTTTAGTCTTCCAATTCTCTCTCCCATCCCAGCAGGAAGGAGTGAGCAGCTGTGTGGGGCTTAGTTGCCAGCTGAGATTAAACCACAACAGATGGAAACACTACAGAGTTAAGTTCCACTGTAACCCTCTCTATCTGACAATCAAAACCCACAGTTGGTCTATTTCCTTTTACATTCTCCTCTTCTTCTCTGAAGTGTTCTCTGGTCCATGGTTGACATCCAACTATCACACAGACACCACCATTCCCAAATGCCAGTATCACCTCCTGCTGAGTCCATCCCACCATCGCAAACTATGTCCTTGCCTCCTCTATCTCTGACCTCTCAGCTCAGCTCCTACATGAGGCACTTGGCATGTAGACCACCATTCTTAGGGAAATCTAACCAGCCCCAGAAGTCAGACTTTTCCAAGAAGTGCTTAGGTGTAAAGGTCATATAGGGAAAAAGCTGCTAGATCCAGCTTAATGGTGACATTAGCAGATGCCAGGTCTCCACTGGATTCATGAGAGCTTTGGAGAGGACACCAGCTTCATCTTCTCCCCTCACTTCAAGGCAGCAAGAACTCCTATAACATATGCAGAGGTACTGCCAGGCTGGTCTTTATCTCCTCCTTCCAAAAAGCAGTGGGATGGGGTGTTTATTCCTCCCCTACAGCTTTATACTACTTCCAGTGTTGTAGTCTGACAATCCTAGCAGTAAGATCAGGCATCCAGCCCAAAACTAGGCTTGTTGTCTGCAGCTCTCTGAAGATGACAGAACCCCAGCCATTTAACACAATTCTGGCCCCCCTTTACTCAACTAAGAACAGAACTGAACACCCATACAGCAGCAATAAAAAGTAGGCAGTCATGGGATACATGAAGGACTCATTATTCAGCAAACAAAAAGGAGATACCAAGCCCATCATCACCCACATATTTCTCACCCGAGACACCTGTATGCCAAGTAGCAGGATTGCTTTGCAAGCCTTAATGTGTCACAAAGTCCTCTCAGCAATACATGCCTCTCTGTCCTCCTCACTGACCCCACAAGTGACCACACTGAGACCCGTGTTCCCAGGAAGGGGGGGAGCTGCCAGTCCCCACGGCAGATAGCGCAGGGAGCAGGTCAGGAGCCAGTTCCTGCCTTTGCTGTCCACCCAGCACCACTCTGCTTCCTAACAGACCAAAAACATGCTTTTTAACTCGAAAGGCAAAGAAGCTACATTTGCTCCTAAAATAGTAACTGCAAAAGTCAAGGGCTGCAGATTAAAAAATAGCAACTAGCCATGCAACTTCCAGTGTTTCCTCATGTGCAGGGATGTTACAACAAATCAGACTATGTGCTATTTTTTCCTAATTCCTGCTTCATTCAAGCCTAGGAAGCACTGTGTTCTGAGCAGTATAAACAGCTGCAGAAACCCAAAGGTATGTGGTTTTGTAGTTTCAGACAAGCAGTATCAATTCTACTTGAAAAGTTAGATTTCAAAATTTATCTTCCAAGTTAAATTTCACAGTGATGCTGACCAAGTTCCTTAATTCAAGGTATTCTTCTGAGTTTTAAGATAAAGACAACATGACACACTTAAGGATCAGTCTATGGAAGCAGCAGGCATCATATATACAGTGGAAGTTGTAGAGAGTTATAGATCAAGGATTAAAACATCACCAAAACCCCACCTCAATAAAAAAAAAGCCCCAGCTACAATCAAAAATACAAATAAAAATAAGTTAGGTTTTAAATTGTCAATCGTTTTTTTGGCAAAACTGGTCTTATTACCAGGTACTTCAATCCCCCATTTCCATAATAAGGGACAGTATAGCTTTTCTACCTCTCAGAAAACTAAAAAATAAAATCATTAGTAGCTGTGAAGCACCTACACTACAGTGGTGAGTAGAGTAGAAGAGACCATTAAAAATTAATAGGTCTGTATTCAGTGCAAGGTTTAGATTATCGGCAGTAAATTCATACGGGGTCATACAAGAGAAGAAGAAACGAAATATTGCGTAGTCCAAAACCTGACCTTACACCCATTTTAACTGGTTACAAAACTCCCATTAAGTTTAATAGCGCCTCAGTGAACACCATCCATTTGCTGCACTTGTGGAGGAGAAATCATCTCTAAAAACATAAAAGCTATGACCACATAATTGTGACCTCACATGATGTCCTCTTGTCACATTCTCCTGCTGGGCAGTACTGGCTATGAGTCCTGGCCCCTTCAATGTGGATGCACCACGTATTAAAGTGTCCCCAGTCGCAGCTTGCTGTGCACAGGTTCTCACCCTGGCACATTCTGTCTCCTCAACCCTTTGCATGGAGGAAACAGCACCTGCAGCTCCAGACCACCCAGGACAAACATAACTCCAGCACCACCACAGAGTAGCACACCTCTTCCTAGAATAAGAGCATCGAGAGCATTCTGCATCTCCATACACCTCAACTTCCACTACTGGACAAAACGAATAACAGGATGGGCAGGTGCTTCAGAAGCCAGCTGGATTCTCCTGCAGGCTGTCCAAGAGACATTCAGATCTGCTGTGGCACATCAACAGCAGTGTTGCATACACTTTATTGCCTCAGTTTCCTCCACAGTTCAAATCATTCCTGAGGCCAATATAACAAAACCACCGGTTCCCACCCTCATACATGCCACCAGCCCCAGGACATCTGCCCATACCATGCCACCAGCCCCCACTGCCTTCGGTGTGCCCCATGGTTCCACCTGCTGCAGCAACATCACAGCCTAGGCTTCCTTCCCTGAATGAACCTTTTGGATCTCCCCAGTCTGCATGGCTGGTCCTACTCATGGGAGCAGAAGCAGCATCTCACAGAGAGAGAAATCTTAAATCCCAGGAACCACCTCAGGTTACTCCAAAGTTGAGCTTCAAGAATTGGTGCCTACAGGCAAGGAGAAGCACCTACAAAACCTACTCCATCCTGGTCCAGCTTCACTCCAAAGCTGCACAGGGCTTTTAACATGAAATAAGGGTAGGAAAGAGGCTTCTGATGGACCTGCTTTCCAGGACAGCAGAGTAGAAAGGGTAATGAAGAAGCCACTGCTTGCACTTCCCCTCATTTCTTCTTCCCACAAAAAGGAAGCAAAGCCACAGAACAGAATAAAAGCAAAGAGCCAGACAGAGATAGCTCTGAAGCACAATAGGAGCTTCTCAGAGTCATGCTTGGCTACTCTGCCTGCAGATCTGGGGAGCCAGGCAGAAGGCACCCAGCCCTGCACCAGGGCAGAGCCTGGCCTTCCCCCCACCTTGCTGCCTGAGGTCAGGGAGCAGGCTGGAAGAAGGGTGACCTTCCCACCCCTATCTGAGCAAGAGAACAGCAACCACAAGCAGCAAATTATAGCATCAGGATCCCAGCTAGAGCCTGCCCTCAGCCCACACAGCACTAAATCGAGGCTTTTTAGTGATGCCTTAGTGGAATTTTCTTCCTGGGTATCACGCTCAATGGTGACAACCAACCCAAATGCCTGCAAGAATCTCCTACAGAAATAGCAGTGGGAAAGCTGTGCAGAAAGCCTCCGTTAAAAGAGCACAATGCTCCAGTCCCTTGAAGAAACCTGAGCCGGATCCAGATCCCAAGGCCTCAAAGGCCTCTGGGGAGCATATTTTGATATTTGTGACACACAGAAAAGCCGCATAAGGTTGATTCTTTAGCCTCTCTATTAAAAGAAATTTAGCTACATACACTCAGAGGGAAAAAGTGCTGACACAATGACGTTTTTTTCCGCCTTAAATGTTGCAGCTTCTTCCTGATCTCTATGCTAATACCTGCATTATTCCTGAGGCAATTATGAGCAGATAAAACCCAATAAAGTCATACAAGAAAAGCAACAAGTGCCTCTATTCCAGGCTCTTTGAAGCAAGCATCCAATCCTTCTGCACTACAAACTCTCCTAGACAAAGGAAAACGTAAGCAACAGCCCCAGTAACGCATAGTCACTTCAAAAAAAATGCCAGCCTGAATCCCACTGTCCTATCCAAGTAGATCTCATTACCTCTTTTCTAACCAGTGTGAATCACAAGTACCCTCTGCCCACACTCCAAAGGTTAGGAGGTGGCACAATTGTATAGCTGATTGAACACCAGTGTCACACCTCATGAGCTGACAGAAATTGCCAGTTTCCTGCTCTTCCCAAGCAGATGCTGGATCCAACTCTAGTTCAGCTGATGCTGCTCATTAAACAAGGGAGCTTTTGTATACCACCTTTCTTTCTCTGTGACCATTTAAATACCTCGTATCACTGCTAAGGAGCTGGAGTCCCATTTCCTTTGGTCCAGCAAGAGAGCTGAGAGGGGTGGTTTAGATAGATGCCATATGTATGTGTGACAAGCCAAATGAGAGAGAGGCTGGAACAGTTCACAAACACCCCGGAAAACTTCCAGAACAGAGAACACAGGTTAGAAACACAGAAAAATATGTGGCATTTCTCAGCAAAGCTTTCCTGCAGGAGAGGTACCCAGGCATAGCTCAGCAGGACAGTTTAGCAGAGCCCTGGCAGGGAACACTGCAGGGTGAGGACAGTGGCATGGTCCAGGAGTGGTGAGGACTGCTTCATACAGCCCCTGCCATCACTAGACTTGGCTCCTACAAACATCTCTAATTTGACCTGGAAAAAAGGAGGTGCATGCAAGAAAGTGAAGCAGAGGGAGGGGGAAGCATGCTGGGGAAAATGTACACGCATCTTTCAAACTGAATTTACAACAGATTGCTGGCAAAATTAAATTTACTGGAGAGCAAAGGGAGTTAAGGCCCAAAGTGCAGTCAAGCAGCTCTAATCCCTAAACATCGGGATTATCTCATGACAGCTACACTCGGGTGTCCACTCAATACCACTGTAAAATGTAGATCAACAGAATGCTTCAATGAACTGGAACTCGTTACCTCTAATTGCTTCTCTCACTTCTCTTCTGGATGTTCCTCTGATCCCTCAGCCGCCACATTTCAACAGCAAACACACACACAGAAGGTCAAGTAATATCAGAGATGGGGAAATTAAATAAAGATTTCCAGACAATCAAAACATCTGCCCTTGTCTTTCACTTCATACAAAAACTAAGGTTTGCTGAGTGCCACAATATAAGTCAGCAACATAGAGTGATAGGTTTTAAAACATCTTAAACTAATGTGATTCCTAACATTTTCCAGAGGGGCAGAGGTTTCTGTGCAGCCAACCAAACACTTCTAACAACAGGCTTTATTTTTCCAATCTAACAGGGGTATGTCCTTCAGCAGCAGTTTCCAGGGGGCCACAGACCACACACAGAATCCTGTTCAGAACTGTTTTAACTTCAGTTTAGCTCCCCTATCTCTAGTGCAAATGAAGCAGTTGATTTATTTTATTTTACTGCTGCCTCCTTTGCATCTCGTGAGTTCTGGTACTCCTGCTGCCACCAGGCTCATGGCAGCAGTCACTGAAAGCACAGTCCCAGTAAAGCACAAAGCCAGCCCAGGAACACAGCTGCTAAACCTTCAGCACTTCTTTGAGACAACCTTGACCACAGAGGTGAAAACCCTCAGTGCAGAAGGGCAAGGCAGGGACCCTGCTTGCTGGTTCAGTGGGAGGAACAGCTGGCAGAAAGTACTGCACAGGATGTGCCTGGGAGCTGCTCCAACCTCAGCAAGGTGGGCAACCTTTCCAACATGCAAGGGAGAGACCACGCTGCCTGCAAAATACCAGAGCGCTCGTGTTTCTAAAGGGGAATTCTGAAAGGAAAAATAAAAAGCTTATGTCTACAGCTGGTACACATATGCAGAAGGAAACCATCTCCAGTAGAGCCAGACCTCTGGCTTCCAACCTCACAACTGTGGCCATCACCTTTGAACACGAACCTCTGGAATCTACAGAAAAATACTGAGAGAGCCGGGAGGAGCACTAAAGCACGCAGAATACTTCACTCGGGCTTTCCATTTTCCTGAATATGGCAAAAAAAGAGCCAACATTAAAGCACTCTTAACAATTCTAAAATCCCAACTTTCAGCCTGTTTGCCAAAGGTTTTCTTTGAACTAGAGATTTTCTAAGTGTTCCCAGACTGTGTCAAGTCTAACTCATAACACTCAAATATTTAAAAAAACAAAGGGCGAAAGCAAACAGAGAAACAACAACAAACTTAGAGGTGATTCATTACATCTCATCACATCAGCAATTCTCTGTCGAAACAGCATCCCAGAAAAGCTCATCCTGGATGCAAGGCAGGGGTCAGCTTCAATAGATTGGAACTTCATTTCTTTTACTATAGTATCTTGTATCCCTTGCATTGCTCTGCATCTCTTTACAAAGACAGTCATGCCATGAAAAATAAGAAGGAGGAAAAAGCTAACCTGATTACACAGCTTTTCCACAATTTACTGGAACAAGATGTTCTCTTCTGCAAGATTTAAAAATACAGACTTCCAAAGGGTCCCTCACAGCACAAAAGCTGTTATTCACTGGCCCCTTCTTGATTACAATCCCAGTCAGCCCTCTTACTTGTAAACCCAAACCTACCTAGAAATTATCAGTAGACCGATTTCTTGCCATCCCCTGGAGCACCCCAAACAGGCCACAGCTTGAGCAAGGATACTGGCTGTCATGAAGCACCAGTCATGTCCCCACTCTCCCCTTTCTGGGGCACGCTGCAGTTCAGGGTTTCCCGTCATTGTGCAGCAAAGGAGTCAGGCTGGTAGAGGGGGTGTCACAGACCATCTTCTGGCTCACGGTAGGATGAGAAACCGCAGACTTTCTTGTGGAGCAAAGATTTAACGTCTGTTACATCATCTTTTAGTCACAGGGGACTGATCTCAACACCACTAGTCATCTTTATGAACCCTGTGCAGATATGGCTGAATGACAACACAAAGTCACCACTCATTGCTGCCACTAAAGGTTTATGTGGACTGGGCAAGGAACAGACCACAGCTGCATTCACTGTCAGTCCTGAGCAGTCAGCCATGCTCACGGTTGCAAGAAGAGTAATTCTCCCAAATACTCAGGGATACTGAGCACACAGGTCATTCATGAAAGAGGAACAGGGATCAGCTCTGTTCACACCTTGCATCTAATTCCACCCATATATTATCACCAGGTATCATTTTAATTTTCTAAGCAAACTAGATGCCATAAAAAAGTTAAATCAAAATTCAGCTTGTGGACTGAATGAGGAGCTGATTAACTCATTCAACCCGATGCAAAGCAGAGGGAATGTATTTGAGCAACTTCGTCAGCAGTGTAAGCTGTCTGGTACACCTCTAGCACCTGGAAGGAGAAGACAAAAAGAGCACCCTGGAATTACACCCTTGTCTGCAGTTTTAAAGTGAAAGGGACACTTCCCAGCTAGCCACAACATTTCTCATCTTTCATCATGCAATGAATGGAGGAGGAGAGGGATCGTTGCAAAGGTACTTTCTCTTCCATCTGTGCAACAGTCAGTGTTTTCTGACAAGAAGCAAATACAGCTGCATCAACAACCACATTTCAGTGCAGTTTCACAAGTGACTTAGACTAATATAACTTTATTTTTTTTTCTCTTCTCCCCTGTGTTAGGCATTATTTTCACCCAGCAAGCTGATCCAAATGATTGAACCATCCAAGTCAGCAAACAGAGCACAAGGTAATTCCTTACCAGTATTTATACAGTTAAAAAGCAGCAGTACCCTTGGGGCCCTTTACTTCCAAAGCTTACAAACCTATACAAATACTTCCAGGTGACATTCCTGGCCGGTGCCATTTGACTTTTGCCATTTATGGAACAGAGGGAGCTAAAAACCAGCAGTTCCTGGTAGACCTTTTCCTCCCACACCACGATTAACTGAAATATGTCCCAGAAGCAGATAGCAGCCGTGATCCGATTTGTCCCAATCCCAACTCAAGCAGCTTTACACCACCCTCCTAACAAGATCAGCACTGGCCAAACACCATTTATCCAGCCTGATCAAAGATGGATTAGATAATGAAACCCTAACTGCATAAGCTGTCTGAGCATGCTAGCCTGAGACAGCAGTAAACAAGAAGCCCAGCAGATTTAAGGGCTACTCAAAGCTTTTAGGCACCCTCTGCCCCATGGTCTTAATAACTAGCTACTATCTTATCTTCCTTTGGGCTAGTTTTGATATGTCAAGCTAACAGACCCCTAAAAAAATCTATTCATTTTACAGCTACATTAGTAATTTCTACAGCTAAATGATTCTACAGCATTACACACTGTGTTTATACCATAAGCCATTGGTATAAAGCCAGGGGTTCTGCAAAGAAGAAATGGTGGTGGGCACGGCAGTCCGTGATTTCTTGCTATCAGCCCAGAGACACGAGGTCACCAAGTTTACACAGCCAACAGCCCGTGGCTCTGGAACAGGAAGTAGAAAATTGACAGGCTCTCCAGGAAAAACAAGGTACAACAGTTTCTGGTGTTATTTCCAGCTTTCAGAAAGCCTCTAGTACATATGAGAGGGAGAAAAAAAAAAAATCAAAGAATACACTCTTTATTCCTCCTGTAAGCATTATGTACAGTTAAACACAGAGGATTTGCAAAAAAGAACCCGTTATTCTAAAATAAGGTACTTCAAAAAAAGACACCATCTGAACAGAAATCCTCACGATAGGCAACCTTGTGTTTTGCCTTGTAAGTAAAAAAGATACTGAATTTCCCAAACATTAAACAACATATTTTTCCTACCTCTGATATTATTTGTAAGTTTGTCTTAAAATTTGGTACTTCTTGCTTGCAAACACAAGATTCTCCAAATATATAAACTATAGTCTTTAAAAACTAAAAAAAGTCAAGGGAAACTTCTGAACACAGAATCACAGAATGGTTTGGGTTAGAAAGGACCTTAAAGGTCATCTAGATCCAAATAATGGTACACATTTGCAAATATATACATACAGACATATTTATGTTTATTTTCATCTTTTATAATAAAAGGACTGAAAAATCTTTTCCATATATAAATACATATGGAAAGATTAAAATTACACTAAGAATGCCAAATAAGTACAATATGGGTGCCCTAAACTGAAGAATAGCTACACCGACTACAGACACCTAAAAATTGGACTCTACTCATTGCACTTCACCCAATTTCTCCACTGCTTCCCACTATCTGACAGAGAAACAGACCCCAACTTTCTGCTAATTAATTCCACAACCAATCCCTAGTATCATGATCACCAGCATTACATACTGCTGCACACACACACTGTTGCAGCCCCATGGCTGAATGCTGCAATCTTACTATCTTGCCTTCTAAACACAACACTTTTTAATGTAAATACAGGAGGAGAGTCTTTTATCTATAGAGAAATTGTACTCATTTGCAATTAAAAAACAAAACAAAAAAATCATACTTTTGCTAAACCAGTCCAAGTCCCTTCCTAGGTCATTTTCAGTTGATTTACCCCAGTTTACATCAACAACAACCAGTTAAACCACTATAGGCAGGGTAAACTGGTGCATCTTTTGTAACTACACGGGACCTCTGCCTCAGTTCAACTCTGAAGAGCTGGAAGAATTTCATGTCACCATGTTTGTCCACTCATTCATAACTCCTACTAAGACACACCATATAAACACTCCTTCGAAGCTTAGCGTCTTTCTCCTTGCAATTGTACACATTGCCTGAGTCATACTTGAAAACTACGTGTGGGAGAACACACTGCTTCAAAGGATAAAAGAGCACAGCACGATTTTCACTGGTCCATGGGAGAGCACAAACAGCAGCACTTGGATGCGAAGCTCCAGCAAGAGCTCAGGCCACACCATCACACTGGGGAAAACATGATGCTGTGGGGTGGAGAGACCACCATGAAAGGCTGAACATCAGACAGAACCACAAACAAAACCTTCCTGCTGCAAGCTCTTTAAAAAATAAGTTATTCTAGAGCATGAAAACTGGGGACAGGCTGGGAAGTAAAAAAGGAAGAGTGTTGGCCAGTATTTGGCATCTTGATGAGAAGCACCATGGAGAGAACAGGATGCTTCCCTTGGAAAGCCAGGAGCGCTTACCAACCCGAAAAAGGGTGAGAAGAGAAACAAGTTCAGATGAATAAATCACGCTGCATCCAAAGAGCTCTGATATATTCATCACGAGAGACACAAGCAGAACAGGCCAGTGCAACTGCCATAATAAAACAACCCTCCACAACATCCAAACAAAGGGAGGCAGGGACACCTTGGCAGCATCATCCCACAAACACAAAGGCGAATGCACCTGGAACAAGCGGTGTTTTGGGGACGATCAAACCGCGCTAGCAGGAGACGACAGAAACGCGGGATCCTGAACCAACCTAGAAGACGCCCCACTACGCCGCTTCTCCCCCTTCCCAGGCAGCACCTGGGATTTCTCCTAACACAAGCCCCAA
>JACBWW010000005.1:5607988-5680221 GCA_020086605.1 Lanius collurio
GCGGGTCGGGCCGCGGCCGCTCTGGGGAGGCCCGCGGTGGGTGCGGGACCCCCGGCGGGGCTGCGGCGGTCAGGTTGGCCGTAGGAGTGCGGGGCACCCACTCCTCGGGCAGAGCCGGGTCCCCCGTCACGGGCCGGCGAAGGGCTGCCTCTCGGGGTGAGGTCTCCGCAGCTCCCCCGGTAAGGAGCTGAGGCAGATCTGGGGTGATGGGTACTGGCTTGAACCCCCGCTTCAGGAGCATCCAGCAGCAGGGGATGTGCTGCCAAGCTCCATATCCCTGCTCAGCACAACCTCACATCACTCTGCATTGTGTTCTTTCCGGCCTTTTCCAGGCCTCCTCCCTGCACGTCACTCCAGGGCTCACCTCCCGGCCCCAGAGCACATCTGATTTCTTGAGGAAGGAGCTTCACCTGTTTCCTGTCCTTAACGGCCTCCATGGGTTTCTCCTGTGCTTTATATCTATATATCTATATCTATATCTATATATCTATATCTCTCCTCATTTTTATATTACTTCCAGATGGAGATACCAGTCTGCAAGAACCCAAAGCCTGTTCATCAGCCGTTTTGTGTGTCTCCATGTTTTTGATCTTGAGGAACAAATTTGGAATCCTCAACCAAAACATAAAGTTCATTTTATTACACAGCTGCTATCTGGTAGCACTAAGGACAATGTCTGCTCTGGAATGAGGAAGGCCTAGGCAGCCTGTATTGTCCTGAAAGTCTGGAAGCCATGGCAACTTGATGGAGAACTAATCCACAGATCATAATACAAATCTGCGGTTGGCTTAATTATGGGATGGGAATGACACTCCTGCCTCCAGACTAAAAATGGAGGTGGTCAGTGTGAGTCAATGCACATTGAGGAAGCCTTTCTTGACTTTTCTAATATCACCACATGTGACAAAGCCTGGGGACCAGTTAGATTCTCTTAGTGTTCCATAGTCCCTGTACATGCTGCATCTGGTGATCTTCATGAAATTATAGAGCCTTTGGTTTTGAGTGACAGTTACCATACGTGACTCCAGTCCTCCCTT
The DNA here is from genome assembly GCA_020086605.1 of Lanius collurio. Classification (NCBI taxonomy): domain Eukaryota; kingdom Metazoa; phylum Chordata; class Aves; order Passeriformes; family Laniidae; genus Lanius; species Lanius collurio. The sequence continues at coordinate 5,609,026 of JACBWW010000005.1, forward strand.
ACACCACATTTTTTCTCATCCAAAAATAGTTTTCAAGGCCATGTTGAAAGCTATTTTAAGTGGTATGTTTTGTGCTGAGGTGCCAGCTTGTCTCCTCCAGTGACGGGGGAAATCTCTTTTTTCAAAATGACTACAAATCCTCACGGAATGGCAGGCACCCAGAAGAAAATTACATGCAGCTTTTGTCTGCTCACCCACCAAGGGTAAACACATCTCATTCATCTTACTGGGTTTGATAAAATGAGCCAGACTATCAAACAACATTGAAGGAACATGTTCAGTCCACTCTTGGCTTGGAAAGAAGCTGAATTCTCATGACTGGGATGCTGCTCATACAGAGAAAAGCATCATTCTTACTTATATTTGTCTTTCCACCCTAACTTTGACAAGGGGTTCTACATGAAGGGTCCAGGTTAAGGTATTGCCTGTGAGAAGCTGCAGAAGGCCTCAACCTCCAGACAAGTTAGGAATAAACAATTTGGAGATAAATCTATATGTGCACTTGGGAGCACTCCTCTCACTATGGTGAGTGTCTGTCTGATGCTTCCCTTGGGGATAGCAAAGAAAGGAGTCGCTTTATGGTGCCCAGCCTCCATGTTTCTGTTCACCTCCTCCTAACTCCGTTTTCACCATCTCCTGCCATGCTGGTGCCAAAGCTGCTGACAGTTCTCCCTTGCATCCTATGTGCACACGGTCTGTGCCGCAGAGCAGCTCCTAGCGGAGCTGGCAGTGCTGTAGGCACATCCCCTGGCAAGGCATTTTTGGCTGGCTGTGGTCTGCAGCCTACCAGAGGAGGAGCCAGGACCACCATGGAGCACAAAGCACCCTCAGTTATGGTGCAGGTGAACAGAGCTGAGGGGAGTACTGTGCCCTCCTACCAAAGTGACCTGCAGCTGCCACCACCATGCTCTGCGCCATTGCGAGCTTTCTGACATTACTGCAGTGTTACTACGCATTACTCTTTATCCAGCTCTTTCCATTTCCTTTTAAAATAAGATTAATTAATTTATCTTCATGGTATGTTTGTGGGATAGGTATTATCTCCTTTTAACAGATGGGATATGAGGCATTCCTGAAGTCACAAAAAAGCTTTTGAGCTGAGACACAATCTTAATCCGTTGATTTCCTTTCACACAACCCAGCTGCCTTTTAGGTATTTGTGTGTGACATCTGAGACATACTAAACAGACAGCTGACTCCTCTGTTAACCCTTCCACTGCTGCATAAAGCTCTTGCCAAAGGCTCCTATGTGCTGTGATTTCGTGGGCAAGTTTGCAGAGTGCTCACCAGTGCTTTGTCTTTGACAGATCAAAGAGAGGCAATCCTAAGAAATGTTATTCTTGCAGAGAGCTCCCAGAAGCTGGCATGAAGAGTGTATCTTTCCTGAACAGATTCACATCTTTTTAGAATAAAATTGTGGTGGTTTCCTCCCCCTAGAAGGCTACCTTCTGAAGAGATTCCTTGGAGAAATATGTGCTGGTGTCTCCCACTGGGCTGGAGATCAGGTGGCATCAGGATGCCGGGTGTGAAATATCTATGGAAGTACAAAGGGCTGGGTCCCAGAACATGCTTGAATGGAGCAGAGGCAGTGACTCAGGCAGGTTCTAAGGCATAGGCATGAAGAGAGGCACAAACTCAGTTATTAGTCTTTGGCCCAAAGGCATAGAATTCATTCCAAGACACTTCAAAGCAAATCTCTCCACCACCACAACTGAGAACTGTTTCTTGCTGCTCCCATCATCTACACACGGTGTCTCACCCTGCTGACCAGCTCCCTCTTGCCCTTTCAGCCTCCAGCAGCTTTGTTCCTCTCCTTCATGGAGGATTTTGTCTCTCTGCTAAGCAAGTCAGGTGAGACTTAGTGCCTTGCCCAACCCTGCTGGTTCCTGCTGTTTCTCTCCAGTCAGACAAACTTCTGAAGCCAAATGCTCTTCCTCCTCACAGCAGTACTACCACAGGTAATAAAGTGCTGCCAATGCAAAGTTTCAGCCTGGACTTTGGTCCTGGTTTCGCAGGAAGTGGCAATGGAGCTTTCCGTAGTAACGAGTGTGGGTAAATGTTTCTTCTTCCTTATCTCAGGCCAGCAATTTGCTACAAAATTTTACCACCAGAAGCTGCCTTTTCTTGTAACCAATTAGGACACAGCTAAAAATACATAACCCAAGTCAGCAAAATCCAAAGACCTTGTCACCTGGCCCAAACCATGTGCCAGGAGGATGCCAGTGCCCAAGCAGCGGCAGGATGCCAATATCAATATGTGACGCAAGGTGCTGGCAGCTGTCAGTCACTGGGTGAGCACCCACAATGCACCCGCTCTTTTCCCAGTGCCATCTCTTGCAATGAGGACACCTGGCTTCAGCAGACATGTCCAAGCACCTCAGCACTCCAGCAAGGCAGCAGTGTCAGAAGCTGGGAAACTACCAGAGAGCTCAAACCAAAACTTTCCTGACTCATTTTCCTGTTTCCTGCAAGTATCACTGCAGCACATTTATTGTTGCCGTTTGCTTGGTCCGTGGTTCTCTGGGGCATCAGGCTGTGCAGCAGCTCTGGCATTTTAGGTATCCTGATGCTGCTAAAGCAGGATGACACCTGCAGCGCAGATGCAGTTACCTGCATGGACGCAATTAGCATAAAAATGCCATCTGCCTGCACTGCTTATGCCTGGAGGGGATAGGGAATAAAGTAGGTCCTTCAGCACTTCTAATATGAAAGTGCATCCCACTATATCCCAACAACATATAATAGCAGAAAGGTGTGTAAAGAACATATCTGGGAGATGAAAGGTCTCTTGTTTTCCTGTTGAGGTGACAGGGCTGACTAGATAAATAAGACCAAGATAATGACAAAGATAAACAGTGTGAGCCACAGAGGTACCACAGGGTACCTCCCTTCATGGGGGCACAGACCAGAAGAAAAAAATCTCATTGGCTCTCCCCTACCCACTGGGTGCCAGAGATCCAGTACTGGAGAAATACCTGGCACTTATTCACCTCTGCAGCCTGTCATGAGTGAACCAGAGGCTGCTGAAGGCTGGAGCCCACATCAATGGGCCAGCAGTGGCAGCTGTTGATGCAGTCCTCCAGTGGCCTAGCTGCACATCTCTGGCAGTGTCTCTGAAGCACCTCAGGGTTGTGCCACCCTCTCCTCTCTCAGACATGAGTCTGCAGCAGCCTGACATTACTATTCAGCTTACACGGGGACACAGACAAAGAGAGAGTACGAGTCATTATTTGCAACTGTGCATTTCCAAATAGGCTAGAGGCCACACAGCTTGAGAAGGGCAAATGCCCTGCTGGAGGCAACATTCACTCCCGGTGTAACAGGAAGATAGAGCACAGGACAAAGCAAAACATTCTCTGTGGTGCCTGGGCACGTCATGAAACAGAATGGGGGTTATCACGCAACTCCTGTTCATTTTCAGTGAAGCACCCTGTTTATTAGGGCCCTTTAGCTACAACTCAATTTACTACATGGCTGATCTCTGGAGTCAAGGCTGATTCTTCCTCACTAATTGGTTTATTGAAAAGCTTCTGAAAGTGCATTCTTACACACAAAATGCCAAACTAAGCTGGTCCTTAACAGGACTCACTGTGCAAGAGGAGCTGTCTCCCAGCGAAGAGAATAGCTTTCAGATATTTTCTGCAGCAATCTCGGTATCACCTTTCACTTCTGTGACTGATTCAGGGATAAAGAAAGGGTGTGTGGTTGAAGCTGGCCCACACCCTGATGTTTCCCAGCTGTTCAAGCCTTCCCCTGAGACATCCGCCATCTGTGCAAATTACAACAGCATGAATTACGCCTCGGGATCCAAGCCACAGAAGTGTTTCCAGGATTGCTCCAGCTTTTCATTATTCCAAACGTTTTGCAGGTCCCTCCTCTGCTGCTGCTAAAGTTTAAGCTCTTTGTATCTGCCACGCTCGCAGTTTTCCAGTTCCATTCCTTATATTTTCCTTGGTCTCAGCTTCCAACTGAAATTTCCACGTGTCCCCTCGTACTTCTTCAACTTTCCATATCACGGCACATCCATTATAGATGACTCCACCTGCTGGCTATCCAGCAGTCCAGCATCTGCACCACTGGGACTGTGAGACACAGTACTACTTACTTGCATAAACATGACTCCAAAATCGTGCCCTGAGATTGTCCATTTGCTGTAAAAGATGATCGATTTTCCTTTCTGCAGAAAAGTGCTCTGTGAATTTATGGTAACATTGTACTAATAACCCCTTGCAATCTGATTTTACCCTTTCATAATGCTAATTGCTGCTGATACAGCACAGATTTCAAATAAGATTTGAAAACATATTTTTCCTTTTTTTTTCCAGTGTGATTTCTCCACTCTAAAAATAGTTACTGCCTCTTTGGCTTCAGATCCAAATTAGAAAACGGTGGTAAGGCACAATAAATACTCTGTATATGAGCCAAGAGTATATTTATAAAGTAAGTGAACCTCCAGTTTATAAAGAAAATCCCCCATGTATGCTAAATCTGCATAAATAATAAGATTTCAGATAAACTCCCGATGTGTGAGGGCACGCAGAGCCAGCTGGGTCAAGACAACTGACTCTGCAAGAGCGCAAAGAAATCCTTTGCTTGTGATTCAACGTGACATTTAAGCACTTGCTTAACTTTAAGCATGAGAAATATCGTTGCAATCAATGAGGTTATTGACGTGCTCATGGACAAGGCGAGGACTCTGGTGCCTGTGCCTTGCACACATCCAGAGCAGCTCTGCAAATCGCAGGCAGGGAAGCTGCCTACATCTGTCTCAGAACACATCCGTCTGCCCTGCTGATTGCCAGTACTCTCCTATCCCCATCAAGATGAAATTATTTCAAATGCAATTTGTAGCGCCCCCTTGAAAAAAAAAAAAGGCTAAGCCTCTCGCCTGGAATCGTCCAAAATCCAGACAACACATAATCCACTACAGGAAATATAAATACCTAATGCAATTTTATAGGCAGCTGGAGGGTACCAAGTTTGCTAGCCCACACAATAGGTTGCAGATTTCTCTGTGGAAAACAACAACAAAAAAAAAAAAGTTAAAAAAAAAAAACCAAAGCCAAAAAAAACCCCCAAAAAAACAAAACAGGCAGGGAAAGGGCTGGACTACAGCTCCCCTCAGTGATCCTCAAACCTTGGGAACTTCAGCTGTGGCTGCTGGCAAGAAGGGGCCGCTAATCCTGCAGTCTGTAGCAACCAGAAACACAGCCATATTTAGTCATGTTTTCCAACCCCTTCTCCTATTCCTGCCTGCTGAATAGCCGTTTGGAAGGTGGTCAAGGCTAGAGATTCAAACCAAAATGAAACGTTACCAGCCCATGCAAAATTCTGAAAGGGATATCCACAGGTCTGCAAAGCTGATGATAAAACTGTGGTGGAAATCCCTGCCTGAGTGACACTGGAGCTGGCCAGGGATACCAGCCCTGTGCTGTAGGGTCTGACTGACCCAGAAATTGGCTGTATGACTCAGGATTACCATCTCATGCTGGCCACTCCCTCCAGAGACTTGCTTCTGACTTTATTAATACCACTTTTCTTCATGCAACTTGCACTCAGATGGAGTTTAGGTGGTAACATGGGTTAAATATGGAATGGGGAAATCACCACGGTCTCCCAAGTAAGTGCTGTAAATTCCAGCAATTTACGACAGAGGGGAAAGCTGGAAGCACTCTGAGTGCATTCTTCAGCAGTGAGAATGCACAGGTAGGGCACCCAAATAAATGTAATTGCGGTACGAGGCTATAACCATGCCATTCTGGAGGAGTCACTGCAGTTTTATCTCCTGGACCTACTTACACTGATTTTTAAAGTCTTTTTCTCCCCTTGATATCCATTTTCCAGCCACCAGCCTGTTTGGGTGCCCCAGCTGCACAGCCCTTACCTCATGCACTTAACCAAATACACTTTGTATTTGACCTCAACGCTGAGTTTTCTCAGTTTGCTGGACGTATTTAGAGGTTATTTACAAAACTCCTGTGACAGAGTTTATGCTGGATGACATCCTCCTTCTACTTGATGCACACATACGGCAGTTTAAGTCCATATATAAGTGTATATACACATGTATGCTCGCACACACTCTTGTGCACACACAGAAAGTTTTAAGAAAGCCTCAGTACTGCTCTTTTCTGCTGCTCCAGAGACTGCTTCCTGCAGGCTGCTTACCCCTCATCCCTCTTATCAGTGCCTCTCCCGGGGCCTTCATCTCCAGCTGCTCACCCCGCCCGGAGGGGGCTGCTCTGGCTGTCCACCACCAGGCACGGTGCCAGATGCTGGATCCCAAGGGAGCCTCCTGGGACCTCCAACAGCCTCCTGCTGTTAGAAAGTCGCTGGGAATTTGGGGACACATCCTCCACTTGCATCTCCCGTGCAGCTTCCCACTGTCCTGGACTGATGGGAACCCAAGCCTGGATGCGTGGAGAGGCAGGGGCCGTCTGTCCCCACTGCCACTCCCTCACCAGCATTCCTGAGTCTGCTCCAGCAGGCCGGCCCCTTGGAGCTCCTTCCCCGCCCGGCATCCTCCAGCTCTCCGCTTTTGTGATTTGTCTTTTCCTCCCCTTTACTGCAGCAGGAGCTTTCCTTTGGGAGACATTAGTAGGGGAAGGGAGAGGAGGAGAAATGAGAGACAGAAGTTCAGATTGTGAGCAGGAGTGAACTCACCCCTCCACTGCCAAAACCTCATTGAAGGCTCCAGAACTACCAGGAATGGGAGCCTACAAGCCAAGGGCTCACTGCCCTGCCTCTGCTTAGCCCTCTCCTTCTCCACAACCCACTGAAATCTCTGCAGTGTACCCCAAATCCCTCTGCAGCATCCCCAAAATCCCTGCTCAGGCTGCCAGTGGCCATCCTGTGTCACTGAGCCCAGAGCTCTGCTAGCACAGACATCAAGCCTGGTAATCCCTTCCATAAACTGCTCAAGCTCCAACTAAAACCACTGTTAAAGCAGTTTCCAGCTCCTCCATGGCTGTGGGGCAGCTGCTTTAGAATTAGTTTATAGCAAAGCTCTCCCTTTCATATAAAGCTATTACCGAGCTGTTGCTTTGTTTTAAAGTAATCCCCTCACACTGTCAGCTCTGTGCCATGACTGAGTGCCAGCTTAGGTGTCGCAGCACCAAACCAGTCAGAGACAGGCAAAAAAAATAAACTTTCCTCAAGTGCTTTAGCACTCAAAGGATACCTGAGAGCTGTGGGATCCCCAACCCTCAGAAACAAGCCCCTGCTGCAGCGTGCAGCCAGTAATCATATTTCATCCTGGCACAGATAAATTCCTTTTGCACTTCCTCCCTGCTGCCGAGCGCAGCACGCTCGCCCTGGAGAGCGAATTATAATCAAGCTCAGCGGGGCTTATAATCAACACAGGTAAGTACACATCAAGTCTTGCTGTGCTTTGGAAATAAATAAGGCAGCCCCTTTCACCTGCTCTATCATTGTTAATTCATCTCTTTCCTCCAGCTTTCAACCCACAAGAAATTTCTTCAGCTGAAACCATTCTTCATTAGTTCTCCGAGATACTAAATTTTTAAACACATCCCAGTCCATCAGTCACAGCTGGTATTCTCCATCCACACTTTCTACGCCATCCTCTAAGGAAGTAATTTAGCAGCAGGATCCTACCAGATCTACCAGATCCTCATGTCCCCAGATTTTACCTTTTTTTTTTTTTTTTTTGAATAAAGAGGACAGAAGTTTAAATTGCGGAGCAGGAATTGCCATGAGCACTTATTTTCTGCGAGCACTTACATTTTATGTTGTGCTGTGGGTGACTCTGGAATCAAAGGATTTGATGGGTAGTTCAGAAAAGACAGGATAGGAGAAAAAGGAGAAAAAAAGAGAAAAGACAGTAAATATTTTATCTATTCACTGCTCAAGAAAACCAGAAAGGAGTAGCATCAAAACCACGTGGGAGCAATCCCTGGCACAGTAACCACCCAGGTTAGCAAGAAGGGCTGTACCAGTTGCAACAGAAAAAGAAAAGGCAGAATCCAGAAGCTAAGCAGGTAAAGGGAACAAATTATGTCAGAAAATTTTCCTGCCTGTGCAACCCAACTCTGCTGCTTGGTTTGCTCTCACCCAGCAACTCACACAGGACAGGTCAGCCCTGCACACACCAGATGTGTCCCCAGTTTCAGCAATGTGAGGAGGACACATGACTGGGAGACAGACCTGGGACCGCATGTCTGTGATCCTCCCCAGCGAAGGTCCCTGGGCAGTGGCAGTCAATTTACCCCCAGCCTAAACAGGAGCCTAAGGGCCTCTTTTTTAGCACCAGTAGTGGGGTTACCTGCCTGCATAGAGGCAGGAGCCCTGTTGGGCAGGTGGGAGCGTTGCTGGAATCAGCTGGAGGATTCTCAGGGAATTTCTGACCTGTGCTCGAGGAAATTGAGTGCAGAAGGGATCTGTGGACTCTTCTGGCTGGCCCCAGTGTGGATGAAAGTCCCAACTAACGTGCTACAATTCACAGGGAATGCTCTCTGCCTCGGTGGGCTGTCCCAGCAAGCAGGACTGTGACCAAGAGGTGCCCCAGGGGCTCCACCCAAGCACCTCTCACCCTTCTGCAGCACAGCCAAGGCTCTGCCGGGCCAGGAGGACAGCGCTGGCATTTCCAGTCCCAGCTCTTCCCGCCACGGCGCCTGCTGGAAGGCGTTTGCTTATTCCACCCCGGTGGCCAGGAAAAGGCTTTGTTTGACAGGGGAAAATGAAGCCAGCTGCCCACAGCAGTGCTGCTGCCCACACACACCTTGCCAACAGAGAAATGAGCCTGGGGAGCCTCCCACCAGCACTGCCTGAGTGCCTCCCAACTTCATGGCGGCCTGTAAACACAGATTAACTTTCCTGGGAAATGACAGAATCCAGCTCATGCTTTATGTTAGGAATGAATGTCCCATGACAGTTTATTTTAATCATCTTGCTGCTTTTAATAGTTCGTGGCAGTGTCGTCAGGCAGCCTCTCCTGCTGGGCAAACCATAGGTACTGCAGCGCTATAGAGAGCAGGCATCCTCTAGTACAGCTCATACAGATACCAGGGGAATGCAGAGGGAAGATTCTGGGGGACTGATTTGCCAGATCCTGGACAGCAGAGCAGGGAGCAACTGCTCTGTCCACCCAGGGGATCAAGACCTTGAAATCTTGCCTTGGAGAGAGGCTGCTTTGAAATGATCCTGCATGATAATCCTGGGCACAGCTCTTCTCCTGCCACACCCCATGTGCATGGAATGGGTGCCCACTTCCTCTCGCCATTATATATCTCTTTGCTCCCAGGTTATGGGAGAGGAACCACAGAGAAGCTGCTATCTGGTCTCCGTCTGTGTTTTTCTCCCCAATTTCCTTTCATCCTCTGCCCAAAGCAAAACAACTCAGGTCCCATCATGGGCATGTGTTGCCAGGCTTGGCTCATCCTCAGTGTCCCTCTACATCTATGCTGTGTTTAGGGCTGTACTATACCCTGTGAGAGGACCAGCCCTGCACAGCATGCTGCACATGGTGACACATCCCTGGCCATTGGAATGCTGGTCCCATCCACGTCCTGACACTTGCATTGGTGGCAGTGGGGCTGCCCGCTCTGCACCAGTCAGCCCCACAAATGCAGGTGCCAGGCCCAGCCCCGCTGGCTTTTCTGTTCAAGCGACAGACAAACGACCTCTGAGGTAGGTGGGCTTTACTCCGGGTGTAATTTCCTTCTATGCTGTGGAGATATTCTGTGTTATCCTCCAGTGCAGCAGGGCTGCCAGTCATGCTGAACATCCCTACTCTGAACTAAATTCCTTGGCTGCAGCACAGAGGGGAGCACGTCCCTTAGCAAAGGAGATGTCCTGGGATGCAGATAAATCCCCTCCAGCCTCACAGCAGGAGCCTGAATAAACACAGACAGCACAAACCTGGCACCTTTCCTCGTGTGGGGTACCACTGCAGCTTATCTGCAGATCCAGGCTAGAGCATAAGCCACATCCTTGAAGTCGCCTCCCAGAAACTTCCCAGGTGAGAGGGAAATGGTGAGCTGAGCTTCAAGCAAAAGCTGATCAAGAGCTTTATCTGTGCCTTACCCACAAGGACACATCAGGGCAAGACAGCCGTGTGCCTCGTGCTTCTGAAAATGATGAGCTGGCGAGCTGTGAGCTGCACAAACACATCGACAGCCCACAGGATCAAAAGCCGGCACAGCAAATTGGGCTGCGTTACCCCATTAAAACCTGTTTTGGCTGTGCTGATAACCTCAGCTTCAAAGCCTGCTGCAGTTCCTAGCAACGACATTTTAATACTTAGGAAAGCAGAGAGCCTCGCCTGAGGCTGGAGCCAGTCTCTCTTCTGGAGCTGAGCTCCTTGCACCTGCACCAGCCACCAGGGAAGCTTTGGGAGGCAGAACTGGGGTCTGAAAGACCCAGCTCCAACCCAGGATGGACTTGGCAGCATGGCCACAGTGCATGCAGCCCCCCTGGCCTTCTCAGCTCCCGTGGGGAAGTGCTGAGAAGGAAACGAAACAAGCTTTCAACACATGCCCACTGGCCTGGGCAGCCTGCATCCATCCGGCAGCTTGCAGGGCTGGGAAGTTTTGCCAGGGTCCTCTCAAATCCCAGGGACAGCTGAGGATTGAGTAAAGCATCTGGAAGGGAAGAACCTCGGCTAGGAGAAAGGGTGCTTCCGTTGCTGCTGCACCAGGAACACCTCAGTGCCAGGAGTTTGGGGGAGGAAAAGTGAAAGGTGGGCTCACCTCTGGTGCAATGCTGTTTCTTTATAAGGCAACACAGGGAGATGTTTCCCTGGATACAGTGGGAATGAAAAGCAGGAAGTTCCTTTGATCACAGCTCCAAGGGCTTGTTGCATTTTTTTTCCTTTCTCCTTTTCTCCACCAAGTCATCCCTTCACCCACAAAGCTGGTGGAGGCTGCCCCACATCTCTTGGCTGCACAGTGCAGCATCCCTGCACTTCCAGGCAAATCTCTCGACTGGCACCACCACTCTCTGCCACAAGAAATTCATGTCTCATGAGACTTTTTCTGACCACAGAGCCCTGCTTCATGATCAGTCTTAAATGAGGTCAGGGATTTGAGCAATGGCTCTTCTCCTAAAAAGGAGCCTAAGGAAGTGATCTATTTGTCTCAAGTGATACACCCTGCCACAACTACCCTTTCCATGAGATTCTGCACAAATTCCATCAAAAGTCAAATTAGGGCTGCAGTGAATTAAGCCATTCACAGTGTAATTCCAGCTTAATTAGCAGCAAGCAACCACATTACGAGTAACACAGCATGCAAGGCCAACCACTCCATCCTCATCAGTCCTCCGCTTCCTCCCTTGCTCTTCCTCAGGGCTGGAGAGCTGAGCAATAGTGAAACCTCCAAGGCAGACTCTCCTGCAGGGCACATGTCCCACAGCCTCTGCTGCCTGCATGCCTCCTCAGCTGCCTGTCCTCAATGCTCCTCCTGCACAACCAAGCCTAGTGCAAATAGTGGCTGTACTTTTACCTAAGTGGCTTTTTGGCATCCTTCTCGGTATGTTTTACCCAAATTCAAAGTCTCAGAGAGGGAGGCTGCCCCAGAGCAGGGAGTCAGCTCCCAGCACCTCTCCTCTGTGATCCTCTCCAGCGAAGGTCCCTGGGCAGTGGCAATCAATTTACCCTCAGCCTAAATGTGCCAGACCATTCTTGCTCAAGACATTTCACATTTTGCTTTTACTCTTGCTGCACATCTGCTCAGCCACTCGAGCTTGAAATGGTAGCAAGGATGGGAGTCACAAACTTAGGACAAAAAATGTTTTGGTTTGGTTTTTTTGCTATCCTTTTCCTTCTGCTTTTGCTCCCACTGCTAAAGCATCAGGGGAAAGGCAAAATTAAACCCAAACAGACAGCAGTTATCCACTAGTACTAGTTCTCTGTCCTGGAACTGGGAATACTGTCTCCAGCATCTCCAGAACAGGCCGAGTTGCCTGGCCTCTAGCTGGGCTGCAGCAGCCTGCATTTTATTTTCAGATCTCTCAAACCACTGCTCTGAGACTTCCCTCATACCCCCCAGCCAGGGAAAGCTGCAGATTTCCACCATAGTTCCCCCACTCCACTGCCTGTCACTGAGGAATCCCACTCCACAGCCATTGAATCTGCACCCTCATTCTCCATTTTCATTAAGCAGTATTGAATCAATTTGCAGAAGAAATGGAAGACAGCTAAATCCTAAATCTGGCAGGGCAGTGCTGCCGTGCCCAGGAACCCCCACGGGCTGGAACTGGCTCTAATGGCCACTGTCCTTGCTCTGCCCTGGGGGAAGTTGCAGCAGGAACAAGCAGAGCATGCAGCTCCCCAGGAAAGAAGGCTCTTTGCACAGGATGATGCTGCAGGTCTGGTGATTCACCTCCACTCCCCAGAGGCTGGGGCTGGTTGCTCTGCCCCTCAGTTCTGCTGTTGCAATGGCCTGTGAGGGACACACTGTAACCTGCAACAAAATCAAGCCTTTTTTTTTTTTGGCAGCTTATTATTTTAATGATCTGGTTGCCAATCATTTCTCTCAGTAGAATGGCCCAATGCAAGGACAGGAATGTTTCTAATCAGCTTCATCATCTCTTCCATCTCCTCAAAGTCTCTCTATGCTCTTCCCACCGATTCAGACCCTTCCAACCCCTGCTGGGATCAGCCCTGAAGCCAGAGAGTGCAGACAACAGAGCTCCAGCAACAACTTCCAGGAACCAGTTTTCTGTAAGACCCACAGAGGAGGTCCCAAGTCCGTCTCTTTTCCACTCTTACTACAGCCCTTGTAATCACTCACTTAGACCATCCCCAAAATCCCAGGAAAAACCACTGTGAAGTATTTATAAGCTCTGGAGAGCCACAGGAGAACAACTAACCTGAAGCCATGAGAATCTCCTAGCTCAAGGCTGCACTCTGCAAAGCAGAAAATGGAGTAGGAGACTTAATTTTATCCCTTCCATGAGGATGCACAATAAAGTGGAAAGCTGAAGAAAAACACTGTGCCAGTTCAAAAAAAAAAAAGAGACATAAGCCTCTTTCCATGTTGCACAGGACAGGGCAGCAGCCAAGCAGCTCAAGGCTAAGGACACAAAAAAGCAGCCTGAGCTTAAAAGGGTCATCACACCACCAGCACACAGGTTCTGCTCAGGATCATTGCAGTGCCTGGCCAGCAGTGCCATTTCAAGTTGATCTTATGATGGGCAAGCAATTCGTATGCAATTTAAAGGCCACACTGGTCTCAAAGATACCCTGCAAGTTTCTGCAAGACACTCTAGGAAAAGATTGAGGCAGCTGAGCCAGTAACCTCCCAGATGACACTAAGTGCAGTTCTGTTTTAACAGGACATCAGCACAGCAGTATTCCACACATCATGAACCCACATCCATGCCTTAATCCCTATCCAGGCTTGCAAAAACTGCAACCCGTGTAACACAACTTCAAAAGTAGCTCATTCTCAACAGACCCTTTATAACGGGACAGCACCCACTTGTGCAGCAGCACACGGTTATCTGTGCCCGCTCCTTCTGCACCCCCTTGGCTTTTTAAACTTCTACTTACACTGAAGTTCCTCAACGAGAAGACTTTTCCCCTCCCAACATCTGGTTGGACAGAAAGGCGGCCCTTTGGGAGCAGCAGCCTCCAGTACTCCCCAGGGAAGGCGTTTCCTGTAAGCTGCACCCTCCCTGCTGCCTGTTTGCCAGCACTGCCCTGGCAGCAGCCCCTGCTGGCAGAACAAGCCCTTCATGGTGAGCGCCAGCCCCTCCTTTCCCATCGCTGCCGCCCAGGCCCAGCTCAGCCCCAGCTCAGACTTTCTCAGCAAGGTCTAAATCTCTGCCAGCACGGGATGGGAGGGACGAGTTCAGGGTTCAGAGCTGCTGGAGTTGCACTTCAGCTTCTCATGCCGTAGCTGTAGGGCCAGAATGCACTTGGGGCACTGCAAGGGGCCAGAAAGACCAGAAGATGGGCACAAGTTTATTATTCAATTTCTGGCAAAAATGTAACCAAAAGCAGAGTTTTCAGCTGTGCAGGGTCTTCACTGCACCGAGGGAAGGGCAACACACACACACGACTGCAGCACATGGATAATCTTTATTGGTAACATCAGTGGAGCACCAGTAAACCATTACTGACTGTAGTGGTGACACAGCTGAGGCACATGCTAAGGCACTTTTATTATATAAAAAAAATTTAAATTCTTCTGTGACAGCAATTGGGACAGGAGGCTCTGCATTAGGGCGCTTCAGGCATACAGTATGGTGCTTCGTATTTAAATTTTACTTTGCTCATAAGTAGGTCTAAATGCAGCATATACAATATGGTTAAGAATACAGGTAAATCCAGCAACCAGTGTATGGTGTAGAAAAGTAAAGACTATCTATATATAACCATGGTCCCAAGAGAAAGGCAGTGATAAAGACCTTTATTTTTTTTCTTAATTACTTATTACAAGAAATACAAAGGCCTTACATATAATTGTGCAGATTAAAGGGTTTTTAATATACTCTTAGTCAATGGTGCACAATAACTAACCCCAACCCCTGGTTACAGAGCAGGTGCAAGAGGCTTGGACATGTCAATAAGAGGAACTTCCCTCCCCTTATCCCCACCCTCTGCCCACTACCCTATTAAATTCCTCTAGATTCTATTACCATTAAATATATTTGGTCCCCCAGAGATTCTCGGACAAGCACAAGGACATTGCTCTGCTCCCCCAGCCTGTCGTTAACTACTGGTCCACACTACCTTAGATGAAACCGCTCAGAGGCAGAGATACTAACAGGACATCATTGCACTTCAGAGATCTGTCCAGACAGGAAAAAGAAGGGAGAAAAAAAGAAAAAAAAAATGGAAAAAAAAGACATAAGGGGAAAAAAAAAATTAAAAAAAGGAGACAACTTTGGCAAATCCTCCAGGTAACTGGTCCCAAGAGGAGTTTCCCTCTTCAGCCCTCCCTGGAAACACATGAAAGAAGAAAGGGCAAATTGCCATGGCCAAAGCACACCGTTTTTCCTGAAACTGCTCCCAAACCACATGGGTGGGCAGATTAAGAGGCAGAAGTCTGAGGTCACTGAACATGATTGCCGAAAGCAAACAAAGAGGGAGGGGAAAGAATACAGGAAGAAGCTTCCCTGCAGCTAGAAATGAAGACAAAAGGAGATTTACAGCAAAAATAATCTTTCCCTAACCCTACTCCCTCCAAACTGTGTAAGGATTTACCAGCAGATATGGCACTGACAGTTCTACAGGCCTTTGCACTGGCCAAACTGCTGGTCAAATTTCAGAGCCCTGACTCTTTGGCATTAAATACAAAGAGGATTAGGAAACTGGAAAGAGGAGAAAACTAGGAACACAGATGCCTGATGGCTCCAGATACACAGACCTGGGCTTGCTCTGCAGCTCCCGAGCCAATTTAGGAGGAGAGGGTTTGCTGAAAGTCCAATGGAAGAGGGAAGGGTAGATGAGTCACTACCTCACATGTAATCTGGGTCAAATGGGAGGACTTATTCAGTAGCTTTGGCATCACCAGCATCTGGCTTGCCGTCCACTTCCTCGTCGGAGCACTCTCCTGTTCCCTTCCTGACCATCCGACGTGTCACGACAAATGGCAGGTCCCCACGCCTAGGGAAGGGCACACAGCACATCAGCAGCGTTCCACCGAGCTCACCAGGCAGGGCAGGCTCTGGGAGGAGCTGAGGAAGCACCTGGCCACACTGTTTGCTGTGGGCAGCTGCATAAAGCCCGTGCTGGACTGGCTGCCAGGGTGTGGCACAAAATGTTCCTCCTTACCTGAGTTTGCTCTTCAGGGAGCTGACTTCTCTGTTCATTGCATCCGCTGTTTCAGTGGCATCCTCCAGCTCACGCTGGAGCTTCCTGCGGGATGCATTGGCTCGCTGGGCCTCCTCTTCTGCCTCCTCCAGCTGGCGCTTCAGCTGCTTCAAGCGCATGTTTGCCTTGTCCGCCTGAGCATGTACGGGGCACAAAATAGTAAGAACTCAGTGTTTCCCCAGAGTTGCAGCACAGTAATTAGAGCAGCAAAAAGCAGAGTTTCCGAAGTCGCCCATTCCACTTCTGAAGGGAGCTGCCTAGGATTTGAGAGGTCCTAGCTTTTCTTTAAGAGCATTTTCATCTGTCTCATCTTCCAATTATTACAGTGACAGAGAAGAGAAATCCATAGGATGGTAAATGCCTTGGTCACAGAAGGGAAATCCTGCTCCCCAGAAGACTCACAGACACTGCAGGTCACTGTACCCACCTGATCTTTGAACTGCTCAGCATTACGCCTCTCATCATCCACCTGCAGCAAGATGTCTTTCAGCTTCTTCTCGGCACGGCGCACCTGCTTGCTGGCAGCCTGGCGCTCCCTGGACACAAACACAGGGGGGCTCAGACAACAGCTTATCTCTCTCTGTCCCCAACAAGATCACCTGACTTGGGCAAGTTACAAGTGAGGAAGACAGCAAGAGTCCTTCTTAACTTAGGAAGAAAAGGGGATGGGAAGCAATGTTTCCCAGAAATAACCAAAAGGCTGATGTCACACGGATGAGAGCCAGAGATGGGCAACAAGTGTACCACAGCTGCAGTTTAAGGAGTGGTTAAGTTCAGAAGAAGCTGTAAATGTCTACTGTGAAAAACAAGGAAGGTTTGCCAAAATCTTACTTCTGTACTACCCAGTATACCTAGGATGAAGCTCTCACTCAGACAAATCAGAATTAAGAAGAGCTTAAAATCCCAGAAGGAGTGAAAGCTTGTAAAGCAGACAGAGTTGCTACTAGCACGTACTTTGTCTCCATGTCCAACTGCTCTTCCAGCTGTGCTATCTTTGCTTCCAAGGCCGTGATGGTAGCTTTGTACTTGGACTTGACGGCACTCTCCATCTCCTGCAGTTTGAGCTTGAGCTCCTTGTTCTGGCGCTCCATCTGCTGGCGAGCGTTCTCATTCTTCTGCGCGTTGCTGCGCTCGGCGTTCAGGTCAGCGTTCATCTGATCGATCTGCAGGGGGAGAAAGAGATAAGGACTCCTCAGCACAGCCAGTGCTCCTGCCTGAAAGGCTCATTTATTTCTCAGATTCAAAAAGAACAAGGACCCTGAGGGTGAGCTGAATACTTGGAATAACTCCGATGCAGAGGGAGCTGTCTGTAGGCAGGGCACTTCTCAAAGTATCTTAGTTTACCCAGATTTTCAAAGTACTTCCTTGAATAACAGGTTTATCAACCTCCTCTTAGGGCTAACTAAACTTGCCAATCACATTCACTGCCCTCTGGGGCAAAGGCCATGGTCTGGCCCTTAACACAGTAATTATCAGTCTCTGAATTTCAAAAATCCTGAGACAAGTGGATCCAATATATGTGCTTTACTATTTTATTGCTTATTTGCTGTCTGTCTACTGGCACTACAAAGAAGCAGCTTAAAAATACTATTGGAGGTAAAAAGGGCGAGAACTTGTCTACTTCCAAGCCAGGGCTCTGGCTGATAGTAAACCAAGTACAGAACTACACTCTCATCCATCAGAATAAATGAGCCCTTTGGAAAACCATCTGCCCAGCTCCTTGGCTTTGGAGTGCTAAGAAAACAACATGCTTGACTCCCAAAGCTGGGTAGACAAAATATGGCAGACAACGGCAGATTAAGATCGTGGTTTCTACAGCAGCCTAACAAATTTCATATGTTCAGTCCATTTGAAACAGCATACAACTGGCAGAAAAATAATTTTCCAAACACATTGTGGCATTGTTCAGCATGTCAAGTTGGAACAGCATGCCACAGATCATCTTTCTCAATATCCCTTAATACAGAAAAAAAGGGACTGGGAGGGGTTGGTTTGGTCTAAAATAAACTCGGGAGATTGTTCCAGCTACCCAACGATTTTAAATGGTCAAAGTCAGTGAGTTAACACCAATTTTGGCTGCTGTCTTCTGTACCATGGTATTCAGCTGTTTCATCTTGCTCACGCCTATGGCTTTCTGAGGACCTGCACTGTACACAGGGCGGCTGCTGGCATTACTCAGAGCACAGTTTGACAATTCACACAGAGCAGAGACCCCCACGGGCCATGCAGCCTGAACAGGTACCTGAAGATTTGCCTTCTTGAGCCGGTCATTGATTATCTCTGTGTTGCCCTGTTCTTCTTCTAACTCCTCCTCCAGCTGAGCTATCCGTGCCTCCAGGCGCCTCTTCTCCTCCATGGCCAATGCTCTATAGGACACAGAGTCATGAAAGCATTAAAGCAGCACTGATGGCATCAATGCCTTGGGGAAAACTCACCACTTGTATACAAAATTAGCTCAGTCTTTCAAGACCAGTGGGGATACAGTGTGTGCTGCAGTCTACAGAAAAGTAACAGGCCAAGAAGTGCTTTCTCAAAGCAGCTCCTCCTCCCTCAAATGGGGAACATTACTCACCCTTTACCACTGTTGTTGGCAATCTCATCAGCCAGCTCATCCCTCTCTTGCTGGGCCTGGCGCTTGGCGCGCTCAGCAGCTGCAAGTTCCTGGAATGAAAATGAGACAGACAGTGATCCAGTAGGAAGCTACCAATTAATGCAGCGTAGGAAAAAGGAGTTACTGGTAATGGCTGGTATGGTCGCTAGCATGATCCAGAGCTAATAATGACATGGTCTGTTCCTGTCCACCCCACAGCTTCCTTTGCTTTGCACATCCCTGTCATAGCTGTCAGGAAAGGGCCAAATTCTACATTTTGAACTGGACCTCATATCTGAGCCGAGCAAGAAGTGCAAAAGAAAGGAACAAAACACTCCAGCTTAGATTTCTGCATATATAGTTCTTGGCCAAAGAAAACAAACCAACCCTTGACTTGCATGCATATTCCATTACCTCCTGCAATTGGATCATCTCTGCCTCCATGCTTTTCAGTTTCTTCTCATTTTCTTTGGCCTGTGCCAAGATCTCTTCTCTGGAAGTACGTGTGTCCTCCAGTTCCCGCATGTAATCCTTCATTTGTGCCTGAAAAGGGAGAACAGAAAGGGATGTACTTCAGAGCATTCATATTAAGAAGTGTGGTTGGTTTGTCTGTTGGGAAATATGGATGGAAAACAGAAATAGGAATTCACTATTCTTCAGCAACCACAAAAGTTGCTGTAGAAACAAAAGGAATCACCCTTTTTGTATTTCACAAGTAAATGGATAAGTATCAATGGAAGCAAACAGGATTGCTTATTTGCAGAAAAAAGGTTTTGTCAGATAAATGGAGAAGGGGATGGAAGGTACAGGAAGCTTTCTAGTGAAGCAATGGAATGAACAGTTTAGGGAGGATTTAGTTTTTTCTAAGAACAGGTCAGACAACTGCTTGCAGGAATTAAAAAAGCACAACAGAGCCATCTTGGGGCAGGAGGAGGCCTAAATATTATTTAAGGTCCTCTAGCTTTGCAGCTATGTAACCCTTTGCAAAACCATGGACCTGAGACAAGCACTAGAGCGGACTTTGCCTACAGCTTGTCTCCTAGGGAGTTAAGCAGGCAGATTGGGATTAGAAGGATGTTCAAAACGCCAGAAAGTCTTTCCCAGTAAACTGCTACAAGGTTCTGCTGCTCTTGGGACACTGATGCATTGTTCTGGCGAGCTGGAATCCTGCATCCCATTTCCCTGGGTGAAAGTTCTGCCCTGACAGCTGAAACAGCTGCAATGGTTCACCTGCAGTTTGCGCAGCTGCTTGATGGCTTCTTCACGGTTCTTGTTAGCAGTGTCTATATGGCTTTCCAAATCCTTCAGGTCCATCTCAAGCTTCTTCCTGGCAGCCACAGCCATGGAGCGCTGTTTTCGTTCATCCTCCAGTTCCGCCTCCATCTCCCGAACCTGTGTGGAGGAGCAGAGGCATCAGCATTTCAGCTCCTTCGTTTCCCAGCACCCACTTTTCACATTCCCCTTTCAAAGGCTGCATAAGTTCAAGCATGTGACTTGCCTTCATTCTCCCTGGCAGGGGGATGGGGCTAACATTCCTCACTAAAAAAGCCCCACAGGTTCCTTTGATAGACAAAGGCTATGGGAACAATCACACAAGGGAAGAAGTCTCTCACAGCTCTGCAATATTGCCTGGAGTATTAACAGCAACAACAATCTCTGGACTGGCACCATCTGTCTGAGCATCTTTGGACACAAATGTCTTTGTGTACAGAATGCACTGAGGATTTACAGAGCAATTCTTACTTGTCTGATCAGCTGTTTCTTCTTCTCTTCATTCTGTTCATCACGACCCTGGAGGTCCCGGTCAAACTGTGCTTTCATAGCCTGCTGGTTCACTTCTAGCCTCAGTTTGGCATCCTCTGTGGCCTGCAGTTCATCCTCCAGCTCTTCCAGCTGTGTCTTCATCTCCTCCACCTGCTGCTCCAGGGCTCGCTTAGCTTTCTCCAGCTCATGGACCTACAACACAGTACACCACACGTGAGGCTTCCCCAAAGACTACAGACAATTTAATCTACTCTATCAGAAAAAAAGGCTAAGAACAGCCACCCACATCAGACAGGATCAAGAACACTGCATCTATCGCAGATGCAAGCTGTCAGTCTGAACCACAATTACTGTTAGTTCTGGTCATGTGTGTGTGTGTAGCGGTGGGGAGAAAGAGAAAAGCATTTGTCAGCCCAGTCCTGACTTGCTGCAAACTTATCAGAGCTAGACAACTCTGGTTCTGAAAGAATTCAAGAAAGTACTTCTTAGTATCTGAATTTATTCTTTTCCTTCAGTAATCGACCATTTCTTGTTCTGAAATACTGGAGGTAATGTCTTCCACAGCCTGGCTAAATGCTGTATTTTACATATCAGGCTCACACCATACCTTCATCTCCACCACAACGATATCAGGTAATTTTCAGGTTTGCCACTGCCTCACTTGGGTAATTTCCAACCCATCTTCACCACTTAGTGATGTAATACAAACATAATATTCACAAACTCACAATGTATCCAGTACTCTCTACAGGGTTTCTCTGTGTTACCACTGGCATGCGCTTTTTACAGTACAGAAGTAACAGTATCAACTGTGTGACATTTCCTGCCAGGACACTTTAACTGAATACTTACGCTTTTCCCAACATCATCCTTGGAGCTCATGAGATCTTCCATCTCCGCACGGAACTGCTTATTGACTCGTTCCAGCTCAGCCTTCTGCTCTATGGCTTCTTCCAGGGCTCTGGCCAGGGACAGGGCCTTGGTCTCCTTCTCCCGGGCCTCTGCCTCAGCGCGGTCGCGTTCCTCTGCATACTTGGCAGAGATGGTCTTCTCCTCCGCCAGCAGCTACAAGAGCACACCATCAGTATTCTGAGAAATTGCTGACTACTTGCTAACAAGGTAAACATGCACCTTTTCATCAGGGCCTTCTTAAGAGTGTTCTTCCAAGGATAGAAGGAATTAAGAAAATGCAGCTTCAGACAATGAAGAGCGCCATCCCATCTCTAACAACTGTGCTGACCCCAATCAAACAAACCCCTGACTTCCTAGGCCTCCAACCTATTATTTCCAACCTTCTCTTGAGATGATGTGCAAACAACACTTCAAACTCAGTTTTGGTTTTGACATAAATGTTATCCCTTTGGGAAAAGGAACATCGCTTAACTTCCTATTCATAGAACAAAATTAATTTACTTCCATTAAACCTTATTTTCCCACTCTATATGCCCTGCCTTAGTTCAGAAACAAGCATGCATTCTCCAAGCAGTATTGCTTATGTACTCTTAAAGCAGACCTATCATTAAGATGTACCTACTTAATGCTTATGACTGAAGTCATACCTGATCAAACTTCTTCTGCTTCTTCTCTAGGTTGGAAACAATCTGCCGCTGATGATCCAAGTCCACAGCAAGGTCATCCAGCTCTTGCTGCAGGCGGGTCTTTGTTTTTTCCAGCTTGTCATATGCAGCTGTCTTCTCTTCGTATCGCTGGCTTAAGCCCTCCAAGTCCTTCTGCAGCTTCTTCCTGGCTTCCTCTGTTGACTCAAGGCAGCCCAGGCCATCATCCATCTTCTTCTTTGCATCTATTGCCTAAAGGACCAAGATTGCACATGAAGCCACAGGAAATGTTTTGTGCAGTTTACTGGCACCAGAAATTTAGGACTTTCAAGTAAGAAAGTCTGCTCATTTCTGAAGGTGCTCAGATAATACTGTATGACTAAATTCCCAAAGGAATGCCTGGACAGAAATCTATGAGCAGTTCATATGATTATCATCAGAGACCTCCTCATTCCTCCCTTCACCAAAATCAGCAAAATCATCCTTGCCCAGGAAAGGCTGTGTTACTAGAAGTCAATTCAGCATTTAAATTTTACTTCTCTCAAGACAGACCTGTACTTATGCTTCCTCTCAAAAGTCACTGGTTTAGGGGATGCAGACTCTGTACCTGTTGCTGAAGAATAGAGATCTGTTTCTCCAGGTTTCTCTTTGCCTCCTCCTCTTCTTCCAGTTGCTCCTTGAAAGCATTCTTCTCATCCTCCATTTGCTTCAGCTTAGTGCTGAGGCTCAGTTTTAGACGAGTCTCCTCCTGTAGCAGCTCCTATAAAGCAAACACCCCAGTGGCATTCAGCACTGCTCCTTGGATTTAAAGGCTCACAATCCTCACCCACTCTCTCCAGGAGTGCTTCTGAAGTTGAGCTTAAGTATGCAACTAATTTCACAGATAAGACAACTGAAGACAGAATTAAAATAATTGTCTTCCTGTGAGTCAGTACAGAAACAAAATATTCAGAAGGGTCCTATTCTCTCCTATGCTCCAGTTGTTGAAGTATACTCCTTGCCACACAAGCCTCTCCACAATCCTTTTTCAAGTCCTCCAAGTAGCACACAAAGTATTCAGACCTTTCCCAACAACAGCATGACTGTACTCTGCTACGTGTCTCTCTCATATTCCAGCACTAAAGGAACAGACAACAGGCCCAAGTGCTCTAGCAGGGCTGAAAACAACGCTGGTCTCAGCAGAACTGTACAGCACTGGTCACTCACCAGCTTAGGGCACAACAGCACTGACTGACTTATGCTGCCAGTGTTTGAGCTGAAGGATCTGTAAAGATTAATCAATCTTCAAACTAGTGCAGAATTTTTGTATTGAGCCCTGTCTTGGAGTCTGTTTTTTACAGAGCAGTAAGTAGACAGAACATCAATGACTGTTCAAGGCTACTTATTATTGATGTGCTCTTTCTTTCCTTTCCAACCCTCTTAGCACTCCATGCTCAACCTTAAGAGTCATATTCTAACTGAAAATGCTTGTTTATCCCTCAGTCTAAGTCTAAGGATGACTTATTTCCTGAAAAAATACAAAATTATTTGAATCTATCCCCAACATCCACTGTGAAATAAAACTTTCTGTTTAACTTGACAAATTTACTGGAAATCACACACCTAAAAAAACCCTGTCAAACACTTGACTCAAGAAGATCTCAAACAAGAACTTCAAACAAGCATTCCAGTCAGTTGAAGCACTGAAGTGCTCTCAGGTGGAAAGGTGGTAGAGCAGAACTTCTAAACCCAAGACAAGGAAAGTCACATATGTTCCACAGGCTGAGGAAGCAGAAGGAAGATCACCAGCCTGTTTCTGTACAAATGCTCTCATTACCATGCTATATAAACCACCAGCAACAAAAACCAAAAAAAAACAAAAACCAACAACAAAAAAAAATCCAGACCAAATCCTTTGAATTGTTGTATAACCAGTACTTAACGGTATCCAGAGTGATTTCTCCCTTTACCAATTTGTAACAGACATGCAGTTGCCTTGGTTTCCAAAGCTCTCACCTGTGTATCCTGAAGCTGTGATTCCAGAGCAGAGAAATCCTTTGCTAATTTGATCGATTTACTGTCAGACTGGTTCAGAAGACCTGTGACATTGTCCAACTCAACCTGAAGGACAGATCAGAGTATCAATTACTGAATGCATCAGCAAAAACAAAGACAGGAAGAAGTGAGCAGCGACAAGACCTAAAAGTGAAAACTAAGGCACCTCTCAACTGGAAGGCAAGTGTATAGTCTCTCAAGGAATGAATGCATGATTTCCACAGTCCCAGGAATTAAATATGAGAAGCTGAAAAGAGATGTTTATTTCATATCAGTTCTGTTACAACAGCCTTCTGATTTTGGTTGGTTTGGGTTTTTTAAGGCCTATGTGAGATTTCAGACAGCATAGTAAGCAATTGTAAAAGCTTTCATTAAACTAACTCTCTTCTATTTTGTACTATCTGCTTCAGGATTGTTTCTGAAGTCTCAAAATTACATTTTCACACTCCAAAAGATTGTGCATACACTGGCAATGTTCAAGTTTTAATGACAACCCTCTGTAAAGGAGAATGCCAAAGAATGAAACATTTTTCATGTCACTCTAAGGGATTTGCTGCTCCTTTGAAGAAAGGAGGAGAAATCCCTAAGTTCCCACATCACTCTTTAACCACTCCTCATCACCATCAACCATGTGACAAAACTCCCAGACCCTGTCTTCCACAGGAGTCACACAACCACCAGTCTGTGTGTGCTGCTCCAGGTGCTCCTGCAGCTGAGTGCTCGCAGAGCTGTGCAAGCCGCTGCCTGCTTCAGGGGTCACAGACACTCTGACTCTGAGCCTTACAAAACTCAAACAGCTACTGGTTGTTTCATCTTCTCAGGGCTGCTCAGAATAAGAGACATCAATCCAAATATCCTGATTTGGCAATGAGTTAAGGAGTTTGCATAGTCCTTGGGAAGCAAATGATGGATTTGTTTTTTGTAGGAACATTATCCTCAAGAGGAACAAAATTTTTGACTGGTCATGGGGAGACACCAGCCTACAACCTTTTCTCTCCAGCCTTAGGCTGAAGCTAAGGAAAACTCATGCCACTCACCTGCAGCTTGTTAACCCTCTCAGCCAGTTCAGTCTTCACTCTTTCACCTTCCGTGAATTTCACCTGAAGTTCCTGGAGCTGAGCATCCACTTTTTTCCGCTTGTGCTCAGCATCCCCTTTGCCCTGCAGAAGAGCCTTCACCTCATTGGACAGTTCAACCTTCTCACTTTCCAGAGCTTGTTTTGCTTTTTCAAGATTTGCTTTCACCTGAAGAGGAAAAGAAAAGGCAGCAAAATCCCTTAGACTTTAGATATGACAGGATCCAGTGAAGACATGTTTTTCCAACAAGCAAGCTAATGTTGTATGTTTAGCAGTCAAGTTGCAGACTGCCTACTCAGAAAAAACCAATGTGAACAGCCTGTCACTGATAAGCAGGAGACAATCTAACAATCAGAGAAGACAACAATACAGAACAAATGTCTTGCACCATCAGATTTCCAATCTAAAGGTTGTACAACTCAACAAGTGCTAGCAGTGAGAATGTCTTAGCTGTGCAGTGTAACATGCCTAACAGGAGAAAAAAGAATGAATGCCACTATTTAAGCCGGTTTATATAAACTTCATGGGAAGCTTATATAAGCTACCAAGGGAAAAACACATGTAGCAGTACCATGAACACTTTGTGCTCTTCTGCACTGTCATTTCAGGGAGGTTGACTGCTTTCACCTTGTGTTTTCTGTTCCACATACCCGTTTGGTTTGTTCTAACTGCTCTGCCAGCTCCTCAATAGCTTGTGAATGTTTCTGCCTCATCTCTTGGATTTGAGCCTCATGAGTCTTTGCCTCATCTTCAAGGGTCTTCTTCAAAACCGTTACTTCTTGTTCTCTCTTTGACCTGCAAAATTCACAAATTCCATTCAGATGCCAAGAAGGGAATCAAACAGAGGTGTATATCCACCAACAGCATCTCTAATGCAGAGAAATGCCAAATTCTATTTAGGCTATAAAGATACTTTTCCAAGGTAGCACTTAGCACTGCATCCTTCTTAAGTGCAAGCTGGCAGCATTGTTTCTGCCCAAGTAGTAACAGCCTGAAAGTACAGATGTTTCAAGGGTACCACTAACACTTTGCTTAGGGAGAAATCAACTTTCTGACATCAGGTGAGGTAATGCAGTCTTGACTACAGCTTGCACACCACCTCCTCCTGTAGTCACTGAGGCTGCTAACCTGGGATAAAGGCAAAGACTTGCTATTGTAAGAGAATGAATGCAGCAGAATCATTAGAAACAGCCAAAACCAAAAGCAAATGAAGATAACACAGCTCCATGTTGGAGTTACCTCAGCTCCTGCTGAGCAGCTGTAGAATCTAGTGTGTCTTCAAGCTCTGTTTTCAATGCTTCCAGCTCTTCTCCCAGATCCCGCTTCTGTTTTTCAGCTTTATTCCTGAATGCTCTCTCTGACTCCAGGTCTTCCTGCAGCTCAGTGATCTGGGATTCAAGTTCCCTGATCTTCTTCAGGGCCATGTTCTTCTGAGCTGCCTCTTCTTCCACTCTGTTCAACATAAGGTTCTGGTCAGAGCCAGACTTAAACCATATACAAATTAAAACAACCTGTCCTACTAAGAATAATCAAGAAAAGCTGGTATTGGTCAGCTCTACAGTGTTATATTCAGACTTTGATCCATACATGACCTACAAATCCTAAGCTCTATCTCCCAATACTCGAGACAGCACAATTACTCACCTTAAAGAAGGGGACAGAGAGAGACTGACAATGGAAGAAAGCAGAAGAGAAAGCACCATTTTACATTGCAAATTGGACTCTTTACTGAGTAGATGAATACAGCAACTACCAGAGAGACAGTGTGCTGCCACTACTTTTTAACCCCAGCTTAAGGATTACTCCTTCAGTCAAACGCATGCATTGCCCATTTCATCCAAAGTCTAGTTGTGTACAGAGAATGTGGCAGTGAGCAACAGATAAGAACTCTAATGCTAAGGACATGGATCTTTAATAGCCCACAGGCTAAAATACAACATCCACAGATTGCACTTAGTCCCTCTTCCAGGTGACACAAGACAAGAAATACTTCCCAACCAGGCAGTCTCTGAACCCCACAGGTCAGGTTCTCACCTAGCTAAGGCTGCCTGCAGCTCCTCTTCCTTCTTGGCCAGCTGCATTTTGAGTTCTGCAATCTGAGCCTGCAGCTCAGCAATCTGGTCGTGCAGATCACTGGAGTCCCCTTCAAGCTTCCGACGAGTCTTCTCCAACTCCTGCCTCTGCTTCTCTTCGCGTCGCAGGCGTTCTAACAGAGATGGGGACATGCTCAGTTACACAGATGACACATTCAAAGAACAGTGTACAAGCACAGGAAAATACACCTATTTAAGCAGTACTTTCTTTCCTGATAACAAAACTGTCCAAACTGTAGCTGGACTGTATTATTTTGTCAGGACCTATATAGGCAACTACCCTCATATTTTGCCCTCAAAACATATCTGGGCAATTTCCCTTCCCGTCACCCTACAGCCAAACCTCCTTCCCCACTTTTGCTGTAACAATGCAAACACAATGCCAGTCTCACACCATGCAGGCATAAGCACACATTTAGTGATGCTGAATGCACAGTCTGCTCTCCCTTTACTGAAACAGAACAGCCAGTCTCCAGAAGAACAACATCCTTCTAGAGCTCCAAAGACTTGTGCAAACAGGCTCTCAGAAACAGCACTAACCCTGACAGATCGATACCGCTGGAAGTAGAAAAGTGGAGACACTTCCACAGCAGGAGAAGAAAGAGAACCAGCCTCTCTTCTCCATTGGCCTGCTGCTTTGGAGAGAATTTTTATTTAGATCAAGGGCTCAGCTGACAAGGCACATAACCTTCAGCCAGCCAGTGCACAGCTCTATCAAACCGATCAATAGCTTACACACTATAGACTAATTTTTAACCCTTCAGAAACTCGGGAGGATTAAAACTCTTTCAGAAATGAAACTGAAGTTCAACAAATTTTAACAAGAAACCACCTAAAACTAATTAGGCAAGGTCTTTACAGGATCTGTCTTTTAAGGAAAACAAAAACCAAAACTACCTTCAAGATCTGTGATCATGGCCTCATGCTTATTCTTCAGTTTGGCTAAACTCTTAGATTTTTCCTCTTCCTCTGTCAGGTTTGTTGTAAATTCAGACATTCTATCTTCCAAAAGTTTCTTTTCCTGAAGAATTGAGAAGGCAATGTCAAAAGAGTTGATGGAATTAGAGGGTATTTTTCCAGAGCTGACTGCTTAGAAATGTCAATGTCATGAGTGCCTACTCCTGCTACAAAGAAACTCAGAAAGAGAGAAACCCTTTCAGGATGACAAACAGTATTCAAATAAATTTAAATTTAAAGATTTGTATATGATGACCCTTTCAAAACTGAAAGGCAAGTCTATTTATAAAATAACTTGATACTGTTTGGCATAACAATGTATCAGAAAATGTTTGCTCACAGATCATTACTTAGTAAAGTTTATTTAAATATCACACAATACTGACTGTTGAGAATACAGGCGGACATTACTTTCAAGAATTCGGGTCAGAATTGTCAAAGTCAAGACTGAATTAATTAATAAGTTTCCCTGTAACAGGGAAAAGGTCAGCCTGTTGTAGTTTTCTCCAAGAGAAATACCTGTGTATCTTTAGCTTGTGGAAGATGATGCAGGAATCTTACCTTAGCCAGTTTGAGATTCTGATCTTCCAGAACCAGCACATCTTCTTCCAATTTCTTTAATTTGGCCTCTGTGGTCACTTTTTCTAGCTGCAGCTTCTGCCTTGCGCTTTCCTCTTCCTCAAGCTGCTCCTCTAGTTCCTTCACAATGGAAAAGTAAGGTATTTTTCAGTGCTGCTCACCAACCCATGGTTTAGCACAGTAGCAATACTAAAATGGAAGGTTTCTTCACCCCTCCTTCAAGGTATTATCAGTAAGTCCTAGAGGGACATCTCCGTCATGACTTAATGCAACATACTGCATGCCAACCAACAAATTTTCTAGGAAACAACGCCATTTTGCAAAGAACACTATCATTCCTAAAACAAAGCAAAGACTTCTCTTATTATTTTACCTTCAAGAATGGAACAGCTCATTCCAGATGACTGACTGAACACTTCAGGCTCAGCACCAGAACCGCTGTGGTTCTATTGCTGTTTTGACAGATGGATTTTCCCATGCCTCATCCCCTCCTGCCCCAGCTGCTTCTCTCTTTCATTTCCCTCCAAACGGAGGCAAAATAACCACTCTAACCCTTACTATCCTCTTAACTGACAAGAGACAGCATTCCTAAGGCATTACCTGGATATTCTGCTGCATTTTCTTCTTTTCAGCCTGAAGATGTTGACACCGTTCTTCCTCTTCCTCCACCCTTGCTTCCAGGTCATGACATATCTCCTCCAGCTCTTGTTTCTTGGCTGTCAGGCGAGCTCTTATCTCCTCGGCTTCAGCACACAGTTCAGTTTCTGCCTGCAACTGTTCCTGCAGCTGCATCTTCTCTGCCATTAGCTACATTGGATGCAAAGCCAAAAATAAGACAAGCTTCAATTTACCAAAGCACTTAGCAATGAGTGTTAAGTCAAGTTCCCTGCTCCTCTGTTT
Source organism: Lanius collurio (assembly GCA_020086605.1). NCBI lineage: Eukaryota > Metazoa > Chordata > Aves > Passeriformes > Laniidae > Lanius > Lanius collurio. The sequence goes on from JACBWW010000005.1 coordinate 5,638,356, forward strand.
CACAGTTACAGTTTTAAACATTGCAGCAGCCCCCTGCTGTTAATAAAAAGCTAAATATCAAAACACAGTTTTAAGTGAGTGTTCTTCACAAATCAGTTGCTGCAACTACAAATCATTCACAAATTTCTCAAGACCATATCCATTCAAAATACAGATATTCTCCATTTCCCCTTACATAAGTAACAAATAATTATCAGCCCCACGGAAAAACAACCCTGCTCCCACCTTCTGCATTCCAAATAAAAAGAATTCCATTAATGCCAAGACTGAATTCAATCAGCTTGCTATAACACTCAGCCAAAGGAGGTTTTTCTTCATATAATGGCTACAGAAGGGCAATAGGTAGTCACTGTACAAAAAGATCTGCTGCAGGAACTGAGCCGGGAAAAAGGGAAGCGAACAAGAGGCAGCCAAGTCATGTTCCACCAAGCTGTAATCCTACAGCTTGTCCATCAGACCAAGAAAGCAAAGGAGGTGCTCTCAAGCAGCTAGTTGGGTAGAGAGAAAACAACTTTTACACATAAGGTTTGCAAACCCACCTGGGCCTGGAAGGTCTCCATTTCACTCAGTCTATTTTCTGCAGCCAGCTGCTTCTCCTTGACCTTTATTAGTTCCTCTTCCTTGGCCATCATCTCCTCCTCCTGTCTGCTTACTTGCAGAAGGGGCTTCACCTGAAAGGGAAACCAAGGGAATGAGATGTATTATAAGGAAAAATGAAAACATGAAGAAATGCTCTTGTACTTAAGATAAGCACTGAATGAAACAACATTTCAGACAGTGTCGTATCTGAAGGACTGACCAACTGTTTTGTTGTGAACACTGGGGGAATCACACAGGACTAGGTATCACCTTCTCTGCCAATAGCATACCTTCTGCCAATCTATTTATTCTCCTCCAGGATGGGATGCATCAGGAAAGGGTTCAGTAAATTTCAGACCCTCAAGGGGGTAATAGTAATAGCAAGAGAATAAAAAAGTTGCCAAACAGTAAGGAAATTCACAGGTAAGTCAGTGTCATACAGGTGGATTTCTGTAAGGCCTTGGGCATGAGACCCCACAAGATGTTTCTCTCTAAACTGAGGAGATATGGATTTGATGGGCAGAGTCTTTAAGAAGGGGATTCTGTCTCTCTGCTCTGCTCTGACTCCACCTGGAGTGTTGCATCCAGGTGTGGGGTCCTCAGCCCAGGAAATACATGGACTTGTTTGAGCGAGTCCAGAGGGTCACAAAATTAATCCGAGGGCTGGAGCACCTCTGCTATGAAGACAAGCTGAGAGAGTTGGGGCTGTTCAGCCTGGAGAAGAGAAGGCTCCAGGGAGAACTCAGAGCATCTGTCAGCACCTAAAAGAGGGTTCACAAAATAGGAAGGCTAACAAGTTTGACAAACTTGTTGTGACAAAACAAGGGTAATGGCTTTAAGCCAACAAAGAGCAGATTCAGACTAGATATAAGGAAGAAGTTTTTTACAATGAGAGTGGTGAAACACTAGAACAGGTTTTCCAGAGAGGTGGTGTATGGATGCCTGATCCCTGAAAACATGCAAGGTCAGGTTGGACAGGGCTCTGAGCAAACTGATTTAGTTGAAGATGTCTCTGTTCACTGCAGGGGGATTAGGTTAGATTATGTTCAAAGGTCCTTTCCAACCCATACTATTCTACTATTCTATGAAGAAACAAACACCATTCATCCCTGTGCTTCCCCCATCAAAATCCCTTAGAAGTAATTTCATACGAAGGAAAAAAGTGTAAACTCTACTCTCAAAAAGCAAGATATCCCATGCACTTAGAAAAAAGACCTTTTCTTTGTGTATTCATTGTCTTTATAAAGGTCAAACATATACGATTATAACAGCAAGATCAGACCCCACTGTTTTCCCTTTGCTCTTACAACCCTGGACAAAGAGATGGCAAACCACTCCTGTAAATAATAATTTTTACTTAGTTCAGTTGATCCACACTGCAAGTGACTGATTGAAGTGCCATACTACCAAAGCAAGTGACTCTCTTACTCTTCTTAGGCATAAAACATTAAGACATGGCTACTGCTTTTCCACCATATTACCTGGATGTAGCTTTGTATCTGGTTTATGCAGACGTATTTCAGCTATAAAACACACTATGACATTCTCTGCCTAAACAAAACAAGGTGCAGTTGCAAACCAACCCAGTTGCAAAGGGAGTGATTTTTTGTGCTCTGGTTCAACCTGAGAAGCTGAAATTGCAACCAAACTGTCAAAATTGCAAGGGGAAAAATATTACCTTGGTGAACAACCTCCACCACTGCCAGTTCCGCAGTTTCAAATAGGCAGCACAGTTTCTCTGAAGCACTTTCATAGCTGTCAGCTGCTGCTGGCGCTTGGCAAAGGCTCTGCAAAGCAAGTGGAGTTAAGACAAAGGAACCCAGAGCAGCACACAATTCATACCATCAAGCCCTTTCTTAGATACTTCTACGTTTTTCCTTTAGAAGGTTCCCTTCCAGAAAAACCAGCACCATTTCCAGTGAACTTTGTCTTGGTTTTCAGGTTTTTTTCTGCTCAGGTAAGAGTGGCTATTCTCTCCTTAATCCAATTTCGTATTTAAAAAAAAAATTCCCTCATGTCTTCTAATCTGAAAAGCTTTACTATCTTTACTTGAAAAAAGGGAGATCTGAAGCAGAGGTGTGTCTTCCCACCAAACTGACAGATACTACTTTTGTTCTTAGAACTGTACCATTTGCAGCCCTACCTAACAGCTTAAGAGAAACCCTACACTTCCTCCATCAGTACTGTACTAAGACTTTTCCTTTTGCACTTTCATAGCACTTCTGTCAAAAGCTTGATCTGCTGCATAGCATTCTTATAGAGAGGAAGAGACTTTACTACTCAGATAGTTTCTGGGATACAGCACTCAAGAGATTCTTGCAGGTGCCAAAAGTCTGGCTTTATGGAGATGAGAAAACCCTAGAAGACCATACAGTAAATAAATCATGACCTTTCTGACAAAAAGGTGATTTCTAGATATAATTATTTCTTTTTTGTTTTTTTGAAGATAAACTTGTACCTGAATGGGAGAAATACATGTTTATGATGTACTTCAAAAATTATGGTACTTACTTTCTGGCCAGGTAGCCTCTGCAACATGCTTGGAATCCAATAATAACATCTGTGATCTTCAGGTCTCTCTCTTCTTCAAGATGAGCAAGAACTCCAGCTCTGAAAAACACTTTACTCTGTCCAATTCTGTAAAGGTTGGAATCCAGCTCCAGTGCTTTGATCTAAAAAGAGAGAGAGAAAGAAGAATTCATGTCCTGCAAAGACTATTTCCCATGAAACATCACAAAGCATATTTGTGGCTTGTGGCTCTAAGACAGCCCTTCTCTACAGTGAGCCACTCTGGCCAACCAAGGTTGCTAACTCCCAATAAAGTCCTGGCCTATCCCAATTAGAGGAGCTGGAGCTCAACCAAGCAGAGCATCAAACTGAGGTAACCAGAGACAGCAAAAATAACAGAAAGCATCATCTAATACAGTATCACATCAAGCACTCAGAATACAAGGATGCTGGGAGGAACGCATGCCTACTCCTGAGAGCTCTCTTCCTTTCCTTGAACAAACATGTTGATCCTTCCTATTTACTTTTTCACAGTCGTATCTTTGTCCAAAAACGACACCCCAGCCCAACCTTCCTTCCAAGGATTTGCTGCCAATGCTTATACTAGATAAGAAGAATCAGCTACACTCCTGTAAGACAGAAAAAAGGGAATCCCTTGCAGCCAAGTTTAATTCAAGTCTAGTCATCAAAGCTAGAGCCAAAGCTTTCCCTTTGAAGCAGGCAATTCTACAGAAACTAATTGGAGCCTTTGCTGAAAGTATTTGTCAACAGCAGGCCATTACAAAAAGTTTACTGAAGCCCATACTTGAAACGTGTGCTAAAGATAGCATTAATGCTTCTGAGCATTTTGATTCTATGAATACTGCTGGCATCTCAAAATGTATGTATTTGTGGAAACAGAAAGATCCTCTTTGCCCAGGATTATTGAATCTCATGCTAGACAAAAGCCTCCATCCATGAAGCCAAGAGGAAGCTTTTTGCACCCTTCTTTCAGACAAAACATTTTGACTTTGGAATTTTGGTCTCTGAGTACAAGTTATATTTAGCATGCACAGCTCCAACTTTTAAACCACACCCATAAAGTTTATTCTATTCAAGTAGAGTTTCTGGGATGTTTTACCATCAGCACGCAAGCCTGCTTTCCGTCCATAAATCCTTTGGGAATTGCATTTGGAGTTAAGATTTCATATCTGAAAATAAGAAAGCACCAGACTAGTCACACAAGTGTATTTGAAAACAACAAAACAAAAGAAATCAGTATGAATTCCTATGCCATTATGAGTTCAACAGTTTTTCAAAAAACACTGCACCTCTAGACAGCAGAGCATGAAGGAGCAGTCCTGGACAGGGTCCTCTATGCCTCGTCTTAACTACACCCTTACTGAAGAAATCCAAGAAGCTTTTGGCAGGCTTTGTGCCAAGGTACAGATGTGTTGTCTTTGAAAAAATTGGCAATCTAGTTGCAATAAAAGACTTCCATTTTTGTACTTATGTCTTAACTTTGCCAGGCTAAAGACTACTTCAGATTCTTATCTAGGGCTCACCTTTGTCTGAATTCCTGGAATACAACTCTGTTGGGGAAACCTTGACGACAAATACGGATTCCCTCCAGCACTCCATTACAGCGAAGCTGGTCGAGGACCAAGTGGGGGTCTAGTTTTCCAGCCTAGTGAGGAAAAGGTATATTTCAATAATACCATGAAGCTTTTACAAAAAGGGCTTACTCCCTTGCCTCTCCCTTTCTCTTTTTTGTAAAGCAGCCAGTTCTCTCTTTTCTAGTTAGAAGCAATGGAAAGCTTTTACGCCACTTTAAGAAGTGCAAAGATCAGTCTCCAAAATTTTAGTAAGCATACAGTTATTTAGGATGACCTTAAAAAAATACCCTGAAAAAACAAGGCCTCTTCCAGATCTCTTGTAAAACCTGACTGAAGGTATCAACCCAGCCACATACCCCAGGAAGCCATGTAAGAATGCATGGGATGTGCTGTTATAATTGTCTTTACCTTTTTCTCATGGTTGGGAATAATGCAACGGACAAAGTTGGGGTTGGTGTTCCTCAAGGTAGCCATCAGTTTAGCCAGCTGTTCTTTGTAGAGCTGTCCCACTGTCCGAAACATTCCCTTCCTGGTTTTAAAGGCCCCTGGCAGTGCTGTATCTGACATACCAGCTACCTGATCCAGCCCAACAATGCGGTCCACTAGAGAGAGCACAGCAAAGAGCATTAAAATTTTCCCACGAGCAAAGGAAACATTGGAACACACAAAGAACATCTGGGTAGAACAGGATAAATGAGAGGAGCTGCAGAATCCTTTTTGCTTCATCTCTACACAGATGTCGACTCCTGTACAAAATTTGTGCAGGGATAGGAGCAGGAAGGAAAAGAAAGCATCAGCTCACTACAGGAAGTTTGAGTGATGGAGTCAAACTTAATCCCAAACACATTCTACTGATGCCCTGGATGGCAGCACTGGAAGAGCAATCTAGAAGTGAGTTTAAGATGCTTCTACTTGCTTAGCTTAGGACGAAAAACAACAAACCAAGAGTTCTAGCTGCTAGCCCAGCAGAGTCAACTATTAGTTAACTCTGATCCAGGAGGGGCCACAGAGAAAAAGCCCAGCTTCACTCTTGCGTTACAGGCAGGACTGTCACGACTGATGATCAGAAAAGTCATATCTACTCATAAACTGAACAAACACAGTAGAAGGCATGACAAAAACCAAATCTCAGGATATCACTGATTGTTTTTGGAGCCCAAGTATTCTATGACACAGACATAAACAACAGCACTAAGGAGAAAGTCAGAACTCCCTCCCCCAACAGTTTCTCCAGTATGCCACAGTGACATCCAAGCATTGACGAAGCTATCACCTTGATGGATGGACACCACAGATTTTTATTTTTCCTCAACAGAAGTCAGCTAGATCTGATAGTAGCAGGGGCAAGAAGAAGGTAATAAAAGGTTTACTTTTTCCCACTGCTTTACCACATGGAGATAAAAATTCACCCATCCAACAAAAACCAACTGTATCACTACGACCTTCCACACCTCCAACACTTTCATTAAGAGCTTCAAACTAGTCTGTACCATCTTTAGTGTTTGGCTGATGCCTACACTCAGGCTCCCTATCTTCACTTCAGAAAATACACCAGCTTGTGCTCAACTGTCTTCTGATTAAAAAAAAATACAGCTGCTAAGAGACACCCCTACAAAAGAATAAACAAGAAAGAATACTCTTATTCTAATATTAGTTAAAGACTGTTCACTTCTAGAGCAGCTATTGGAACAGGGTCAAGTAGTCTTATCAGAAAGAAAAGGAGGTTATGTTACCAGATGACATCATAGGGAAACCTAAAGTAATAAAGCTGGGGGTTGCCCGGCCAGTGCTGGCTGGGGTCTGAGGCTCAGACCCAAGAAGCCGTGGCTGGCCCGGAGAGGTGATCCCGTGAGGAACCGTCTCCAGGGGTCATGGCTTCTCTCAGCTGTCGGCCGGGGTGCCTGCAGAGATGCCTGGCTCAGCAGCCATCAGCTCTTAGTGACTCAGGGAGTGATTTCAGCTCTGCTCTGCAAGGCAAACCCCCAGGGCCAGGCCCGGAAAGAGAGAGGAGAGGTCCTTCTGGTGGTTCCGCAGAAGCAGCTTTATTCTTCCATCTTCTGCGAAGGGGTGACCAGAGACGGATCCTCCTCTGACTCGGGGTAGAGGGGTCTCTTTTATGGGGGTACAGAGGTGGGTATGCAAGGGTGAGAAACCAATGGTATTAGGGTATTTTACAAAGAGTTTCCTAGAGGATCATGGGTCTGTCTTCTCTCGCCATAACCAAAGATTCCCTCTTTCCCAAAGAGGGGCCTGCAGGGGGATTGTGTAACCTCCTTATCTCCAGGCCTTCCTGCCAGGGCAGGGGCTTGTCAGTCCCCACATCTGGAGATTTTGCAGTTCCCTTTATCTAAACAAGGGCTTCCTGCCAGGACAGGGGCTTGTCAGACCCTACAGAAACCCACAGAAGTGTATTCAGATTCTGGCTGTGCCAATCCTCTTAAATCTTGAGCCCTGTAATCTACTTCAAGATATCACAAAGGACAGTCACTTGCAACAGAAGATCCAGCTAAGAACACTAAATGAAAACTAATAAGCTGTGGTCAGTTGACATTTCAAGTTCCAAAGCAGTCTCTCACACAGCAAAGGCCTTGTTAGGCACAACTCGCTGATGGCCATTTTTCATCTAGTAAGAGCTCCTTTGCCAAACTTTCTTTTAAATGATCAGCTGCTGTAGTGAAATCCCAGTACTAAAACCAATGTTAAACTGGATTTCAGTCTCTCTGTAGTCTCAGAAATCTTCCTTCCATATCTTGCAAGAAATACAGCTGTGCTAGCTCTACATTCAAACAGCTGACAGGGATTTGCTCTTACCTGCTCCTACCCAAGTTATGCAAGAGAAACTTTTAGCACCTGAATGTGTCTATATTCTTGTATCCACTTTCAAGGTGAGTTTTACTTTTGTTTTAAAGTCCATGAGGAGCTACTAGCACAAAGCAGAGGAAATGAACAAGAAAGACAGGCAGGTATGACAAAGGGACAAAGAAGTTAACGGAAGCATTTCTTGCATGGCTCTAGGATGCATCACACACATGACATGACAGCTGGGTTTCTCAGTCACCTGGTTCTAGATGAAGAATAGGAAAGTGTTGATAGAAATAGGCTCTCTGAACCTTCTGCATCTCTGCAACAGACAGAGACGTCAAAGAAAACCTACCACAGAAAGTGACAGTAAGACTCAAAAGCAGATAAACCCAGAGAAGATAGAGTAAAATACTGAACAACACTGCAGAAAGAGCACACTTAGTTGCAGGACTGAAAACAGATTCCACCTCAGATCTTGAGTGTTGCAGCTATGCAAGCTGCTGGCTCATAATGGTGCACTGATATTTTATCCCAGTATTCCTCATTTTGAGACAGAATTGTTATATATGCAGCAAGCTTAACAGAAGTTTATGTAACTGAACCTTTCTCTTGAGTTACAGTGAAATTTTAGTGAAATACCATGATCTAAGCAAAGGATGTTTCAGATAATGCTCATCTTGGTGGCTTAGTGGTCAGGGGAAAAAAGCAAAACAGTTCATCATGGACTTTTGATGCTCAAGCTCTTTCACACAGAAAAAGAGCAAACAAATGAAATGAAGTTTAATTACATACCATCTTTCCACAGCTCAGACACAAACTTATCCGATGACTGGTGGAGAAGAGTAGCAATGTTATCATTCAGCGGATCCATGTTCTTCATCAGCCATTCATCTGCCTTATAATCCACCTGGAGAAGGTAAACACATCAAGAAGCTTGGAGAGTGATTTTCTGCAGCGCAAGATCCAACAACACCTGGCACAGTCTGTGAAAGTATCACTGAGGTTTGCACAACAGATTACCTAACCACTCTTGGATTTGCTGTCTAAGTAAGCACACCTACAAATTCCCAACCCTCACAAAAAGCTGCGTGTTCTGTTCCGTCATGAAGGGAATGGATTTGCAATGCTGGTTTGTACCATCCAGAGTGTGACACAAAAAACAACTGCATCAGCATTTCTGGTGATGAAGTCTTGATGCAGGTTTCTGAACAGTACCTCCAATCTCACCAAGTCACAGAGAACAAATTTAAAATGCTGTCAGTTTGACATGTCTTGAACTATAAATATTGATATAACTTGCAGGCATATCTCCTTAGGCCTGGTAAGCTCCTCTGCAATGGAACACTTTCATGCAATCTTCTGATGGTTTCTCATAGGGAACCATTTTGGTAAGTAGTCATTTCTAAGAAGCAGTGCTTATGAATTAAGCATTCAACCTTCACATTTTAATTATTAGTTCTTTACCTTGCCAGCATAATGTATGATACAGAAGTCAGCTTTGTCTTTCAGCTGTTTTGGCTTCTGAAATTTGGGGTGGGTGCCTTGTTCTTGAACAACTTTTTCCACAAAGCTTTTGTCTGTTGCTTTTGGGAACCAGCACTCTTCATCCAGCAGGGCCAGTATACCAGGAGGCCCAGCCTTAAAGAAGGGAAACATCAAAACATTACTAACTACACAACTACAACAATAACTAGCACCTTTAGATGGCTAGAGGAGAAAAAGGATACCTAAGCCTGATCCACATCACATTCACCTCTTGTGTGATAACAGTTAAACTATTTCCATTTTAATAGAAATTTTAAATAGTTCTTCAATATCCTCATCTGAATTCTGACCATTTTAATGAGAAAGTCCCTTCTGTCTAGGTTGTTTCTTGGGAAAAAATGTTTTTTAATAGAAGAAATATTATTACACAGTTCTCTGAATATATTCAGGTGTCTAAATGCAAAAGGCCATAGCAGAAAGTTTCACAAACTAGTCCTTAGTGCTGGAACATCTACTATGGAATTTGTAAACTCTCAAGTTTCATTAGAGCAGAATGAAAGCAAGAGAGATTCACAGCTTCTCATCACACCTGTAGTTAAGTAAGGAAGTTCACATGAACTTATGGCAAGCTGTACACACATCTAGCACCATGCAGACATACACAAGTGAGGACAACTTAGTGAGAGGAAATAGATTAGATCTATTTTCATGCAGTGTTTTCTACAGAACTGACACTAACAGCCTTATTGGTGACACACTTTCAGACAAAGAAGAAATTGTCTCCTACTGCTTCTAATCACATTACAGTGTCACCAGAAGATTACAAAAGCTAGAGGGCCAGTTTCCAATCTACAGGCAGAGGTGATGTCCTCAGTGACAAAAATCAGTGCAGCCATTTCCCAGTCGACAGTAAAACAACAAACTTACCGGCTTCTCTATGAGGTCAATGCAGGGCTGCAGATCCAGGCCAAAGTCAATGAAATTCCACTCTATGCCCTCCCTCTGGTACTCCTCTTGCTCCAGAATGAACATGGTGTGGTTAAAGAGCTGCTGCAACTTTTCATTTGTGTAGTTAATACACAGCTGCTCAAAGGAGTTCAGCTAATGAAGAAAAAGGTAGAAAGATGTTTGAGCAATTGCTTGTGAAGACACAACCACCATTCTCTTAGCACAAAAGATCATCTCTGTGGTTCAGGAATCTAAGCTAGAGAGGGGCAGACAGTCCACTGTCAATAACCCCTTGGGATACAAACTGCCTGTTCTGTCACGTGCCACTGCACACTGCTGCAATCCCTGGGGAGGTTCATACACACTGGTTCTCAGACTTTGCAGAAGAATGTTTAGCTGTAAACAGCAGAAGAATTACTGCAGCTACTTAACCCGGGAACAGAAAGGACTCTGGTTTTCTCACAAATGCAGAGCCAGCAAGTCCTCTTCATAGGAAGAAGTGGCAACGGAAGCCTGAAGACAAATTTCTAAAAGCATGTGGACTGGAAAGCCCCATTTCAATCCTTATATAAAATCAGAGCAATGAAAGTGAGGGAAATTTCTTCAGAATTTCCAGATTTCTTCAAACAGTAAGGATAAGGTTAATAACCCACAGTGCATTTTTACATTTGACCACACAAAACATAATGCAGCTTCTGAAGAGAGTGGTCCTGTTCTACTTCCTGCATATTTCAATAATTCTTAACTATGTTATTTCTGCTCCTCTCCTTTTCATGAGATACAGCAGCCATAAAGCCAAAGGTACACCTATCAGATGGGGAACGAAACAAAAATACCCCACAAAACCCAACCAATGAAAAAAACCCCCAAACTCCAACTTTTCTATCTCATAAATAAATTGGTCCAATTCATTTTGCAGCTGTTCATGAGCTAGACCCAATGTGGCATAACTCAGGTTGACAGGAGCTGCGTGGCTGGGATAATGGCAGGATACTTCTTTTCTGATGGCAGTCTGTGGCTGCTTCAGATTATAATGCAAACCACATGCTAAAATTATTTTATAGAATCCTGTAACAGTTTGGCCTAACAGTTCACTGTCATCTAGAGAAGGAGCTCCCATTTCCCCTCTCTCCCTCAACTTTTCTTCAGCTCTTCCTCTCCTACACTTATCTTGCATGAGATTTGACGCTGATTCTCCCTTTTTGTGGGCTTCACATCCTTTCCAAAAGTGTGTTATTTTCCAGCTGTAAAGCTATTTCCTTCAGCGGTCTTTGCTCCACATTAAACTGTGCTGAGTGCAAGGACCCGACGTCTCCTTACCTCAAAAATCTCAAAGCCAGCAATGTCAAGGATTCCAATGAAGGATGCACCCTGTCTCTTGGTCTTATCCAAAGCCTTGTTGATGCGCATAACCAGCCACCGGAACATCCGCTCATAAGTGGCTTTAGCCAGTGCTTCAATGGCAAAATCAGCCTAAACAGCAAACAGATAAACATCAAGAGTTGCACTACAAACCAAACAGGCACAGTTTACACTGTCTCAGGATCTAGCAGCACAACTGTAGTCTCAGACTCTTCTCTCCACCAGGAAATTCCCTGAACAAGGCTTATTTCAATTTATTCCCAACAAAAAGTAGATGGCATTGTGATACTCCATATACAAGAGCAAAGAATTTGTCTCTAAATTTGTGTGTCAAAACCGAATTTCAAGATCCTGCCTGCTGGAGAAAACAAGAGTTGGTATTAAAGAAAGAAAAACTATGCCCAGTCACTTCCAAAGACATAGCGTATTTCATAGGCTCAAAGAAATAAATTTAAATTCTTTTTGTAACTTTGTATTTGTGAAGCCATATCTCTTCCTGCGACTACCCTACCCGTGTTTGACACAAATACTATGTGTAGTAAGAAATGAAACATCAGAAGGGAAAGGCAGCATGGAAAGGCAACCTGCGACTTTTTCCAGACTTCAATCTCTTACCACTCCCTTCTATGTTACAGGGGCATGTTTCTTTATTCAGAGGATAATGCTGTGTTCATGAAGAAGCCAGGCAATGAGTAAACACAGGGGTTTGCTCCATTCAAGCAGGCCACTAGCTCCTAGGTCGGGTTTCCTTTACACCATGACCAGTCAGGAGTGTTACAAAATTTCCAATTAATTTCAAGGGTGAGCTGAAAATTCTTCTATCTTAGTAGCTGACCTACTCAAAAATAGTGCTTTCTGTATTGCACCAACTTGAAAATGTCATCCTTGCATACCACATTGAAACTAACTCCCCAGGGACAGCCAGTCACCAAAATTAGGGAACTTGTGTTCTCTCTGGTTTTTTTCTCAGATAAGTGCTAAGGGACAGGGTGAATTTTATCTTTCTACAGATTACACAAGCAAGAAATATATTATGCTAGAAGCAACATATTATGCTACAATATTCAAGTGTGCTTGCCCTACACTGCAATCATAAAGATGGTAAGTAAACACTACAGAAACCTCTGATACATTCATTAGCTGTGCAGCAGTAAGATTAGAGACCAAAGTACTTGGGTTTTTTTTGAGAATGCCCACCTGCTCTTTGGTCTGAGCTTTCTGGACATAATCTCGCCCAACTTTGATGCGAGGAGTCAGGATGCCTCTAGTGAAATCTGTCACGTTGATACCCAAAAGGTGAGCCACCTTCTGAGCAGCTAAAGATGGTAGGGGGAAATGAAGAGATTCACATTATTCACTTTTTCTCATAGAAAGCAAGAAAAAAAGGAAAACATTCTGGCAACTGTCTTTAGAAAAGTCAGGAAATAGCTGACAAAAAACATTAAATGGAGAACAGGTTGCTGAGACAAAGTATCTTCCTAACCAAAAAAGTCCAAAAACCCCTCCTGCAACCCGTATTGTTACAGCTTATTGAGTTTCTCCAGAAGCCACTAGAGTACATTTGAAGCAATAGCCTCATACTACTAAGTCATAACACAGAAGCTTCAGAAAGGTAGCTGACTGTAACCAATTTAAAAATACATCAGATAATGGATTCCTTAATCAAGCTAACTGTTCTGTCTTCATCTACTGATGAGTCTTGAGGCAAGTCTCTATTTCAGATTCAAGACCCAAAACCCAAATTATTTACTCTCCTCCCTAAAATGCCATTTAGAGCATATTTTTTAATAATAACAGCCAAAAAGAAACCCATTTATAGATAAAGCAGCAACCTTTGCACTTCTGCAGTACACCTACAATGAAGGTCTGAGTTAAGTCTTCCAGCAAACAGTCTTTGATCACATGAAGTATAGCAGTATTTACCCACTCATCAATGGGCAGTGCAATTAAAATAGGTACACATGCTTTATACCCACCATAAAACTATCCACCACCTTACTCTTACAGTTACCAGACTACCTACATAGGCAGCAAAGAATATTCCTTAAAATCTGATAATATAGGTTTGAAAGAGCAATTATTGTAGCTTGTTTAAAACACACACCCCACGTATTCCAGTAGAGTAATCCTTTTCATCTGTTCATCCCATGTACTTCCTGCCTAGCCCTGACACAAGAACAGTGCCACATTCCTGCCCATGGGTGGCTGCAAACACATGCCTGGCACAACAGTGTGTATTTATAGAGAGCACACCAGCTCCTCTGACAAATCATTCACCTTACGGAAAAGCAGCATTCCAGCATTCCATACATACTGCAATACACTCTCCCACTTGCAAGAACTTCCTGTAGGCTTTTTTCCTGCACTTTTCTTTGGTGTAGGGGAAGAGATTGGTTACCTGTATTGTCTGGCATAGAGGCTTGGTCTGTATTACGCTCCTTCTTGAAGACTATGTTGCCAAGTTGAAGAACACCTGAGATAACCTTCAGCAGACCTTTTAAAACAATAGTAATAATAATAGCTTAGTGTCAGACATCACCAAAAGCCTTGATATGACCCAGTTACCTTTCCCAACATGGTTAAGAGGCCCATCTCAGCATCCTAAAAATCCTTCTGAAATGTGGGAAAAACCACCACAGGCTATTCCTCTAAATAACTCCCATTCAGGACAAAGGACTTGCCTTGTCATTCCTATGCAAGACTAGACAGCCCAGAAAATTACCCATTCTCAACACAACTATAAAACAGTAAGAGACAGGACTGAGGGTAAAGTGCTACCTAAAACATCTGTATTTTTTAATAAAACACTTGTTCTCTGCTTGTGGGTCAAAATTCACTCAATGAATTCGATACTCAATTTTCCTCAACAGTCATTGCTGAACAAAGGAAAGAGACAGTTAAGAGTACACCCCAATTAAGATTTTGTTTCCTTAACCCTGTAACACTTTCAATTTCCTGAGCAAGATGTGTAGTCCTTACAGACACACATTATAATGTACGGAAGGCAGCAGGACGTGGGCGAAAGTGACTGCACCGTAACTATTACTAATTATATGCTGAAGCTCCCCACCCCATTGCTAATGATATATTCATACTCTTCAAATGATGCACATCAAAAAAGCACCATCAGATGCCAAGACAGGGAAGACAGCATCAATTCAATTTTCACCATGTATCAGTCAAAGCTCATTGCATAATAGGGTCCAGCTGCCTTGAGCAAAGTAAACTGACAGTCATTTGAAACTGGATCTCTCAACGAAGATTTTTTTGTGCCTCAACTTCTATCTGTTTATGCTGATTTTGGCATACACAGCAGGGATTATAGCAGGCTGGATTGTAAAGAGCAGTATTTATGACACAGGTACATACTGCCTACAAACACAAGAGCTGCAGCCTGCAGCAGAGGAAGTGGTGACCTCAAAGCACAACAGATGCTTGCTTGCTTTAGTGTAGAGAGTAACAGTCCTAACTTCAGAAGACATACATTTCAAAAGTGAGACTTTGCAGAACACTGATTCCCAACCAGTGAGGCAGATCATGAATGAGAGAGCACAGAGCTCTGGTGAATACGTATCACTGCACTTTGTGCTGGCTGTATGCAATTCTATTTTCACTGTCATGCTACTGTGCTCCCAGTATCAGACAATATTAATTTCTGATCAGCAGTTCAGTGTTAAGCTGGAAAGAAAGGCATTATGACCATCCCATTCTCAAAGGACTAATCCAGCAGTGGTTGGATCAGATACTTTAGAGCCACTGCTAAGGGATAGGGGGAGCACACAAGCCATGCGCTGCATAAGAGAATGAGGCGATTCTTGTATCTTGGATGTGTTTTTCATAAACTGAATATACAAGCCTCAGAGTGGGAGCAAAAACAGCAAGCAGAAGCATGTTTTTATTAGCTGCTTGACTTCTAAAGTTAACTTTATAACCTGAAACTGTGCTGGTAGATCCTGAGGTGGGTCACTCCAAAGCCACTCAATTCTGTTACTTGCACGCTGTTCACTTGGGGCAGGGGGGGCAGGAACGGACACAAGCAAAATAAAACCAACAAAACCCCTAAACAAAACGTTAACAAATCCAAACAAAACAAAAAAAGAACATCATAACAAAATACTTCAAGAGCCACGGCCTGTTCCCTCTTTTATTCCTTCCATATTCATACCTATCTGCTCTTCATCTGGGATGCCCATGATCTTCATTGCCTCCATGGTCTCCTGAAACATGTCCTTGTCTTGCTGACCCGGGATTGTAACATGCCCATTGGAAAGGAAGCGGTATTTGTTGTAAGGCTCCAGCAGCAGATCATCTTAGGAAAGAATTGACAAAGAAGTTGCTATGGACTTTTTTTTAACAGACAACAAGCTGCCACCAATACCAAATTTCTGACTTGCATACACTATCAGGTCCTGGATGAATCTGGGATTAAGGCTAGTTTTACTTCAGGTTAAATATTTAATGTATTTCAGACAAACACAGAGTTCTTCTGTGTTATTTCCTGCTATTCCTTCCTCTGGACTATGCCAACAAAGCACTGTCAGTCATCATTATGCCCTAAATCTGTAAAAAGCAGGGATTAACTTGAAAGTAAACTTGCCTTTAATTTCAGATACCTCATTTCTTTCAAGTCAGATAAAAGTAAATACATTCACTGTTGAAACAGTAGCAGCTATGAGAAAGTCCTCTCCTTTTGTCATTCCTGCAGATCAATTTGCAGCTCTTGCACAACACAGACCCAGATTACCAGGCTGAGGTATTAAAGCAAGGTGTGCTGGGATCCCAGACTGCTAGAGCTGCTTAGAGGCTTGCAGATTTGCTCCCCTCAGTTACATGCTGAGTACATCACAGCAGAACCATTCTTGCACCAGAATGGTTTACATCATGCAAGACTAGACTAAACATGGGACAGTGATTTAGGTAAGGAAGGGCGTAGAGTCATTGCTGGCAAGGAGACAAGTGCAGGAAGGAACCAGAGAAGCAAGTTTTCAGGAACTGAAAAGTGCAGAGGGAGGGCAGATGGATGTATGAGTGCATGAAAGAAGTGGAGGAGAGCTGACCATATCTAAAAGGCAGAGAGAAGGAACTGTGAAGAACAGGTCCTGGTCCACAAGTGTTCTGAACCCCATGTTGTTGTAGTTATGGGACTCCCTCATCACAACACAATCATACTTACTCTTCAAATGCTCCCCTGCCCCAGAGAGCAGGTAGTAAAAGATGTGGAAGGTTCTCTCCTCTTTGGCCTGACGAATTGCACGTGACTTCTCCAGCAGATCTTCAGAGAGTCAAGGCATGTGACAGGACATACAGATCACTTCCTGTTCTACGGTAGGAGAAAAAAAACTACCTGATGTTCTCCTCATGCCAACTGACAGGACTATTGACTTAGATATCATTATCAGTCAACAACCCACCAAGCTGCTGGTCTCAGTTCTGCCAGCCTGTGAATGATAACTATGGTAAGAGACACTTAACTGGTAAGAAACAAAAAATAGTGGCCATCAATCTCCACTTGCCTTGGAGAGAAGTGAGAATGACTCATGAAATTCCACACCTGTTCATATTGCTGCAGTTTATGCTTGCATTTCATCTCTCAGGATTAGAATTCAATCACTCATTCGTTCTGAAAAGATCTGCACCATGATCACAAAAGGTCACAAAGTGCTATTATGAGGAAACAGGAGACTACAACAGTGATCATGATAGCAGAAATTTAGAGTGCTTCCAACTGCTTTCTCAACCTAGTCAGTTGTGAAGAGACTGCTAGGTCCCATTCCTGTCACCTCTAGAGCTTTGAACTTCTCCTTTCAAGGGGTTACAGAAAGGATACAGGTCTCAATGTTGGCTCCAACAATGTAGCCGTTGACATCAAAGTTGATTCTGATAAATTTGCCCTAAGAGGAAGACAATAGCATTAAAATTAGTATTCATTCTATCTGGTAACAGCAGTAAACAACAGAGGTAAACCTTCTCTTTTTTATCCAGTAAAGGAAACTTGGAACACATCAGGCAGGCTTTAGGCAAAGCATAAGGTCAGCCAATAGGCAGTGCCTGCTGATCACAACAGCAAGTTAACAAAAAAGACACCAAGCACTTCCAGGCACTTCTGTCATTGTGACAGCCTACAACTCACACTCACTATGTTTCAACCTAGATTTCCCACAACCAGAGGCCCTTCAATTTCACACACTACACACTACTTTGACAGTTCCACCTCTTTCAGTGTTAGCTTCAACCATTTTTATTCAGCTCCAGCTCCCCCACCTGCCTCTCAGATGTTGCCCATTGCTCTCCAAAGCAAGCACAATGACCAGTATTTGCTTTCCAAGATAAAACTGACTGTAATGATTACAATAAAAATCAGCACATATGGCACAGGGTCTGGTCTCCTCATTCCAGAGACCTAAAAGATCTGTTTTGGATAATTCACTGAATGAAATCAACCTCCCAGATTAATTTAAAGGAAGTCACTCAGTTATTCTATCCCTGATAGCAATTCACCCAAAAGCAGAATACTCTGGAAAGTGCAAAATACACTTTTGATGCCCTTTTTGAATATACTCATGACATAATAATACTCACAAATCTTGAGGAGTTGTCATTTTTTACTGTCTTGGCATTTCCAAAGGCCTCCAGGATGGGATTAGCCTGGAGCAACTGTCTCTCCAGTTCTCCCTAGAGAGAAATCCAAAATTAATAAAGTAGGTAGCGGTTCACTGGATTAACCTTGGGTCAAACCAGCGCTGCAGTTTCAATTCACACTAGTCTGGCATCTGCTGTAGAGAAGCCATATTAAACCTTAGGAGATGATCACTTAAACCTTCAAAGGAGACTCATTAGTTATCTGGATTAAACAGAAACATTCATAAATATGCCTTGTTCCCTTCCTTCCAGTGCTGTCTTTCTGTCAAAAGAAAGCCCTTCAAAGTCACTTGGCTGTAACATCCCGCTGACTTCCCAGGGAGAAAGTGAAACACCATACCATCATCCAAGACTAGGCCCTCATTACAGAACTGTACTGCCACAGAGGCTGGAAGAGTGAGGTAAATCCTATCTTGCTACTTAAACATAGCTCTGAACACTGCTACTAGTAGGTTAAGAAGTTAAGTCTGAAAAGGTCTGACGTTTTTTTAAAAACCAAACGCAAAACCAAAAGCTTGCACTTTTCTAAGAGTCTACATCTTAAAAAGTACAAACAAGCAAAAAATCTCCTTTGTAAGGAGGCACACACCAAAAAGAGAATTAGTGGTATCCCACCAACTGCATGATTGCTTGCATTCTGCTGCCATATTCACACACTCTTCCCCTCAAGGAACACAAAATGCTGGAACTGTAGAAAAAGAAATTCAGAACTTTAATCCCTGCCAACTACTAAACCATTGCGACATATACACCTTTCCCTGCAGGCTCTAGATGTATTCCTAGCTCTTTTTAAAAATTACTTGTCCTCTGCACTAAAAGCATGGAGTTCTCTATATTTCAAGATCAACTAAAAAGCTTCTGGAGACACAAAATTACAGTTTAGATTAATGTTTCTCTTTTTAGCGGTTATCACTAAGTATTCAAGACTGCCTGTGCATAACAGATGGAAATGAAGTTTGATTTGTGAGAACTGAAATTTATGGGGAAACTATTTAAGGTTACTTCTAAAGGAAAATTGTTCCCATTTGTTCTCAAAGACAGATTAGTTCTTACACAGAGTCTCTAAAAATACAGGCAATAAAAAGAAGAGAAAGATATATGAGAAAGTGTATAACGAACAGTTCTTTTAAAAGTCTTTATTTTTTACTTCCACAATCACTTCACTTCATGCTTGCCAAGCGCAAGGCCAAACAAGACCCCCAGCCCTGGTGGAACTGCACATATACAGAAAGGGCAGCTGCTGCAAACACCTTCATTCACCATCAAGTATCTATAACAAGGGGCTTAGCCCTGGGAAGGGAACCTGAGCTGGGACTTCATCTCTCTCACAACAGACCCAGCATCTTGGCACTGCAAGGAAAAAAACCTTGAAACTAGGGTTCAGTCCATGAAACTGCATGGTAGTCACATTTCTCCTTGTGTTCTGCCACATGTACTGAACTTAAAATGCTCTTCCCTCACACTATTCCTCTTCCCCATCCTGCAGTGAAGTCCTAGGCCTCTGTTACTAACTGCAATTTGTTACTATTCAAGTGAGAGATGACAGCAACACAGTAGTTAAAACCAACTATGGAACAAGGAGGGAAGAGAAATCAGGCCTTGACATCAAATCCATATTTGTCTAAAAATAAAACCAAGGCCATACTTAGCTGCACAAAGACTGGAAGTTTATGGAAATACCTATAATAGACCCTACTGTTACTTACTACCTCAGGAAAAAGTGCCATAATTTCAAGTAGGTGTTGGTAAATTGTAGTTTAGAGGTGATTAGGTCCCTTTAAACACCAAGGTAGCAATATGCATAGAATGCCAGCTTGGCCTCACAACAATATGAAGCTCTGGGGAAAGGAAAATACTAAAGAGTTGGTCAAATCACTTGAGTTTTCCTGACTTGCCTCAGCACCAGGACACAGTGGGAAAATCTAAGTTCTCAGCATGCAAGACTAAATGTCTGCAATCACTGTACCCATTCCTCACTGCACATTATCTTTGTTTAAAAGGCAACTCCATTATGTTAAAAAATTTAAAAAAGTTTTTGGGTGGAGTTTGTTGGGCATTTTTTTACCTAATTTTGATGGTCATCTTTCACTACTGAAGGATATTTCATTCTTATTATACAAAGGGTAATTTTGCAAAGCAAAACCATTACAAGACACAGTTGTCCATCACAAGCTTTCTAGAAATCCTAAGGTTCCTATCATTAAGATGCTGCCAATTTCCTGGCACCTGTAATTGCCATTCCTTGACCTGAAACAAATTTGTTTAACACTTGGCACACATTTGAAGTATGTGCAATATTCCTGATGAAAACAGAAGCAGAAAAAAAACACTGGGTGTGCTATCCTGTGGTTGGGCAGTTCCCAACACTCTTCAGTATGCTTTCTTTCTACTGCTCTGAAATTACAACACCAATTTAAAGCCAATTCATCAACACCAATTTCAAATAAAATCCTTGACCTCTACCTTGTACTCTGAATTTTTTGCATCTCATACACTTTTTGGAATGTTTCCAGCAAGGCAGAAGTTTTGACAGCCATTTATTCTTCAAAAAGTATGGAGAAAGGCATCCAGAAATCAAATCTACCTTTAACAGCATGCAATTAAAAAAAAATATGGGGAGGGCACTTGGGTTGTTTGTTTGGTTTGTTGGAGTTTGTTGTTTTGTTTTTCACACTTCAGGGATTTGCTTTTGTATTCTTCTCTGCAGTCATGTGAGAGACTATCAAATAACTAAATTCCAACACCAATGGCTGGATGGAGAAAGGAGAAATATCATCAGTAACCTAACTTTTGTTACAAATATTTAAATATTAGCTACTATTAGCCGTGAATTTCCGATTTGCTGCAAACATTCACATCTTGAAAAAACATTACATGATTTAAGAAGATGGTAGAGAAGCTGAGATTAAACATGGGAAAACATGGATTTCAATTTCCATAAATAAAAGTTTCTAGAATTAGATTCAGTACACCCCCTAAGGAGCCTTAGTGTCCTTGGAAGTCACACTATGCAGCTAGAAGCTTATTTATAGCTGAATATAATAATGAGCTGGGAATGGTGGAATGTGCCACTACCTCCAAAACCAGTGAGCTGGAGTTAAAGAATAGGCTTTATAAAGCTGATTTTCCCCTGACACTTGGAAAAACATTGGGTTACATCCAAAAGTTCATGGTAAAGAAAGTACCACTACTTTCTATAATATCCTTGGTTAAATTCTTTGCCTAGTCTTGCAGCATAAAGGTTCAACAATGTCATATACTAAGTAAAGACAAAAAATCTGCCATGACCAGTATACTGGAGATCCTCAAAAAATTAAACATATTCATCGTCATAAACTCTTATACTCTGGTTCCAAGTTTGCTCCATAAAGAAGTGTTGCAGAGAGCACTCATTGCTGATTAACATTCAAAGGCTCCAGCTCTAAATCCCCTCTGGTAAGGTCAGCTTAGCCACAAAATGTGAGCTGCAGGACTTTGTGAAAAAAATCAAAACTTAGAGGGAAAAAAATTAAATATCAAACCTGGGCAAATCACCAATCAACCCAACTTAGGACTGTTTTACTCTCCTAAGCAGATTGCCTGTCCTGCTTTGGTGATTCAAATTTTACCCAGGGACAAGCAGTGGAAGAATACTTAACCCAATGATTCTATTTTCTGCACTTAAAAAAAGAAAAAAGGAGAATGTTTCTAAATACAGCTACTGATAGATCATGGAAAAAGCCTTCTTATGTCTGAAATTTTGGCACATAGAATGATTTTTTTTTTGGTTGGATTCCAGAAGTTAGTTACTACTATGTGCAGGCACACACAGTGTGCTTACATGCAGAAATGCCTTCTTATTTATACACTCTATATGCAATATACATGTCTACACATTAAGCTACTACAGGAAAACTCTTATTAGAGATGCAGTGGACACACCTGGCTTTCATTAATGAACATTTCCAACGTGTTCAGACCTGGCTAACAAGCCCACAGTACTGAAACACTCAGGCTAAATACTTAACTACATTAGTCTTACTAGGAACACCACACACACTGTATGCTTAAGATTCTAGGAAAGCCTTGTCCAGTCCTATTGCCCTGGAGGAATAGTTCCAAAATGGTATGTATCTGCAAGGAAAACCTCAAAGGCAAACTAGTATTGAGCACAGAACACAAGTATTCTTGATATCACTACAGTCTCCAACTGAACATCCTTACAAAAAGATTACTGTGTACCACACACAAAAAAAAGAAAAAAAAATTGTGAATTGTCTATGGATTTGCTTTAGCTGCAGAAAGTGATATTGGTGTGGAGTGAAAAGCTGCTCAAAAAAATCACACAATGGGACAGAAAACGCATTCCTGGTGCAGAACGTGCAGTAAACGTGCAGCTCACCTACGAGGATACAACTGAAGAATTCGGCAATAGTCCATCGGGGGAGAGGGAGGGGAAAAAAATATAAGTGAGACATCTTTAAAGTCCTCCCACCATCATCACCACCCTCCTCTCATGTGCTGCTAACACTTGGCTGTTTTCCCCCCTTTTAATGTTTTCCTACAATTTCTAAGTTTTCAGCTGATGTCCACTAGCCTATCATTGTATTCTCCAGTTTTCAGACAGTACATGTAATGGCCAGACCTAATCTGTAACAGTACAGAAGAAAGGAGACAACTCCTCCACGGAAGGATCAGTTTTAAACTGCCTAGACTGGTTAAAAGTAACACATCCACATGAAAAGATCAGTACAGGTGATGCTTCACTTGTAGCAGCTCTTGCCCATGCACATGCCCACGAATCCAAGGGGGTGTGGATGACTTCATGCCCACTGTAGCTCCACTGAATTCAAAGGAGCTATGACTTTGAACAGTGTTTCCCTGACTTGCAATTTTTGACAGACTTACGGTTTCATAGCTCACTGACCTCCTCAATTCCCTGATAGATGGTATCATCTACACTTCTACTGAGCAATATGTCTTTTACCAACATTAGCCAGTATATATTTAGTGTCCAAAGTCAGCAGAGCAATAAAGCATCTTTAAACCTAGGTCTTACCTGGTCTTTTTTGGACTTGTGCGAGGAAGCAACATGAGCCAGATATTGAATGACCTTCTTGGTGTTCTCTGTTTTACCAGCTCCTGATTCACCTCTGCAAAGAAAATCTGCAAGTTATTCACAAACAAGATGTATGGGAACATTATCATATTTCTAATCCCAAAGGGGCTACCAACACTCTAACTGCATTCTGGCCATTGCAGCACCTCCCTTAAAACCAAGGAAAAAAAAGATGGGCTGCAATTGGATTGCAATATGGAAGGACATAAAGAACTATGCTTTCTAGTCACTTGGATACAAAGACTGTCAAGCGGCTGAGGAATAACTTGGAGGCTGCTATAGAGGTTGGGGTGAAAGGTAATGAAGTAAATCTTTCAAATGGAAGCCTCCTGACTGCAAGAATAAACATACCAATTCCTTAAGCATGGCTGAGGGCAAATCAACTGTACTGTGTCTAGAAGACAAACTGCTGTATCAAGAGTATCTGTTACTGTATCAGCCTCATCAGTATGCACGTACTTAAACATAACAGCTGCATCAAATCTGAAGGATCACTCCAAGCCTTTTCCATTGACAAAGCTGTATTTCTTTAGTGGTTTGAGTACAACAGCTGTTGCAAAGCCACCCTTTTTCCACTTTTACAAAAATTATTTTGCATAAGGAATTATATATTGGAGGAACTGTAGTGGGACTTTCCATGACTCTCCATTATTACTTGATTTTGTAATTTCACTACCAGCACTTAAAATTAAAGAGAATCCTTCCACAAAGAATGTAAAAACACAAACTGTGACATGCAGACAAGCTGACAATTGGAAATACTCACGTGCAAAGGATGGACTGATCCTCTCGATCTAGGAAAAAATTTTAAAAGAGTAGTCAGACTAGGACTCTAAACTAAATTTCTCTGACAGAATGAAATCAACACCAAAGATAAAACCATGAACTAGTAAACACTGACAAGTATATTCAGAAATATAGTCAGGTAACCCCTTCTCTGGCAAAAGACACCAATTCCCACCATAGGCCAAAGTATAATGGCACCCTAGCAATTTAGTTTTCTTCATCCAGAAAGAATATTATTTGCATTAGAAATTTTCTACAAACACTACAGAAGTCTCCTACTGAACATTTCTTTACAACGCAGACACAGTGCGATGTGCATCTATTTGTTCCCCTATTACAGTGGGCCCATACTGACTTACAGAAGTTATCAGCAGAGCAGTGAAAATGGAAGAAAATGGGACAGCAACTGTTACAAATCCCAAAGATTCACATCAAATAGAGGCTTTCAGACCAAAACAAACACTGAAGGCTCAGTGACAAAATATTTGTTACTTATTTTGTACAGAATGGACCCAAAAGCTAAAACACTGAGCAGCAGCCTACATCCTATACAGCTGACTGTTTGAGGCACCATGCTCTATTGTATTAGCAGAGCAGTTGGTAAAAACAGAAACCTTTTCTTTTCCATGTTGACATAGCAGCAGACATATTAATGCCTGTGTTCAGTTTCCAACTGTGGATATCTTTGCAGTTACAGAACTTAATTCACCCAGCCTATTCACCACTATCTGCTCCCACATCTTTAAGTTTTCACCTATGATTCCACTTTGCTATGCATGGTCCTGATCAGTCCTTCCACCATGCCTTCATGCAACAGCTCCTGCACACGATCCCCCAATTCTACCCTGTTTCACCTGTCACCCCTGCCCTACACCCTGTCTCCATCTGCCCCTACCTAGGGTGCAACCCATTCCTTCACATCACCAGGAATGAGCTGGGAGCACTGGGAAGACCAGAGAGTGCCTGTGCCTACACCAGAACAGCCTCAGTAGCTTGTAGTCATCACATGGACAGCAAAATATGGAACAGATGGGCACAGCAAGTCACTGACTGACAGCCCACAAGAGCTATTGGGGCTCTCAGAACACACTGTACCACCAAACTCAAAATCTCCATTAGGCTGTGGGGTTTTTTGTTTGATTTTAGGTGTTTGTTTTTAAATCAACACCAGAGGACTGCCAGGTTATTCAGTCTGAGAAGCTCAGTAACACAGCAGCAGTTAGACACTCATTGCACTGGACTAACATCCACTCTCTAAATTTAGAGACAGAAAGGAAGCCTCAAACATCCATGAGAGTATGCATTTCACTGGATCTCTCTAAAGAAGTATTTCAGTAATTGGTGACCTCCATCAGTATGTTTATACAACTGTCTCCACATTTTAGCTACTGGTTCTTTCTATTCCTTTTCCCCATAACTCAGAGAAACCAAGCACACTCAGTATTCTTCCCACCAGACAGTACTTAGGTGATATAATTAAGTCACTATTCAAGTTGTTCTGTGCCAGATAAAGAGATGGAGCTGTAATTAGGGAAGGCTTTCTAGTCTGATAGAATTCAAGTACCTGAAACCACTTTCTATACCCTTAAATACTGCTGTTGTAAGTGCATTTAGCATTTCAGTACTAGCATCACAAATGCCACATTTATCAAGAAAAATCTCCTGTATACCCAGTTTATAAAGAGGAGTACATTCCACGTACTTTTGTGGAATAAGGAAAGCTAGCAAACCTAACAAATTTGAGATTCCATCTTTTCTTAAAACATTCTGAAATCAATAGTGGAAGCATTAGGTTCATGTGCTAAATATCTGCAACTCCTGCTCTTAAGCATCTTTACTGGAAACTGATTGCATGTGGATGAGCACAAAAAAATGAGTGGAAAATAATCTGCTTTTTTCTTGTTAAAACTCAGAATGTTACCTGTCATTACCCTGCTAATACTGCTCTAAGAAAGAGCTGATCAGCCCCAAGACTGGAAGAAAGCAAGTAGAAGAAAATCACCACTCAAATGGTTTTGGCCTGGCAAATTCTTAAGCTTTCAAAACTACATACTGCAGCTTTACTTAAATTGCATACTCATTTTTTTCAAGTGCTGAATTTTATTCACTGCCTCTCAGATATACACTCCTTTTGCTAGAGGCCAGCTCCAAAGGCCTCACACATTCAAGGTTCCCAGTGGGTCAAGAGCTCAGCAGGCACATGCCAGCCCTCTGCATGACTGGGCACTTTGAGGGTGGATCAGGGGAATAACTAATGACTCATTTATGGATTGCCTAAGGAAATGTATTCTTCAGCAGTGCAACACCTGGGTACAATTCTGCACCACAAAGCAGCTATGTGAAAGGACAAGACCGTGCCTCTGAATAACATCGGACTTTCAAAAGCCTGAATACAAACAAGCAGCTCACTTGTCCAGAAAAGGTTATGCTTGCATTCCGATACTACAGAGGTTCTTCCAAGAAGTCAATTTGAAAGGAAAAAAAAAAAAAAAAACACCATTAAAAATATAAGATAAAGTAAGGTGCTCCTTATTCCTGGTAGCAAGCCCTGATCTTGGAATTACAAGTTGGAGCTTCTCAAACAGGCAGTGGAGCCCCAAACACTTGAACAGCACACGCCTTCCCATTTGCATCCTAAGATGATCTAGCAAAAGAATACCAGTAAGCAGACAGATAAACTGACTTGCTCAACAGAAAAAGAGATGATCAACATCAGATAATAACACCAAGCAGCTCCTTGGCACTGAACACTTCTCAATCACGACAAGTCTTCCCATGCTAAACTGAGAAGTTCTTTCCAGCCTTGTTTCAGTAAGGCAAGACAGCCACAGCACCCTGGATTGACCCTAAGGAGTCCCAAAGATGCAAGCACAGGATTTTTCTCCACCTTAACACAGAGCAAGGTGTTGAAAGGTGGTCAGGCAGGAAAAGTCACAGACTGTGTTCAAAATCCTCTTCGCACAAAGCTTTCCTCCCCCAACACACTTTCCTGGTGGCCCACTGCAGCTGTCTTAGTCACCTCTGCTTTAAGTCAGCAGGAACGTACCTGCGAGTGCAGGCAAGTCCCCGGGAGAACACAGACACTGCCATAAAAGGCAACATTCCTGTTTGCAATCCGGGGGAAATTCTTTCCCAGGACTGCAAAGCAGCAGTCATTGGGATAGCTGGAATTCTTCTAATTGTGTATAGACAGACAACTCAAATAATGTGTTGAGCAACAGGAAACTGGAGCCGACCAAAGGAGCAAAGAGCTAACGCACACAAAGCATAACTCTTAGATACACTTCAAATTAAGAACAGTTTTAAATGCCAATATTCCTCCTCCATATGACTTGTGTCATCACAAATCAGAATTCAGTTGTCTCTAGGCAAAAGGCCACCTCCACCCCCTACCCCCCCTCTTTTTTTTTTTCAAATGATCATTCAACACGGGCATACTGCACTACTTCAGTCAGCACTTGCCTTTACTTCATTGTCAGTTGTGCAAGCAACCTACTCAGCAAAAGAGAATGTGCTGGGTACCATAAACTCAGTTGCTTATAATAACACAATCAAGAAACGCCTGATTAAAAGAAATCTGCATCTGCTTTTCAATCCTAAACAGAGTCACTTATTAAAAACAATCCAGAATAACAACTCATTAGTTAATTATAGCAACAGTTCTGTATTTCAAACCAGCTGACAAGGAAAGCGTTTTATCTAGGCTCTTCTTCAGCTCTCATCACCATAGTATTCAAGTGATCACAAGGCACAGCAGCCTCACACATCGAGAAATTCAGGAAGTAAAATATCCTTCAAATTTAAACTATACACCAGTATGGTATAATAAGATCAGTAGATTAATTTTAGTACGTAAAAAACCCCATAATATGTAACTTATTTTTGACTTTCTTTAGTCCAAGAATAAAAGACTGCATTTTAGACTGGTGACTGCTTCAGCATACATTAAAAATTTAATAAAACCAAAATTTGTTTTCACAAAAGAGACATCTTGTACATAGAAAGTACTCAACCAAATATATTACTGCAAAACAACAAATCTGAATGAATGCTGAGCTGCTGTGGTCAAATATATTGGCATAATTAATAAATTAATACGGCTCCAAACTCTTGAATTTTGATTTTAAATATTTTGGGATGGGAAAATAAAAAGGTTAGGACGCTAACGTGAGGTTAGGACAATGTGCAATTTAAGCTGCACATCTCAGTTACAGAACATCCTACCAGGCCTTTATCACCCACTTCCTCTGCATGAGTGACTCTCGTTTCAAGCCTGTTCATCTCCATAAAAGGAGAAGTAATATAGCATTCACACAACGGTGACATCACCTCTCCAGCTAAGAGGAAGTGGAGCTGAAAGGCACAGCTTGGCTCGCAGTCCCCTGCCTATGGCTGACTCATTAAGGCTAAAAGCTTAACCATAGCTCCATGGTACCACCCACCTCCTAACCACGAGCGTCTGGCAGGCCGGAGCAGCCCGGCCCTCCGCGTTCCCGTTACTGCGCTGCTCCCCAGCACTGAATGCCTGCAGCCCAGCTTGGGCAACGGGCTGGCTGGCCAACTTACACAGCTGACCCAAAGCAAGAATTGCTCTTAAATGCCTCTAAGTGCTTCCACCATGCAGTAGTTTCAGCTCTTACTGCCTCCTCAAACTTCTCTTCCAACATCAACGTAATTTTACATCTCATGTCCTTAGGGCTCTTAACACAGGAGGAGCCCCAGGGACCTGACACACTGTGCTACATGGAACAACCCCCCTGGCATCAGACCTAATCTAGTAAGTTCACTGTGGTGCTTTAACCTACATGCTGGCTTGAACAGGATCAAAAACACTCCAGGGGAACACCAGAACACAGCCCAAGAACCTGTTTTTTTGCATTGTCATTTAAGGAACACACTACAGAGAAGTTTCAAAATGCTAATAAACTAACATCAAGTACAAAAATAAAGAGAAAAGAGAAATCAAATGAAGGAGAAACATAGCATATCCAAGACAGCTCTCAACAATAGAGCTTCAAGATGTTAGGAAAAAAAAACAACAGGAGAAAAAAAAAATCACTTGAGTTGGCAGGAATACTGCAGTGCCAAGATTCAGCTCTGCGTTAGCTGAAGTTTGAAAGCAGTCAGAAGAAGAAAAATAAGTTTCATTTTGAAAAATGAAATATATCCTACTGGGTCAAATGCAAATATTTATTCCCCCAAGACACTTTTGGACTAGAGCCCATATCGCCCTTTCTCTAGCACTCCTTAACTGAATCTGGAGATAGTAGAAAACAAGTTGCAGGATGTAATTTTAGGTTATGCAAATGTTTATGAAATTCTGACAGAAAAGAAAAACTAATATACAGCCTGCAAAAGGCTCAGGCAGCTCATGAAGTGAACTGCAGGGATACTGACAGCAGGGGCTGAACCATTACATAAAGTGACTGCCAAAGAACTCCTGCTCTGGTTTACAGGAATGAAGCAAAAAGGGTGTGGTAACTACTAAAAAACAAGTGGGCAACCGGACTCTTTTTTAGCTCCCTGTTCTCTTGAAAACCACATGTCAAGATACAGATTTTTAGAGCTGCATTTAGAAATCTCAAGTAATTCCAAGCATGTAAAACATTTCTTAAGAAAATTAGAAACAATGTACATCTTTTCTTGCCACTTGCATCAAAACAAATATCCTCCATAACTAGTATCCAAATTTCATGTCGCCCTTCGCATCAGAAATTTGGACAAATCTGGAAAACACACTTGTGAAACTACTCTTTTAGTTCTAGTGGAAATAGAACTTGACCTTTACATGCAACTTGCAAGAGACATGTGCCTCTACGTAATCTGAGCGGGTCTCAGTTGAGAAGCACTCACAGAATATTGTATAGAAAAGAAAGGTGCACTTTGGGACAGTGCATTATAAGCGCAGCACAGCAGCCCCAATGTTAAGAAGCAAGGTGAGAAATGACTTGGCAGCAAGCAAGTTAAAGCAGAAGTGTTCTGCTAGCTAGGAAACTTAAGAGAAGTATGCAAACATTTAAGAATTACAAACAAAACACCTGAAGGTCTGTATTCTATAGAAGCAGATCTAGAGGAGTTTCTCTTGTGAAAATCACAAGCGGTCCCAAGGTGCATGTGAGGATCTACAAAGCAAGAGATTTGTCTTACAACACCAAACACTGTGTTTCCTCCCTTAATGTAACAAGGTCAGTAAAAAATCAAGCAGTTACCGTGCTTCAGAATTTTTTTTTTTTTTCAACACCAAACCGAGAGAGTACCTAACTCCCAAGTGAACACCAGCAAGGTGCTGGCTGCACAGGCTCCATCACAGACTAATCCATCAAGGTCAAGGAGGGTTTAATCATTGCTCAGTGATTTTCAGAGTTTTGTTAAGTGAAACTTCAGCAGGCCTCCAATAACACGGAGAAAACTGGCTAAGAAAAGAGATGGAATTTAGCTATGCCCTGTCTATTCCCTCTCCTACCTATCTCTTAGTTGAACAGGTTGAGCTTTGTAGACCAGAATAACCACACTGACCTAACCTATTACTGACGTTTCAGATACTTTTCAGGGCATTAAAACAGGCACTGTGCTCCAGATACCAATGAAATTTCTGTCTTCTATCATCACCTGACACAGAAAATTCTCTGTGTGTGTTCCAAATAGACAAATGGGTGCTGTTTAACAGCTTTAAAATATGATTTTCTAAATTGAGGCCCTGGAGACTGTGAATTGAGCTAAAGAATGTACCTCTCCAGTATACATCTGCTGCATTAGAATAATGATTTGTTTGCTCAAGACACCACTCCACTTCCAGGCACTGTGTTTCAATCATTAGCACCAGAAGTGTAATTCTGAAAGCAGATCTGAGGCTTCTGGCATCCAGGCTACCCAGGGAACAGAAACATTAAGACAAATGGTTGTTTTCTCTAAAAGCAAAAATGTTACACTTTTTTGAGAGTTCTGTTCCTGAAGCACAGGAGGTCTCTCCAGGTACCACACAGCAAAACAATGTTTTCATCTCATTTCTGAGAGTCAAAGTCTTGGGTCTGAGAAAGGAGGGAAAAATTTTACCCCAATAACAACAAACAACCTAGTCTGAATGTCTTCACCATTTTATTTCTTCGAGAAAGTACTTCTGGTGAAAATTAACAAGAAAGCAATATAATCTCTTGGAGTATCTAAGTACCATGACACTTCTGTCAATGAAGTAACCAGATACAAAAAGAAGACCACACTCATCCACAATGCATCAGCACAGATGCCTGAAAAGGGTTAAATAGTTTCTGGATTAGCAGAGGTTGGAACAAAACTCTCATCTTCCTCTGCCTTCCTGATGAACCATCCTTTGAAAGGCCTGCTTATTCAAATACCCTAAACTGACTGAAAACCAAAAGAAAAAAACAAAAAACCCGAGTCTAAATCAATTAACACGCAAAGCTTTTCCACTCTGTCAGCTTAAGACATAACTACACCCTGTGCTGACAGAAGTCAGAGTCAAATCAGCTTGCTATCCTTCTCCAGGCCATGAAGGATTCCCAGTCTTCAGGGCTCTGAAAGTAACCTAGGGAAGGCAGCCTAATCCTAAATGCCTCTGGCTCATGGGGAGCACCCGACCCTTTCATCTTCTATTCCCTGTACAGATTCCTGCCATACCACTGGCTGCTGCACCAAACCTCCCCCACCACTGAGCAAAACCGAGAGAGTGGAATAGGAATGTTGCTTTCCATTTCCCTCGAGGCTAGCCAGGACTAGAGACACTGCAACAACCTACTACTCACCCTCACCCCCAGTAGAACACAGTGGAATGCTACTGCTACCCTTTGAAACAAGGAAATAAGGCAATAAACAACCTTAAAGCAATCTCTAGAGGTCTTGCTAGCACACACAGGTACCTGTGAAGCCACATAGAAAAATCTTTCCAAACCTAGTTAAACAGATCAAGGCAGTTCAAAAGCTAACTGGGAGTGATATTTATATCAACAAGCATTCCAAAAAGTCAGCAACAAGGTATCTTAAACTAGGCAAAGAAGAGCTGGGGTAAGCCTCTAGGCTGTCAATACTGCTGAGAATACAGCATAGCTGGAATTGTTCTGGGAAAGGTAAACACTCCAGCAGACCTCACAGCAACTTTCCCATGCCTGGAAAACAGAGGCAGGGCTGCCATTCTTCAGCTTTGTTCAACAAAGCAAGTCAAGCCTGGGATTTCCAAATTTTAGACATCATCCAAGTGGTGGTCTGACAGAGACACCACCTCTTTTCAACAGGAAAGAAAATATCCACATAGATTCATCAGTAGCTCTGAACCCCCAGCAGACCAAGGAAGGGCACCTGTCCCCTGCTGCAGAATTCCAGCTGTTTGGATATCTTCTGTCACACACTGATATACCTGGCAGGGATGAAGGACAAGATGCACACACGTGCACTTTCAAGTTATTGTCTGTAAGGGAAAAGGATTTCTTCAGTCTCCTTACAACACTGCCAAAGGAACTGTTTCTGATTCTGTGTAGGCAAGATTTCTTTCTAGGGAACAGTAACTTTGGTATGGTTAAATCAATAGCTTTTTTAATTAGTGCTTGAGCTAACAAGGAGCAAGCAAGGGAGAGAAGGAAGTAATAAAAGAAACAAAAGTGTAATGAAGCTGGTGGACAACGTGCTGCCATGCAGAATATGGGTGGAGCATCTGTTCTTGTCCATCATGGCAGATTCAGTCTTTCTCTAAGAGAAGTGAGGTTCTGGTTCACAGGTTTTTATCTTCTGGGTACAGCATTCATTTCAGACTAACACACCAGCAGTATGGTCGTATTCTTCAAGACCTGCCATACCTTCAGCATATTGCCACCAGTCCACTGTAGCATGTCTGTATGCTCACCCCTCCCCACCTCAGGCTTTTATAAATACAGATTAACTGATGCAGCACATTAGCTCACCCCTGAGCTGTGCTCTGCATGGCACTGTGCTTTAGCAACCTTTCTCAGCTTTCTCCACACCAAGTTTGTTGGAAGCCACTAACACAGGTCACAGGTGGAGATTTTCTTTCCCTTTCCACTCTGGGAACCCATACTATTATAATCTTCCTATGCTCAGAGGTACAAGTGGTAGCAAGGGCAGGTGAAAAGCAGATCTCAAACGGAGACTAATGAGAATTTTAAAGCATGATTTTATTATATCTGGCCTTTGTTCAAAAATGTGAGGCTAGTGACAAGACCTAGGAGGAACAAACACCTTAATCATTTCTAGGCATCAAAAAATAAAGGAGTAATAACATTCATACAGTCATGCCAAATCAAACTATCCATTACACCCTTTAAACCTTACAAAGTATGCCTCCTCATAAAACCCAGGTAAAAAAAGGAAGAAAAGCACAAAATAGCTCCACACCTGAGCCTCTCCAGGCATCACACACACCACCACTGACTCTGTGAAAGACCTCTCAGAACCAGGGATAGGCACAGGGCATTCAGAATTCCATATTTAAAAGTCCTCAAGTGAAAAACAAGTAGCAGATAATATCCATAGTTCTCTGATTCTCAGTTGTATATGTGGGAGTACTTGCTTTCTTTTATTCCATGAAAAGGCAACAGATGTACTTAATATTTCCTGATAGTGAGTTTTATTAACAGAGTAAGAAGATAACCAAACAAATCCTGGCAGTAAAGCTACCACTGACCATCACACTTCAAAATATAGGTTATACTAAGCTTGTTCCCCCCAGTCAGATTGTGCAACTGGATTTTAAACTGGCTTTTGTTAAAAGCCTCTATCAAACAATACACATACCTGCCCACCTACAGCTATCTCAATTCATAGGCTCAACCACTGACATGGAAAATTTGCTACTTTAGTTCTCCTTGCCTGCTTCTCTGAACCCCATGCATTCACACCAGCCCATTCTTTATGTCAACTTTAGCTCTCACCAGACTTTTTGTAAGGTTCTTCAATCCACTAGAGCAGCAGAAAGCTATTCACCTGAACACAAAAGCTAGTCCAAGCAGTGTCTGTAAGCAAGGACAATAATGCCTTTTGACAGCAGTGAGTTGTTGTTCTCCTACAGTGTTTTGACTGCAACCTTGATTTGTGATTTCAACAAGAGTCATTATCTCAGCACTCACCTTGCATCATACTCCTGTAGGCTGTGTCTGTGATGGCATAGATATGAGGGGGCATTTCATGTCTCTTTTTGCCTTTGTACATCTCTACTATTTCTTCTGAGTATATGGGCAGGTTCTTGTAAGGATTGATTACCACGCAGAACAGGCCTGAGTACGTCTGGAAAGAAAACACCCCAGCAAATAAAAGACAGAAATTAAAAATGTTGTATATTTTAACAGTACATTACTTGGAAAAATAAACAAACCAAACAGTGCTTTTTTAAGTACTTCTTCCAGTACTTCCATCTGGGATGCTTCCCACTAAGCAATAACAGAATCTGAGGAACAGCTAAAGTCCTATCATCTTGACCAGTACTCAACTTTTTCAAGTGTGCACAGAGCATGAACTGACCCATTAGCCAAGCTGATTTCACTGGCCTGCTCCCTGGCTAATTAACAGCTTTTCTTTCTAAGTTCCTACATTCAAGTCAAGTGCCATTTCATTGTATAAGATAGGTTCTTAGCTCTAGATGCATACATTTTACTATGTTCTGCCTCATGCTTGATATGGATTTATCTAGTAAATGACCGCTAAACAAAATAAAACTTCAAGCCAAAATAGTTACTAAAAGAAAAACAAGACCAGTGTACTTCTGAGAGGTTTTCAAGACCGCTGGACTATGCCTAAGGCAGTGCTATCCTGTTCTGAATGGGAAGTTGGATTAGACGGCCTCCTGAAGACTCTCCAAGCCTGAACACTTTCATGATTTAGAAAGTAGTGAGTATGACCAGAACTAGATTAAAATCGTAAGGTCAGCAATGCACAGTATGTTCAGTATGTATGTTTAGAATGCTCAATATATTGTTCTGAACCAGTCAAAATAGAAAACAATTCTAAAGCAGTCCACACTAAAAGAGCCAGCAATATATGTCAAAGTTTACTTCTAATTCATATCAAATGGTTAATTCATTGATCTATGACAGTAAACTTCAATTTCTCAATTGTATTCCACTGGCTTAAATTGTACAGTTCTAATGCAACTGCCAAACACTTCCAGTGAAAATACTAAGCTTCTTAAAAAAAAAAAAAAAAAAAACACCCAAAAAACCCCAAAGACTAAAACTTTGAGATCTTAGTACCTAAAAAAAAAAGCCCAATAAATTTTTTACTTGCAAAGGGAATAGGAAGAGCAGAGGCTTCTTAGATATTTCCTAGCTATTCTAAGAATAGCACTCCAAGCCCTGCTCCGGGGGTTTAGAGCTACCCTACTTCTCTGTCAACTTTAGAAGAAGCTGTTTGAAACATCTGGAGATGAGCAGTTTTCTACAGCAACTTGCACTGCTATCAGAAGACGGTACATTTGGCACTTCTTATTTCTATTGCCAGTATCTCTTCTATTGCTTGCTCAATGAATAAAGAGTGCTTTGGAGTGGCAAAGAGTTCTCCACAAGGAGCACAGAGAGTACTTAATCAGATTTAGCTCCTTAGCTAGATAAAGGTAAGGATTAGACTGCACTGATCAGAAGGGTGAAAATAGCATCTACTACACAGTTTGTGGTCTTACATCCAAACTTTCTACATGCTGGCTTAATACTAAGTAACAAGTCCACTCTTACATGCAGCAGATTCAGATATAGATGGCCTCCAGGAAGCAAGTTTTTCATAGATATATAAGGTTCCTTTTCCACATCCTGGTATAAACTATCAGAATATATTTCCAGACCAATTCTTTTTCTTCCCCACTTTTTTTTTTCCCCATTCATTTTTTAAAAATATTTGAGGAATATTTGAATAGCTTACAGAAAATACTAAATGTCTTTCCAAAGTGGAAAACTATGAAAGTTGGCTAAAAACCTTTTGGCATGGTATTTCTAAAGTTCCAGGAAGCTAAGCTTCCACTAGACATTCTAGTCAGGTTAGGTAGGTTTCAGGTAGTGCTCGAAGGGAGCAGTTTAAGGAGTTTACAGCAACCAAGCTGGCAATGCCAGTTCCTTTTGCCTCAGCTTTAGTTCTCCATTGAGTCTGACAGCACTATCACAGCACAGGCTAAAAGCTGAAAGTCTGGGTCATGCTTTCCTGACCTTTGATTACACCAGTGAAAGGCAGAGTAGGTCTAAGAGACAGAAAGGAGTCAATGCAAGAGCAGTATGTTCACAGTGCACACAAGCCCACAAGGAACATAGAGTTTTCTTGTCTGTATATGTGTGTCTCTTCATAGGTATGATTGATGACAAATTAGAATTGTTGGTTGTTCAAGTAAGTATAGTGCAGAGGTCTGAAGCCATCCTAAGGATGAGAGCAGCAGTTTAGAAAAGGGAAGAAAGACATTAATTTCACTTAGAGTATGAAACCATGAAGCAAGTATGAGAGAAGAAGCTGCCACCTTCTTCCAGCATTCTGACTGCCAGGAGAAATACCTAAGTAAAGTTTCCATGCAGAAGAAAGATCTGAGCTGTGTGAAGGGATATTTTTGTCTAATAAAGAGAGGCAATTAATCATGGCTGGGATAAGCAACTGAGTGAGACCACCATGTCCCGACTGCTGGCTGAGCCCACTGACAGTTTCATATAGGGAGCAAGTTGAATTGTATTAATAAGCAGAAGCTGCCAGCCCTACCACAGAGAAGACAAGAATCATCTTCATCTTACTGAAGTACAAGTAAAGACTTATACACATGAATCCCTGAACTGAACCCAAGGTTCCAATTGAAAGGCTCATCTATTATAAGCATAGCTGGCTTGGAAATTTGTACTTGGTCTCAGACATTACTATCTCAAAATAGAATTCTGGCATTACCTTTCTCTAACTATTTCAAGTGACACACAGGCCAAACTGGAACTAGTTTTATTTTCCTAACTGCTAAACTAGCTCTGAGGAGTTGAAAGGACCATCTGCAGCATGGCACATCAGAAAATTTATCTTCCAGTAACAGTTAACTTCAATAAAATAACTGCAACATGTAAGATTGAGTTTTGAATTTCACACTGAATACAAAGCAGGTGTCAAGTATGCAAAAGTGATTCACAAAAGCTGAAAATTATCATTTGATAAAAGATTCCAAATAGAAATGGTTAATATGAAAGCCAGTCTATTAGCAAATCACCTCAGTGCAGAACCAATCCACACACAGAAACAGCAAACTGGTGTTTGGAGTCAAGCTCTTAGCTCTTGAACTGTTTGACATTCCTCACTCAAAATTTGCCTGCACCAGCAATAAGATTTTCCCCCTTCCTATTACAGCATGGAAAGACAGAAAAATAAAGTTTTAAAAAAAAAATAAAAGGAAAAAAGAAAGTAGCTCATAAAAGCACACAGCCCTGCTGCCAAATGAGAGAGAAAGAGAAGAGAACTAAACTATGCTTGTGATCTTTCCAGAGACATTTATGCTGGAGATGCATTGCGTGTACTCCCCTTCTTCAAGCGGATTAATGATCAACTAACAGCCACTCCAATGAAAGTATTTTAAGCCTTCCCATTAATCTCCTGACTTGCTGAGAACTGCTGACAGGTGAGATCAGTCCATTTCACAAGTGCACAGGAACACAGTTTTGGCAAGACTAAGATTCTGTAATAGAGAATTACTATGCAAGGTTTGCTTGGGTGAAGGGTGTGGGGATTTTTACAAAAAAAATCTTCCAATCTCCTTACAATCCAATTAGAAGAACTCAATTTATTAGCCACAGACCATGTCTGAAATTTCAGATGGTATCTTGCAAGATATGTGAAGCATGCAGCAGACCTCGAGACACTGCTGAATTATTTTCAACAATTGTTCTATAACCTAGCAGTGTTTCCTATTCTAAAAATGTTACACATGGATCTTGCATATCCTGTTTCATCTGAATACCAAGATTTTTTTTTTTTGTCCGAGCATAGATTTTGACCAATAGTAGACAGAGTTGTTAACTACAAGAATAATAAACTGCATCAACCTCCAATCATACCAGCTCTCAAATTTTGATATCAGGCTGTGGGAGTCAGACTAAATTTGAATCAGACTTGATCCTTCAGATAGTCTCTGATAATTTCTCCAAGAGTCATCTGCATGCCTTCATGGCACTGCAGAAGAGCAGGCACAGCACTACTAAGTCCTGAGTTTCTCCCTTTCTCCTAGTCCTGTTTTAAACCAGTCACTGCACCCAAATTTTACATTACCACTGAGTTCAATAATTCATTCTATAACTACAGAGTATTAATAAAGCAGAAGCTAGCATGACCAACATCTGCTTGCTAAACATAGAAAACATGAAGAGGAAAATCAGAAGTGAACTGAAGAACCAGGTCAAGGTTCCAAAGTCTCCTTCCCCACCTTTCCCTATTTACTGGCTTCGGTATTCAGCGAAGTGATTGCTGCCTGCTTCATCGGGTATGACCCTTGGTCCCATAAATGGTATCTGTTATTTACACAGCAGTAAGAAGCAGAAATCTCTGCTCTTGTTCATTTTGGGATGGAAAGAAAAGGGAACATTTCCTATCTGTAAGTACATGCAGGCAGACATGTTCCTTCTCTAGTAAGATGCTCTGAGATCCACAATTTTTGTAACACAAAAAGCTTGGCACTAGCATTCTTTCCCACTGAAGCTCCAGACACGGAAAACACATTTCAGATGCTGGGTGGATTAGGACTGTGTTTTTATTATTATTATTTGGTTCAGTTCAGATGAGACTCCCTGTTTACCACTATCCAACTGTTCTTGCATCTTGCTAAGAGAAAGTTAAAAGGCATTCAAAGCATCCTGCAAACAAAGACATTGAAACATTAAAGCCAGATTAACCATAGCATTCCTTGAAATGCTATTAACTACATCAACATTAACTAGAGAGGGATTGGCATAGTTTAGTGAAAAAATTTTAAGTAGAGGGAAGAAGGTAAGTCACATGATGAGTTGTGCATAGGGGCAATGAAAGGTTAACATACACATTGAGGAACAAAGCAATTACAGTAAGTTCACATGCTATGTCATCAAGAACTCCTAGCCCAACAGAGGAGATTACTTACATAGATCAGTCCCGAGTAGTATCTCTCCTTCAGGTTGTGAAGCACAGAAGCCTCATTCAGGCATGTCAGCTCTGCCATATCTTCTACTTTAGAGAATTTGGGGGGGTTCATCTTCTGGATGTCATCCTTATTTACTTTCACTTTCTTCCCATTCTCTGCCAGTTCCACAATGGCTTCATCTCCTACTTCTTCCTTCAGGCTAGCTGCCTCAAACCCATTCTTCTCTGACGGAACCCATACCAGCTTCTTAGCTGCCCAGTCAGCCTGAGTCAGGGGGTTATTAATGATGTTTTTATCCACATAAAGGTACTTATCTGCGTCTCTTTGCGACATGGTGGTTTACAACTGGGGACCTGTGAAGAGAGGGGGGAAGGGAAAGAAAAAAATATATTTTTAAAGCCTCAAATTGTCTTACAAATTCCTAGAGGCAGACAGGCATACACTATGTACTCTGAATCCCTGGTCATCAGAGCATGCCTCTCCCTCTTTTACTTTCATGTTAGTAAGGCCCACTAAAGTTGTCAAACTTCCAATAAGGTCAAGGTTTTGCTTGCCAAGAGTACGAAAAAAACCAAACTAGCAAGCAGTTTTAAAAAAACCCAAAACCTACAACAAAACACTGACCGTTAAGCATTTGGAAGCCATTATTTGGCAGAAAAGAGGAAGCACATTAAAGCGGCAAGCACCAAACAATTTGTGCCAATCCTCATAGCATCAGACACTGTGTCAGTAACATTCAGGTCAAGAGTAACCCTTCACTGTTCTACTTGGTAGAGATATTTGCTCAGAAATAAAATCATAAATGTTTAATCAACACTTTTGCTTCCAATCTCCTTATTCTGATAAGCTATAAATCAAAACTCACAACTTCTCAGAAATGTCAGCTACCAGCCTAGACCCCGAGATGCACTTTGCTTCTAAAAGATAGCAGTAATTTGCAGATACCAGTTAAGACTGAGATTGGATACTTTCCATCACCAGCTTAGTAGTAATACCCACCCCACCAGTTTATATCTTTTTTTTTTTTTCTGCTAGATAATATTCAGTAGCAAAATATCTCCAAGATAGTAACAGAATAAATCAGGAAATTTTACAGCTAAAAAACTTCTACTAAGATCCTTTTATGAAACTGTGGCCAGATAGAGAGCTTCATCCCTACAAAAGGGAGACGTAGGCTGCATACTTGAAAAATGGCACCCCAGATTTAGTGTTTCATCAAAACCAGAACACTACCACCAGGGATTTTCCAGTTTATAAGGCAGCAATTTTATTAGTGCCATTCAAAAGTCCTTTCAATCAGAAAAGGATTGCATGCGTCAAGGCTCATTAACCATGTAACAGCAGCCTCTTTACAAGATCCCATAAACATTACTTCTTGAATTCTTCCTCACAAAGATACCAGTGTCCTCAATATATGTTTTTCATAACTTGAATAGAAACTAGACCTCTTTACCACCTAAAGAACAGGAAATGAAAATATGAGTACTCGTGTCCTAGAAGGCTATCAGGAGCTATATGGATAACTTTTCTACAGAACTCATATTTACAAACCAGCAGGCAAATCAAGTAAGTGAAGTCTGACTACACACATTGCAGACAAAAAAGTATTGAAAGCGAGACAGAAGCAGCTCGATTCCCAAAACATGCATGAGAGCAACAATAGATGTAGAGTCCCAGCATTAGCAAACAGTGAATGAAGCCAGAAAAACATCAGCCATAATAATGATGGGCACAAATGCCCACACCAGTCATTTGTAAGCGTGTAGGGAAATTCCTTTCAACAAATGTATCACTGTAAGTGGTATGTAACTTTGTACAAGAGACTGTATGGATAGCTGTATATTCACAGTCAAAAATTCTTTAGCAAACAAAGAGAAAATTACTCTATAAATAATCACTTCCTTTAGCTTGAGTTTAAAATCTTTGTCTTAAGCCTTACAGGATATGCCAAGCAGCTATTCCACACTTGACCTCATCTTTCCTTCCCCACAAGGTCACTGACATTTCCACCTCAACCACAATGGTGATTCTCAGAGCAACTCCTCCCTGGCTTTTCATATTATTACTGAAAACAAGATCTTAATGGATACATGATCAAGAGATTTGTTGCAGAGATAAGATGCAGCATACTGGAGGCTGCCATAAAAAACTTGAGCTGTCGGGAGAGCTCCAAGACCATCCTATAACAGCAAGCCTCACAGAGTACACAGGAAATAAATAAGACCAATAATTCAACATATTAGGATTTCATGACACTGCAGAGTATCATCTGCAGGTCGTGATCAAAGGGTTAAAAAAAGGGAGTGGAGGGAAAGAGGGGAAAAATAATAATAAAAAAAGGAAATAAATATTCAATTGTGTTCAGAGTTGTATCAGGTTTGGCAAGGCAACAGCTGTGCTCTACCCTCCATTACACAGCTTCCTGCCTATGCAACTCCCAGAATGTAACCAGTTGCCTTTTTTGGCTATAATCAGGCAGGACACAGAGGCACTA
Organism: Lanius collurio; assembly: GCA_020086605.1. NCBI lineage: Eukaryota > Metazoa > Chordata > Aves > Passeriformes > Laniidae > Lanius > Lanius collurio. The sequence goes on from JACBWW010000005.1 coordinate 5,679,722, forward strand.
TGCTTCAGCTAAACTCAGTTTCATCATTTCCTGAGGAATACGAAGTAACCAGCCATCTGAAGTGTCCCACATTACACTGAAACATAGTCCTCACTTCCTCGCTGCTAGGGTACATGCATGCATTCAGGACACCTTGGAGATATATTCTAGAATAAAGACATTCTTTTTGGCTAAGAAATATGTAAGATCACAAGAAATCTTTCAAGGGGTATCCCCAGCCAATCCTAGATGTGAAGAGAACTAAGGAAAGAAGAGAGCTACAGAGAGGTTCATCAAATTCCTTGCAGGAGGAGAACTCCAAATTATATCACATGCTACAAGGGTGTATGATTCAGGCAGTAAGGGAACATTCTAGAACATCTGTACCTTTTTATTTTCAGGGCTGAAAACAACTTTCACAGTAAGGGGAGAAATAGCCTAACACAGCTATTCTAAAATCTCACCAAACACTAAGTTTAATATACTAATTTAATATAGTTTAATATATTAAATACATATTA